>JACTAK010000005.1:1800000-2167863 GCA_014858625.1 Venturia carpophila
TACAAAGATCTTCAGGACATTGTCGAAAAAAACCAGCTCATGCTGCCAGAATTTGACGAAGACGATGACCATCATGATGACGAAGACGACAAGCTCGAGGTCATCATGGTCAACGATGAGGTCGCCCGACTTTATCACACCAGTCAACGGGCCATCCAAGAGTTTCCTACTCTTGCGCCTATCGCTCGTTATACTATCGGCCTTGCTCGGTATGTACAAAATCCAATGTTGGAGTATGCCGCACTCAAAAAGAACATCGTATCCATTTCTTTCGATCCACACCAGGATCTGCTCTCCGAGGAAAAACTCCTGAAGTGGCTGGACACAGCAATGGTTGATATGGTCAATCTGGTCGGTGTCAACATCAATGAGGCGGTGTCCAGTCCGTATCATGCAAATCTTCTGCCCTATGTATGCGGATTGGGACCCAGAAAGGCACAACATCTGCTCTATATTATTGGCAAAAACGGCGGCAATGTCGACACTCGTGCTGAGCTTGTTGGTGACGAGGAGAAGGGTAGGCTGCCTGCGATGGGTCCCAAAGTATGGGAGAACTGCGCCAGTTTCATCGACATCGTGTATGATGACGAAGAGGCTGAAGCAGACTATCTGGACCACACTCGCATCCACCCCGAAGACTATGACACCGCACGAAAGATGGCCGCCGATGCTTTGGAACTCGACGAAGAAGATATCAAGATGGAGACGGACGAGAATGGCCCAAGCGGTGTTGTACGCAAATTGATCAAAGAAGACGCGGCTGACAAGGTCAACGATCTTGTGCTGGAAGAGTACGCAGAGCAGTTGCTCAAGATTTTTAATCAGAGGAAGCGAGCAACGCTGGAAACTATTCGTGCAGAGCTTATCAGCCCTTATGAAGAGCTTCGACGATCGATGAAGCCTCTGAACAGCGAAGAGGCATTTACCATGATGACTGGCGAGACCGAGGAGTCCCTCGTGGAGGGAATGATTGTCCCTGTCACTATTCGTCGCGTTTTCATGGACCACATTGAGTGCAAGCTCGACAGCGGACTGGAAGGCGGTATCGGTGCCGAGCACTATCCTGAGAGCATCAGCAATGGCGGCATGGACCCGCGATCAGTATACCAACCGAATCAGGTCGTGCAAGCCATCGTGCAATTCCTCAATAAACGATCACTTACTTGCCAGCTCAGCTTGCGCGACGATCTCTTGCGAAGGCCGTACAAGAAGAAGCACATCGTTACACCGGGAGAATGGGACGAGGACCAGGAAGAAGACGACAAGCGAGCTCTTCTCAAAGAAAAGGAAGCCGTTTCTGGTCGCGCTCAACGTGTCATCAAGCACCCTCTTTTCCGTCCATTCAACTCTGCGCAAGCTGAGGAATACCTGGGATCTCAGAGCCGTGGTGATGTTGTCATTCGCCCTTCGTCAAAGGGAACTGATCATCTTGCTGTCACGTGGAAGGTGGCTGACAATGTGTACCAACACATTGATGTTCTTGAGCTGGACAAGGATAACGAATTTGCGCTCGGAAGGACACTCACGATCAGTGGGAAGTACAAGTACAGCGATTTAGATGAGTTGATTGTGCTTCACGTGAAGGCGATGGCTAAGAAGGTTGATGAAATGATGTCGGACGAGCGCTACCAAAATGGCAGCAAAGGACAAACTGGTATGCTCCCTCTCATTCTGCATCTCTTCCATAAACCCTATACTGACAGCCTGGCGTTTTAGAACAATGGCTCACCACGTACACGGAAGCCAATCCCAAGCGCTCCATGTACGCCTTCTGCATCAACCCCAAGTACCCAGGCTACTTCTTCATCTGCTTCAAAGCTGGCCAACATGCACCACTTTCCGCGTGGCCTGTCAAAGTTGTGCCGGATGCCTTTGAGATGCAGAAGCTGCAGTATCCGGATATGAAGACGCTGAAGAATGGGTTCAAGTTACTGTTTCAGAGTATGCAGCAGAATCGGGGTGGCGGGCAACAGCAGCAGCAACGGAGATGATGTTAAAATTTGGGGGAAAAGACGCGACTGTTGAGGTGGGTTTTGTGTGCAGTTGGGGAGGGCTGGTATCGATAGGGACGGAAAGACAAATATTCGGGCGATTGGGTTTGCGATATCCTGGTGATCTGACTGCGAAGTGCCAATGGCATGAATATCTCTGAGCGCCTCGAGGGCACCACCATGTCGTGGGGAAAAGCATGTAATATAATCATCAATGTAAGATGTGCTGAAAGCGATGTCTGAGTTGATGTTGTTTGTGTTTCACTTTTCGGGAAGGCGTGCAGGCCATTGCTGTTTTCACGGGGTTTTGGCTCTTGCGGTCCATATCGAGCACGACGCTTGGGGCTTCGATGTGTGTCTCGTTGTTTTATGTGTAAAATTGACGAAGCCGTGGGTGGGGAAAAGCTTGCGTGTTTCCCGGGTCGTATGGTGTGTGCGTAGGTGGGGGAAACTTTTATCCGTGGGTAGTAAAGGAGATAGAATGTCGATTTTTTCGTTTGAAAAGTTTTGAGGATTACAAGTAGCTTTCGGAGACCAAACGACTTTCTATAGGAACGGACCGTGATCAGGCCCGAGGCAGACTGAATATGATTTACTATATCTGGCCCACGGCACAAGAGGTTGGAAACTGGCAACTGCCAAAAAGGCAAGACTGCTAGTGATGACACCAGTGTAAACTTCCTCCTACCAATGCCCAAGATACCGGATACTGTTTCCTTTTCTGAATGCCGGTATAATGGGAGGGTTGAGCGAGAGATTTCTGGTCGGATGCACTACCTGCCGTCCTTGAAAAAGTGCCCGTCTTTGTTCCCAACCCAATCTGATATTGCCATTCTTTACACTAGATCCCGCACCGCATACACTTCTTGAAAAACAAAATTGAGCCAGCAGAAATTTCAAGTACACTTACTCAGTTTGATGTTTGGCCTCTTTGCAGAACCCCCTTTTTCGGGCATCGTCGAGGTGCAACGCCCTCTTTCTGAGCGCATACGGCCATTGCATCATTGGATCATATCATCATCGCCATCGAAAAGACGTTGACGTTGCATCGTATCTTATCTTATCCAGTAGCTTTGGAGCCATACACGGCAATAATATCACGACGCTCTTGCTAACCACAGGAGCCTTTATAGAAAGGCTTGGGCTACTCGAGGTAGACCATGATTCTTGCGTCACGTACCCGTTGGGAAATCTTGGGGGAGAGACTAGACTTCAGCCAATAATTCATCGCAATTTAGATGTGGGAAACATTACATTCGGAGCATTGCAAGACGTTAGATGTCTGTTTAAAAGGCAGCCTTTATCCAAGGGAATCGACCGCGCATTGCCATCGACGAAGACTTGATGCCTAGGACGCTCGACATCTTTGCTCCGGCATGCGTGAGAGCTATCGTTTATGTTGAGGTTGATACTTGAGAGTAGAAGATATTTTGGCTTCGCTATGATGAGGTTGGTGCTTTCTTCGTGAGTACTAGTAATACGTTCCAGAGTCCGAAGGTTGAAGTCCTTGAGCTACGCTGCCGCCAAGGGACTGAGTTACATCAGCCACATATTGTTGAGTCCAGCGAGCTTGGCGTATGATTGCGCCCTGATACTCAGCCACCACATTCACTAGCACCATCACCATCCTGGCAAGGCCCATTTTTGCGGGTAAGTTTTGTGAGAGGAGATACAAGGGTGGGCGGTGTTGTGAGAGTGAGTCTCTTCGAATTAGGCGTTTGGGGGGGTTACGATGATATCGGGTCTTGTAAAGTAGGATGGTGGGATTTGACTTTGTGTTTGTGTGGAATTATCTGTCAATGAGGAGAAGTGAGTTGACCAGTAAGGCACGAAGGAAGCACTGTCTTTACTTTTGGTAATTGTGGCTGCAGAGTTCGCAGGTGTGAGTTGCTGTGTCGAAGATACAGTACTAGGCCGTGACTTGTTGCCTGACCGCATGGTAGCTAGTGATTTGAAATCGAAGACACAAATGAGGTGAAGTGCGTATAGTTGCAGATCGGGTCAAAGTTTGACGTGTGGGTCCACCGCGTGATGGACAGCACTACTGGGTGATGTCGAGTTAACTAAACAGTCGAGCTAGCAGGCCTTCCTACTGCACTGGTATTGCTCCTGCGGAATTAGACGACGATAAATGGATCGCTGGAACGGCCGGTCGCGGTTTGGGTGGCGTTGATGCATTTTCATCCATCAGTCTCCTTTAGAGAACTTACATTTGTGATCCTAGCCGTTTGCCAGCCGACAAAATCCATGCGAACCGTGAGGGTAGTTGTGATTGGCAGCGGCAATCCAGGCTACACTTTTCTCTTCAGAAAGAGGACTATAACAGAGATAGGAGCAAAGTGAAGACAGAGAGGCCAAGCCGTCGATGCTACTAGATCCATGATCTCCAAGTGCGCCAACGCGGTTCTGGTGAGATCCGTACGTGCTGTTCAGTGGGCTCGGCAACTTTGGAAATGATGATGATGATTCCCAGTAGTTGCTGCGCCGAGATTTTGCTGAATCCCATGGCCAAGTATAGCGACGTTATCGCTTCTGACTTTCCGCCTCGTCTTGGAGAACAGCAAGAAGATCGTGGAGATTCTGACTGACCATGAAATCTATTCTGTTCAGACTGATAATACGGGTACACAGACCGTCGCTCCAGCGGTATGATTAAGCCGTGTATATGACTCGCTGTCGATGCCTTCGGCATTTTGAATCGACGCGATCTGGTCATCTTCTCCCAAATTGGCAAAAGACGATTTCATCCTCGTCCATGTAGTCGAAATCAGCCACAGTATCCAGCATGTAATGCGCGATTTCAATTTCAATAGGACGCGCAGAATGACAAGAATTAAGCGCGAATTTGCACAATCTTATTGCTCGTCGTGGGTGCTTCAACGCCGGGTGTTGGAACGTGTTTGGACCTGGTGTTTTCATGGCCGAATTCCCCAGATCTCTTGTGGGCTCTTTGGCAGATGTGGGTAGCAGAGATACTTCCAAGATGTCTGCCATACACGGCTGTACTTATTGATGCGAATGTAAATATAGGTATGATGACAGACCCGTCAGCGTAAGCCACGTACGATGAATCAACAGGATGCAGTTTACACCGACTCCGAGCTGACGTTATGAGAGATGGGCTGGCAGTTCAACATGAGCTTGTGTAGCCATATGAGGACCTTGGTGCTTCCCATGTCCAGAGTTCGTCCACGCTCGAGTGCTCAAGCTCTATCATGTCGTGAAGATGGAATTCCGGCAGAAACTCTGGATTGTAAGAGAAGAAGGCTTGTTTTCGACGGACAATGTGGATGCTTTATGCTGATGCTGTAAAACGAAGACTAGTGTCGTCCAAAGACGTTGCTGTCAGGCATATCACCTGACTTAATTTATTATAGCGGTATATATATAATTAATACCGTAGAATCTTCTGGGATTCCTTAGAGATTATCTTATTAATATAATACGATTCTTCTCTTATTACTTTAAATCTATATTATCTAATATTATAATCTCTCTATATACCTTAAAGGATATAGAGAGAAGAAGTATAGTTACTATATCCGAACTTAGTATAAAAGGAAGCGCGAATAGCCTACTAGGCGCTAGGATATATAGTAAGAACCTCTAAGACGATATATCTAAGGAAGACGCTTAAAGTTAGGCTATACCTATAGAATCTAAAGCTATAGAACCTTAAACGGCCCTAAATATTAGTAAGTTACTCCCTAGGATTTAGTATACCTTAAGTTACTATATATAAGACGTAAGCGTATAGAGAGAAGCTAATATAGCTTAGCGTAAGGCCGATAGAGCTCTTATAGAATATATCTAGTAAAAAGAGGCTCTAGAATTATAGTACCTCTAGAGGGAGACTAATCTAAATAAAAGACTAATACGCGAGAGAGCTCTAGCTAAGGCTAGAGCTAATAAGTATATAGAAGGGGTCTAAACTATAGCTAGCCCTAGTCTAGACTAGAACGTACTAGAAATTCTAAGTTTTACTAGGTCTTTTAAACGAGCTTCTATATTAAACCTAGGGGATATAGAGAGTAACTCTACTTCCTACGAGCTTATAGACCTAGAAAGCTAGGTTAAATAAAGATTCTAAAGGGAGTAAATTACTAAGCTAAGGCGTATTAAAGACTCTATAGAGGTAGGGAACTTATAAGTCTTTACCTTACTTACCCTTAATAGTAAATAGGAGCTAGAGGAGAAGAGGAATATAGAGCGAGTCTATATCCCTTAGGTAAGAGTACCTAAGAAGTATATAGGTAAGAGTTACTTAGAATTTAATACTTAGGCCTAGAATTACGACGATCTATTTATAAATAACCTAGTTTACTTTAGAGATGAGAATACGAAGCTTATATTTATAAAGTAATACCTCGACTCTACTCTTAAGATAACTTAGATAAACTACTACCGTAATACTAGTAATATCTATCCGGGAGGGCCTATATAGGTAATTATAAAAAAGAAGATACTAGATATACTTAGTATACTAGTATTACGCACAGTCTACTCTAGGAACTAATTAGTGAATAGATAAGGTCCAGGTTATAGGAGGGGATTATTTTGATTATTCTTGGCAAACGAGCTAAATAAGCCTAGGGGGGGGTTATTTAGTCTAATATTAGCGGATAAGCCTAATAAACCTTTAGGGTTTATTCGACTTATTCTTACTAAACGAGCCTCGCGAGCTTTAGGATAGGATCTCTATATATAGACGAGACTTTACTCCCTTAAAGGTCTTATAGTTCTACTCTTTAGTTACTTCGCTATTACTTTAGTTACTTAGTATAATCCACGACTCTTATATCTCGCAAGCTTCGCTTTACTTATATAGTACGATATTATTACCAGACTACTTTATTACTACTATATAGAATAGCTAATCCCAACCCTACTATATTACTCTAGCTATAGCCTCCGCGTAATATAGTAGAACTACCGCTCTATATAGAAGTATCGAAAGAAAGTAGTCTATATCTACTATTTCGTTAGGAAGTTAGGGAAAAAGAAAAGACTCGATACCTCCAGCTCGAAAATAACGAATCGAGGAATTAGAATCTAAGAGCGAAGAAGAGTTAGAATCTAATTAAGAAGAAATAGTACCTTAAGTTATACTAAGCTCTTTAGGACGAGTCGAAACCTATAACGATAGAAATAAAGCTAAAGTTAATCTACCTAAGATATTTAAGGGGGAGCGCGGAAAACTTAAAATATTCCTTACCTAATATAACCTTTATATATACTAGAACATCTCTGAGTTTACTACTTAGGAGAAAAGAGTTATATTTATTATTAGTTATATAAGAGGAACGGCTTATATATTATTTAAGGACCGCCTTAATAAATATCTCGAGGACCCTATCGGTTTAACGCACCGACGAATCTTCCTCTCGTACGACGAGTTTATAAGGGAATTACAGATAACCTTCGGAAATATCGATAAGAAAAGAATTACTAAACGGGAAATTAAGGCTTTACGATAGTATACCTTAGTAGCGGACTATTCCGTATACTTCTAGCGTATTACTATATACCTTAATTAGGGAAGTAAGGCTCTACTTAGTCGATATTATAATAGTCTTAAGGAAGATATTAAAGACGAAATTAGTAGGAAAGAAGATTAGCCTTAGGACCTATACTCGATAATTAAAGCGTTAATTAAGATCGATAACCGCCTATTCGAAAGAAAGCTTTAAAGAAAGGGAGTTAGTTCTTATCGAGGAAATAGAAATAATAACCGCGCGAATACTAGGGTTCGGCGAGTTAATCTATATAGACCTTAACTAATAGAGCTTAATAAGATCTAAAGCGCTCTAAGAGGATTTAAGAAAGGTATAGGTTAGAAAGGGAAATACTATAACTATAGAAAACTAGGATACTATATAAATAAATATCGACAGCTAAAAAAGAATAACGACGGACGTTTCGCAAATTAGGGCTAATAATTTAGAAACCCTCTAATAAGTTCTAGATATCTTAACTCAATCTAGTCTAAGGAAGTAGTACCTAACTACGATATCCTTAGTTAGGTAGCTTACTACGACGATAGCTATAAGACCTACCTCTCCGAAAAAGAAGGATTAGGTTACTACCCTAGCGGACGAGGAACTTACAATACTACCGGTACGCCTCGGGGGTACCTAGCGGTAATAAGCTCTTCGTCGGGGTTACCTAGGGTATACTATAAACGCCTCGGTTTACTAGAACTAGAATATAGTCTAAATTAGACTAGAGTTAGTAATATAATATCCTTAATTAAACTTATTAGCAATTATCTAACGGTTAGAGACGATCCGGAATATAATCTCTACTAGATACTACCTAAGAACTAGTACACAGTTATAGAATATCCCCTTTAGGAATATAAAAACTAGAAAGACCTAGGGGAAGTCGATTAGATTTTTTACCCCTACTATAGGGAAGAAATTAATATAACTATAAGACGCAAGATTATAAAAATAAAGGATATATAAAGTAATAAGGATTATGTCTACTATAGGTATATACCCGTAAGTTATTATTTAAGTAACGAATGCTAGCTTCTACAGTATTAAACCCTTTAGGATATATAGAAGGTACTAGTATTAATCGTTAATAATAAAGAAAAATATAACGCGGATTCGTCTTCGTTAGGAAGCTCCGAGGAATCTAGTAAAGACGAGGGAGAAGATCTAGAATTCTTAACCTTTAGGGTTAATCGCTTTATTCGGGATATTATATAAGTAATCGATTAGGATTATAATTAATATAAGGACCTTTATCTAGATATATATATTAACTTTACCTACCTATACTATCTGAATAGGATGAAGAACCTTCGATACTTTATCTAACAATTAGATATCGTAGTTAATACGAAGTAAGTAGGTAAATAGTATAAATATTCGGGAAATAAGGAGGATTAATAGTAGAGAGGCCTCTGTTAAATCCTAAATAAGCGCCTTATTTCTTAAATAACCTTAGGATACCTAAGATACTAGTCGAAGTAAAGATCGATAATATACTAGTATAGGCCTTTATCGACTTAGGCGCCGATAGGAATCTTCTAAGCGAATACTTAGCGAATAAATAGGTAATACCTCTACGGTCGAAAAGGTATCTATATTCCCTAACGATTGCTAATAGAAGACCAGTCGACTCTAATAGAGGTATAGTAATTTATAAAGTAGACGTTACCCTACTTATATAGGGTAGAAAGGAGAGAATAGTTCTCGACGTTATAAATATTAGAGACTTAGATTTAATCTTAGGTCTACTATAGCTTTAACTTTACAACCCGTATATCGATTAGGGAAAACTTATACTTAGTTTCCTAGGCTAACGATATCCTATATAGGCTAGGATGCGCCCTAGAGTATAGAGGAAAAGACCTTTACGGAAAAGGCCTATATACGTTAAAGTAGCTTACTACTATCGTCTCTAGATAGAGGAGGATAGGCTAGTATTCTAAATTCCCTATAAGTACTAGGAATTCGCGGAACTTTTTAAAGAGGAATTACTTAAGGATTCGCTTCCGCTATACTAACTATAGGATTACGAGATAAAGTTAAAGAAAAATAAATAACTAAGAAAGTTTAAAATCTACCCTCTAAGGGAGGACCAGCTTAAGATCCTTCGTAAATATATTAATAATTTCACGAAGAAGGGGTTTATACGGGAATCTACGTTACCCGTAGGATATCCGATATTCTTTATACCTAAACCCGATGGTTTACAACGATTGTATATCGATTATAGATATCTAAATAAGATTTTAGAAAAGAATACGTATACGCTACCTTTAATCTAGGAGTTAAGGGATAGACTCTATAGAGCTAGATAGTTTATAAAATTCGATATTCCTACTACTTTTTATCGAATTAGGATTAAGGAAGGCGACGAGTAGAAAATAGTATTTCGCTCTCGTCTTAGGTACTACGAATACCTTATTATACCCTTTAGCTTGACGAACGCCCCTACGACGCTATAAGCCTATATAAATAATATACTTCGCGAGTACTTAGACAAGTTTATATCTATTTATATAGATAATATTTTGGTTTACTTACGAACGTTCGAAGAATACGTTAAATACGTTCGGACTATCCTACGCGTACTAAAGAAATATAACTTACGGCTAAAACTATTAAAAAGCGAGTTCTACTAGTAACGAATTAAGTTCGTTAGATATTTTGTCTCGGCTACCGGTCTTAAGGTAGACCCGGGTATTTATAAGAAAGTACGCGATTAGCTAGTACCTACGAACGTTAAAGGAGTATAGTTATTCCACGCTTTCGCGAATTACTATTAATAATTTATCGAACGCTTTTCCGAGATTATAGAACCCCTTACGGGATTAATAAGGAAGGGGATTACCTTCGAATAGAATAAGTAAGCTTAAAAGGCCTTTAAGTTACTTAAAGAACGGCTAACGACGCTACCGATTCTATAATTATTTAACCTAGAAAAGCTAGCTATAGTAGAGGCGGATGTATCCGATCGAGTACTCGGAGTATACCTTAGCTAACCCGATTCTAATAGAAAGCTAAGACTAGTAGCTTACTATATAAGAAAATTCCTTAAAGTAGAAATTAACTACTCTATATTAGATAAAGAACTTATAGTAATAGTTAATACCTTTAAATACTAGAAATATTATCTTAAAGGAGTAAAATATAAGATAACGGTGTATTCCGACCATAAGAACCTAAGGAATTTCATAACTATAAAGGAATTAAATCGACGGTAATTAAGATAGTTAGAGGAGCTATTATCTTATAACTTCTAAATCCTTTATAAGAGAGGAAAGGAAAACGTAAACGCCGATATATTAAGTCGACGAGAAGACTTTATAGTAGGAGAAAAAGAGAAAGTCGAACGCGCTTTATTCCGACGGGAAGGTAATATACTTATATACTAAGTCTTATCCCTTTAGTCTAGAAAACCTTCTTTCTAGTAAGAAGTAAAAGACGCTTAATAAAAGGACCCGTATATCCAAGGCTACCTATAATTAGCGGACCAGAATACCCGTATTAAGGATAGGTTATTTCTCTTTAATAGCCTCGTATATCTTCCTAAAAGCCTTAGGAAACGCTATATTACACGATAATATAAATCTCTACTTAACGGTTACTACCGACTAGAGATTATCCTTTCTCGACTCTAGAATACCTTTTACTTCCCACGAATACGATAGGAAGTTTTTAAGGAGATAGGAAAATATATTCTCTATAAGAAAGTAAAATACGAGAGGTATAAACCCTACGGATTTCTCCAACCTAATAAGGCACCCGATAGTACGTAGAAAACTATCTCAATAGATTTTATTAGACCTTTACTAGCTTCTCCTAACTTAGATAATATTTAGTACGAGTATATTATAGTTGTAGTAGATCGTTTAATAAAGTATACAATCTTTATACTACTTCCTAAACGATACGATATATAATACCTTATAGGAGTATTCGTACGAGACGTCGTAAGTAAGTACGGCATACCTAATAACATTATTTTAGATAGGGATAGTCTGTTCATATCACACTTCTAGGGAGAGTTATATAAAATATTAAAAATTAGAAGAAGCTTATTAATAGCTTATTACCTATAAACGGATAGATAAACGGAAAGAATAAATTAAATACTTAAATAATATCTACGTATTTATATCGATAATAATTAAAGTAACTAGGTATCGCTACTACTACTTATAGTATTCGCATATAACGTAACTATCTAGGATATAATTAAGATATTACTATTCTTTACTAACTATAGACGAGAACCCTAATTCGATATCGAGGGTTAATAAATATTACCTACTAAAGTAATAGTATAGGCATCGGAGATAAGTAAACTTTATAAATAATTAAAAGGCGATATTACCTTCCTGAATATACGTATAGCCTTACGTGCAAATTAGAAAAGAATAGAGGGACCTATTCTTAGGAAGGGGGATAAGGTTTACCTTTAGCGACGTAATATTAAGATAAAGTAACCTAGCGAGAAACTTAATTTCCGAAAGCTTGGAGTATTCGAGATCGAAGAAGTTAAAGGAGCTATTAATTATAAACTTAAGCTACCTAAGGGAATACGAGTATACCTAGTATTCTATATCTCTTTACTTAAGCTAGTAGATAAGGACGCCCCTCTAGATTATAAAACCGAACTCTAGAGGAGCTAACTCGAACCGGAATATAAGGTCGAGATAATTATCGATTATACTATAGTTAGGCGTTAGTATAAATACCTTATTAAGTAGAAGGGTTACCCTACCTCGGAAAATACTTAGGAACCTATATTATACTTACGGAACTCTCTCTAAGCTCTAAGGGATTACTACTAGGTAAATCTAGAGTAGCCTAGTCTACTATCCCTAAGCTAGGAGAAAGAAAGGACGCGAAGTCGGAAGGCTTAGGGCTAACTACCTCGCCTCTTTTCCGCTTCCGTTCCCTCTTATCTCTCTCCTCCTCTTCTAACTCCTCGATTAGGTAAATAGTCTTTACCTATACTCTCTCGTAAGCTAGTAGTAGAACCTTTTCGTTCCGCTTAATCTAGGCTAGGAGCTCTAACTACTTTTACTACCGCCGGATAACCTCCGCTATTATTTTAGTTACCTCTACATTCGCTAACGATAACTTTTCTTTATCCTCCGAAATTTATTTCTATTTTTACTCCCGGGTTTTATCTAGGGACGACTACGACACCTCTATATAAGGTTTTCCTAACCTCGTGTATAATATACACTTTATTGATTTTCGGGAAGGTATAATAATATAGGAAAAATTATTTTCGAAATAACGTTAATAGGAGAATATTACGGGTTAGCTATATTTTTATATTTCTTCAACGGTTCGTTTTCGCTTAGTAGAAGTTTTCGAAGTTATCTTTAATTTCGGGGCGCGGGGTTTTATCGCCACTTAAGTAATCGCTATAGGACTAGCTTACTAAGAGGGAGGGCTATATTACGCATAGTCTACTCTAGGAACTAATTAGTAAATAGATAAGGTCTAGGTTACGGGAGGGGATTATTTTAATTATTCTTAGTAAACGAGCTAAATAAGCCCGGGGGGGGGTTATTTAGTCTAATATTAGCGGATGAGCCTAATAAACCTTCGGGGTTTATTCGACTTATTCTTACTAAACGAGCCTCGCGAGCTTCAGGATAGGATCTCTATATATAGACGAGACTTTACTCCCTTAAAGGTCTCGTAGTTCTACTCTTTAGTTACTTCGCTATTACTTTAGTTACTTAGTATAATCTACGACTCTTATATCTCGTAAGCTTCGCTTTACTTATATAGTACGATATTGTTACTAGACTACTTTATTACTACTATATGAGATAGCTAATCCCAACCCTACTATATTACTCTAGCTATAGCCTCCGCGTAACAACTAGTATAGAGAATATTTAGGGCGGTAGACTAAATTTAGAGGTACCGCTAGTAACTAAGGTAAATTCTAAAAGAGTTACTTAAATACTTAAAGCCCTTATAGGAAGAAGCGAACGTTATAGATAATAATTAATAGATACGTAATTATCTAGGCTCTATATATTAGTCTATTAGAGAAGAGCTTATATTTCGCCTAAAAATATCTAAAATTACCCTATTTATTATTAAAGAGGAGGCTAGTAACTTTATAGGCGTATCTAGATTAACTCGCGACCTAAAGGAGCCTAGTAGGTTAAAGGACTACGATTTATCTAATTAAAATAAAGAGCGTCGTAGCTTAAGTAAAAGAGGGTACGATAAGGATAATAGGGATAGAGTCCTCTAAGGAAGGAAGTATTTGTACTATAATAGACTAGAAAGGTCCTAAAGGGATAATAGAAGTAAAGACTTAGTTAAATACTTTATATATAGTAAGATAGGCTATATTATTCCTAATTATAGAAACGAGGACGTAGTAAAGGCGTACTAGTTAAAATAAGATACTAAATATTCCTACTTAGAAAAAGTAAGGGGCTAGTAGATATACTTTCCTATCTACTAGCTTATCTTAAATTAGAAACCGATCTAAGGGAGGCTAGAGTACTCTAGGGACCTATATTAGTTACTATAGATAAGTTAATTACTATCTAAGCTTAAATTAGTAGTAAAAGTACCCCCTTTAAAGTACTAGTAGATCCGGGTTTATTTTTAAATCTTATAGATACTATCCTTACGAAGGAATATAATCTATAGTAGAAGGTATTACCTACTAGGATTATTACGTACGGTATAAATAGTAGACTAGTAACTACCTATAGTATCCTTAAGATAGAAGTAACTCTTACTAACTCCTTTAGGCGTAAAATGGCCTAGAATATCCTATTTATAGTCGTAACTCTCTATAAGTATAAGATATTATAGTAGGGACTACTATATAATAAGATAGAATAGTATAGATTATATAATATAGATATTATAGGTACTTAGCGGAGGTATATCTATCGCTATAGGGCGATAAGGAATATTAGTACCTAAGAGTTACTTAAAGATATACCTTAGATACTCGAGGAGATACTATCTTTAAGGTAGATATAGATAATATACCTTATAAGATTATTAGATCTTATACTATAGTATTAATAATACTATTTATTCCTATTATTATATAGTTACTTCTACCTTTAGATAATACCTTTAGGCTTTTATCCTATCTTTATAATTCTAAATCGTCTTATCTAATCTTCCTTCCGTACGTATACTATCTAATAATATTAGACTTAGGATAGCTAGTAATAATACCTTAATATTATTAATCGCGCTTAACTACTATATTTCTTTAGTATAGCTAATATAGATTACTCGCTAATAAACTATAGGTTTATTATATTAGCTCGGTATATATTACGGAAAGATTTACTTATAATATAGATAATACTATTATAACGACTTTATACTATCGTAGTATTACTAGATCTTAATAAAATTATAGCCTTATTACGGTAAAACTATCTCGTAGCCTTATAATAGTATCGAGATATTATAGACTTATTATAGCGCCCTTTATAGCCTTACTACGGCGATACTATTTATTACCTTATTATAGTAATACTAATACTACCTCGAAGCCTTATTATAGTAATAATACCTTTATAGCCTTATTATAGTACTATTATTATATAACCTTATTACGGTATATATACGACTTACTATAGTTACCTATATAGAGCGTATACGGCTTACTATAGTTAGCTCGACTATACGGCTTTCTATAGCTATCTAACTACTTACTTACCTTACTACGGTATATATATATACTACGACTTACTATAGTTACCTCGGCTTACTATAGCTAATTCTATATACTAAATTACTACTATAGTATATCTAACGGTAATATTAGATATATATCCTTCGGTTAATCTATCTAGATTACTAAGATTACTATAGAGGCTATAACGTAGAGAATATATCTTATTCTAAGGTTAATATAGTACTAATATTACGAAGGCTAAGGTACGAATAAAGGAACTTATATATACGGAACGTTAATAGGACGATCTTCGGAACGGTAGATAATAGTATATCTATACTATATATATACCTCGACCTCCTACTATTATAAACCTAATAAAAATAAATAACTACTTATTCTTAGGAGACGGATATAATATATCTAGCCTAGTTTAGTATATACTCGTCTACGTAATCCTAGAACTTTTTATACTTACCTAATTAGCTTTAAGACTACTATAATATTAGTATCTAGTCTACCTAGAAAACGACTACGATACTAAGAATAACTATACCTAATTTTACCTTAAAAACTAATCTAAAAATATTAGAAAAATAACTAATACTATACTACTAATTAATACGTAGGCCCTATAAGACCTATAACCTACTATTACTAGCGAGACCGATATTAGCGCGGCTAAAAATACCCCTAATCTAGGAGCTTCTAAAGAGTATTATACGGCTTTAGATAGTAACTATACTACTACTAGTAGTAGACTATCTAGGGGTAATTTTATCTCTATATATTAACGTTAGTTTACTATAGCTAAAGTAGCGGAGATAATACGAAGTATTACTAACCCTAGTAGTACTATACGTACTATATACTACGATCCTAGGAACCTTACTCTTCCTTATAGATACGTTTTTAATAGTAAGAATATATTAGGCTTCTTAGCTAGACTTAAAGAATAATACGAAGTTTTTAAGATCTCCCGTAATACCTATAAGTATTAAGGACTCCTTACTAATTATTATCCTAATCTTTACGATAACGTAAAGAACCTTAACGGCTAGATTAATAAAGACTAGGATTAACTTAAGACCTTATTCTATAAAGAATACGTAGTATAGGACGAGCGTTAAATAAAAGAAAGTCTTATATATCTTAAAGAGATTACTAAGAAAAGTAAAATAGGCGTCCTTAAGACTAAAGGCTTTATTAAAGAATTTAAGACCTATTAGCTATTAGTTTATAGTAGCGGTAAAGTTACTATATTAGCTAGCGTACGTATATTTCTTTACGGCCTACCTATTAAGGTTAAGTAATAGATTAGCCTTACTATTTCTATTAAATCTTCGTCTCGTCGTACCTACGAGGATATTAATAAGATTATTATAGAAGCAGAATATATCGTAAATAGATAAGAAGATATTATAGTATTTATACTTAGTAAAAGTAACGATAAGACCCTAGAGCGTATTACTAATAAATCTATTAAAAAGAGAAATAAAAACTTATCTAATAGACGTACTTAGCCCTCGAGCCCTACGAAGATAAACTAAGATCTATTAGATATATTAGAGAATCTTTATATTAGTAGTATTAGTAGAGAGACTACGTTTAATACGATCTAGTATACTTATAACCCTACTTTTACTATTATCTATAATAATACTATTTAGTATACTTTAGCTTCTAAGTAGATCTATAAGAAGTTTCGTTTAAACTATACTTAATAGTAGTAAGTCTCGAACGTTATAGCCTTAGGTACGTAATATAATTCTAATACTTCTTAGCCTACTACTAAACCTACTAGCGCGGCTCCTCGGCTATACCTTAGGTATAGGAGTATAAGCTATATAATATTTAGTAAAAGAGAAAGTTACCTTCGTAAGCTATTTAAGTAAGGCGTTATCTATTATAGTTCGCGAGATAGCGCACGAGGCCTATATTAGGGAATAGAAGCCAGCCCTAGTAATAGACTTATAGGTCTTCGTAACTATAGTATTTCTCCTTAGGTTAACTAGATTAAGGCGATATATTAGGAACGTTAGAGTAGAAGGCCTAATATATTAGTAATCTATATCTCAAATATATACGACGATAATAACGATTACGACCGGAAGTATATTTATATAACTTTACCTAAAATAGGTTAGATTACTATAGTAGGTAAGCCTAAGAAAGATAAGGCCCCTAAAAAAGCTTTAAATATTATACTAGGAAAGTCCTCTACGAGTATAATAAAGCCTTCCGCGTCTAAATCTACGAAAGTAAAGTATACTATACCTAGATAGTTCTAGTAAATACTTAATAATAGTAATAGTAGACCTTCGCGAGCTATAGATAAATAAATAAATAATATTAGTAATAATAATAATACTACGGTACGAGGTATATAACCTACTACGAAGAAAAGATCTAGAAATATAAATCCTACGTTTAAATAGCTCCTTACGGCGAGTAATAAAAAGTAAGTCTAAAGTAGTTTTATTTAGAGAATCTTAAAGGAGCGTAGTATTACGATCTTATTAGAAGAAGTATTCGTATATATACCTAGTTTCTCTAACTTTATATTTAAACGTTTACTAGTAGATATTACTAAGACTATCGAACTAACTATAGAGGCTACTAGGGCTTTACGTACTTAGAAAAGGGTAGAACGTACTATAAAGAAGAAGAATACTTAGGGCGGAACTATTAGAATTAACTAGATCTAGATACTATTAGGTATAGATATATATATAGTCCTTAACGAGCTCGAAGATTCTAAGGTTAGCCTAAAGATTATTATAGTATAGGCTATTAAACTTATTAATCGCGCTAATAGTAAATATTATATCTTTACTAGCTCTCTAACTACTAAGGTTATAATTCGTAGAGTATCTAGAGTAGGACTCGTTAATACGGGAGTAGAGGTAAATATTATAAGCGAGGCCGTAGTATTTTCCTTTAGACTTAGCGTAAACGAATTTAGCGATCCTTCGTAGCGTAAGATTAAAGATAATATTACTATAGTAGATAGTACTACTATATAAATTATTGGATAGACGATAGCGAGTATACGCGTTTTAGACTTAGACTTTATATATAATAATACTTTCTTTATTATCCTTATAAAGTATATACGCTTAATTATCCTAGGGTAGCTATTCTCCCTTCGCTCTTTTCTTAGAATTAACTACGAGCTAGACGGTACAATCTAATATATTACCCGATCTATTAACGGCTGTAAAAGTATAAAATAGAGAGCCTATACTCCCGATTATAATTATAAGGCTAGGATTAGGGGTATAATCCTAGATACTAAGAAGACTCCTATTACTAAGGAAGAAGGAAGTAGGAGTAGTACTAGTAGTAATAAGGAGGGTAAGGATCTTTTAGATTATAAAGATCTAATAAGTACGAGTAACGAGGAGACGTCTAAGGATAAGGAATATAATACGGAAAACTAGAGTACGGAACTATTAAGCCTAGTAATTCTTCTACGTTAGCTTATCTAGGCGCTATCGTTATATAAAATAATAATAATTATTAATACTTACCTAAATTATTCTTCGACTTATAAAAATACTTAATTAGTTCTTTACGCGACGCGCGCGAATAATTAGTCTTAACCTATACTAATAAGAAGGTATTTAGGCTTAAGATAAAGAAATAAAAGATATAGTAAGAGTATCTTTAGTAAAGAAGAGCGTAAGTATTAAATTTTAGTATAGCTAGGATTAATTTTAGCGGGGCTAATAAAGTAAACTTAGACCCTAATTAGCTAGAACGGATTTTTCGACTTCCGGCGCGCGCCCTAGATATTAAACTACTAATAATAGAATACTAAGAAATCTTATAATATTAATAAAATTTACTACTATATATTTCTATACTTTATAAGCGTAAAGCTAATAAAGTTAGGCCTCTTAATATTCCTCTTAAGGATAGGAGTACGCCTAGCGGCCTTATTAACTAGAGAAGCGTTATCTAGCGCAAATAGATAAGTAATAAGCTAGATTCTAACCTAGACCTATATTTTAAGAAACGTTATACGACGTTCCTATAAGGTACGAGACTTATAGAAGAGCGCTTCGAGGTAATACGCGTTAATCTAGACCTAAGCGCTAAAGAGAAGGCGTTTATTAAAGAAATACTTTACTATAGAGAGCCTACCCTAGCGTAGGAGTTCTCTAAATATAGTAAAGTACGATAAGAAGTCGTACCTCCCTAAGTTATTTATATAGTTAATTACGTCCTATAGTAAGTAAAATCTTTTAATATTCTAAAGGTATTATATCTAGTTACTTATAAGATTTTTTAAGAGCGTATTAATACGAAAAGACTAGAGCTAAGTTACGCTCCCTATTATAACCTATAGTTCCTCGTTATAAAGAAGAATAAAGATTATCGACTAATTAATAGCGCGACGAATATTAATAGTATAACTATTAGAGACGCGAATATTCCTCCTTCTATAGATAAGTTCGTAAATATATTTTCTAGATATTAATATATCTTACTTACTAACCTATTCTCTAGCTATAATTAGTTAGAATTTACTAAAGAAAGTAGAGACCTTACCTCCTTCTAATATTCTTTTAGTCTTTACTAAATAATAATATTACCTTAAGGTACTACTAATTCCGTTACGTAATTCTACTATATTACTAAAATAATTATTCGTTACTAGATATATACGAGCGATATATACGTTAATAACGTCCTCTATAAACTTAATAAAGATTACGGAGACGAGATAAGCGAGATCCCTAGTATAAGACGTAACGTTTTTAAATATATATATAACCTTAACGTATTATTAGCTAATATTAAGAGAGTAGGAGCTACGGTCTCTAGTAAGAAGTTTAATATCTATATAGAAGGTCTTTATATCGTTAGATATTAGTACGATAGATAAGGTCGTTATCCTAATAAATTAAAGGTCGCGGCTATTTTAGAATAGTAGGAGCCTAGAACTTTAAAATCTATATAAGTATTTATCGGAATATACGTATATTATTATATATAGATTAAGGAGTTCGTAATACTCGTAGAACCTATCTTTTATCTTTTTAAGAAAGGTATAGAGTTTATCTAGGGTAATACCTAATAATAATCTATAGTAGATCTTTAGAAGGCTCTTACGAGCGCTCCCGCGCTTAAACCCGTACGATACGAGGAAGACGCTAGCGAGATTATCTTAGCCGTTAACGTATCTACTAAAGGATAGGGAGTAGAACTTAGATAAATTTATAATAGAAAGCGATACCCGTGTTAATACGCGAGCGGTATATAGTCTATTATAGAAAGAAAATACGACGTAGTTAAGCTCGAATATCGTACTCTTCTAAACGCGCTTAAGAAGTTTAAGATCTACCTATAGGGCGTACGCTTTATAGTAGAAACGGACGCTAAGATACTTATTTATTAATTAAATAGAACGGCTTCTAATATTATAGGTACGCTTATTATACGATAGCTTACGTAGATTATAATATAGAACTTCGATATATAATATATTAAAGGAAAGAAGAATACCGTCGCCGACGGACTCTTATAATAATATAAGGACGTTCCTCCTAAGGACGTTCCGCTTATTCCTAAATTTAATATTAATAATTTCGTAGCTTCCGATCTTAGCGTAATTACCTATACGGGACCTCGTATTTATATACTTTCTAGATATAGCTCGCTACTATTATTATTACTATTAGACTCGAGCGATAGATCGAGCTCTTAATAGACGAGCGGAGAAGGTTCGACGGTAGAAGGATACTATATATAGTAAGACTTAGATAGTAATTATTCTAACGAATATTATATAATTACTAATTATCTAATAACGCTTCGCTAACCGTAGTAATATAGTAATACTAAGGAATACGCTTCGATTAAGCGTAAAGCTCTTTCTTATCTAGTAATACGACGATAACTTTTCTATTATAGTAGACGAGACTCGCCGTATTAACGCGTAATCGACGATCTAAATAAACGAAAAGAGATTATTCGAAAGCTCTATAACGAGTATAGTTATAAAGGAAGAGAAGTAACTATATAACTTATTAGATAGTATTACTATTAGTTAGGATATTATCTTAATATTAGCGCTTATATTAGGGAATATTCTACCTACTAAATAAATAATTAGAATAAGGTTAATAAGGGCCTTAATATAATAAAGGTACGGAGTAAGATTCTTAGCGTATAATAGGCTATTAACTATACTAGGATACCTAAAAGAGAGGGTTTCGAATATATCGTCTATATACGAGAAGAACTTAGTAGATAGAGCGAAGCTAAGGCTCTCCGTAGCTCTCCTAATACTAAGTAGATTATAGACTTTATCTTCGAATATATTATCTATAGATAGGGAGTACTATTAGAAATAGGTATAGACGGCGGCCCTAAGAATAGACGCTTTATAGAAGTATTATTATAACTTTATCGTATAAGAAAGATCTAGATCTCGCCTTATAATTCTTAAGGTTAGGGAGGTATTAAGCGAGTATATTACCTACTTATTACTACGTTACGGAAGATAACGCGTAGTAGTACTAAGCTATAGGTACTACTCCTACCTACTATACTATAGGTAGACCGTATAATAGTAAAACGAATAACTAGTATAATACCCGCTAAGATAATATTAGGAGAAGAGTATATTCTCCGTATTAAGCTTAAAATAACGACTTAGTATACTTTAGATTAGTAATTAGTTTATACTATAGAAGACCTCCTTATAATAAGGGTAATATAACTCGATCTACGAGAAAACGACTTATAAGAGGTAGTAGTACGGTAATAAAGGTTACGTTAAGAAGTAATTAAATATTAGAAAGTATTATAAGTAATACGACGCCGTCGTATAAAGATAGAAGTCGGAACGTTAGTACTTCTATATAATACTAAAATTATACGAGACTACGGCTATAAACTAGAATTTAGATAGCTAGGACCTTATAGAATCTTAAAGATCTATATAGACTTTAATACTAATCGGCGTATTAGGAGCTATAAGCTATCTAAGCTTAATAGTATTATTACTTTCCCTTCGATCTATATAGATCGTATTAGAATCTTTATACCTCGAGTACCTAAGGGCCCTTCCTTAGATTCTAAGACTTTAAACCCTATACGAGAGAACTCTAATAACGCTTTTAACTATACTTATAAAGAACCTTACGATAATAAATCTAATAATCTTTAACCCTTCGTACGTGTTACTAACCCTATAGGTTTTAATAGAGAGGATTATTAGATCTTCTTAGATTATAAATCGGATAATCTATAGGCCGATAAACCCGTAGATCCTAAGAACGACCCTATAGTAGAGATTATACGTCTAGAAGACTTTAACCCTAATAAGTATAAGGATTATTTCGACGATATCCTCCTAGACCCGGATCCTAACGAGGAAAACTAACCTATTATAAGTATAATAAAGAACCCGTTCTTTTAATCTTTCTTATTATATCTTCCCCTTTTATCTTCTCTTTAATCTTTAGAATATAACTAGTAAGAAATAAGGCGTAGATAGCTTCGGTATCTATATTATACTATATATTATAGACGGCTAGGCCTATAATAGTTATAACCGGGCCTAACGCGCGATATATAAGACCCGCTTTTATCTTCTTTATTAAGATACTTTCTTTACCCTCCTTTTAACCTTTAACTAGATTTAGGCGAACCTAGAATTCGTAATTAACTAGCCCGCGTCGATACGACGACGTTATCCCTCTAATATTATTATATAATAAATACTATAACCTCTATATATACCGTATATACTTATATTATACCGTATATATACTTAAGCTATATTCTATAATACCGTATATTATAGACGGCTAGGCCTACGATAGTTATAACCGGGCCTAATATATAACTAGTAGACCCGCTTTTATTTTCTTTATTAAGGTAACTTCTTCGCCTTCCTTTTAACCTTTTAATAACTCTTATCTACCTAATACTAAGTAGGAGTAAGTCGGCGGTAGTACTACTCTTAAAATAATAATACGTCGACTAGAGAAGGCTAAGGCTTTAAGTATACCCTACGTCCTTTATTAAGACTCTATAGAGCCGTATATTATAGATCTTAAGGCCTATAATAGTTACGACCGGGCCTAATATACAACCGGCGGACCCGCTTTTATCTCCTTTATTAGGGTAGCTTCTTTATCTTCTTTTACTTCTTTTTTATAGAATTTGCGGTATTGCGAATATAGGGATTTATATACGTATCCCGCGTATATATATAATAATTATATATATATAGCGTACCTATAATCTATAGAGCCGTATATTATAGATCTCGAGGCCTATAACGGTTATAACCGGGCCTAATATATAACCGGCGGACCCGCTTTTATCTCCTTTATTAGGGTAACTTCTTTATCTTCTTTTTAATTCTTTAATAGTATCTACCCAAGAGATATACTTTTAGTTATATATAGAAGGAATCTTAAAGGTAGTAAGAGCGTAGCTCGCGTATATATATAACGAGTATATATATATAGCGAATACGTAGCGAATACGTATACGTAGCGAAAGAGTAGCGTATACGCGGTAAATAAAATATAATAAATATATAGCGAATATAAATAAAAAGAGTAGAGAATAAGTATAATATATCGCGTCTTCTAATAGATACTATATTATTATATAGGTATCTCCTTAGTTTCTATCACGTTCTATTATTACTATATAATAAACGATTAAAGCTACTAATACTTCCTTAAGTATTATAGGACTCTAAAAAGATCCGATATCCTTTATACGCGAGGTATTTCTTTTTAGAGAAGTTTAGACGTACTTAAAGTATAGTAGTATACGACTTTCTAAATATAGGGACTTAGAGATATAGCTTTCTAAGAAGTTCTTTATATACTTAATTATCTTTACTAATATCTAATAGATAAAACTAATATATTATTTAAACGTATAAAAATATACTAACTTACGAAGCGTAACTATTTAGGTTATATAATAACCCTTTATTATTATTATTATAAACTTTACGTAATACTTATTATATATTATAGTCCTTAGACGATACTAATATTATATTATAGTAGATAAATTTCCCTCTATATAACGGATTCCTAGCGGCGAAAATCTTAAAATAGACTTAACTAACTTCTAGCGTGCGCCCCGGATATTAATATTAGTAATAAACTTTAAAAAACTAAAACTTTAATAACGTTAACTATAAAGATATAAAGCGACTCTACGATACTTCTAATATAATACTTATTTATTTTAAGATTATTAGGATCCTTATAATCTATATTAACGTATACGCTATACGACGACGTCGCTATATATAACGTATAGTACCGTATACCTAATATTCTAAACTATAGTTCTAGTAGTTTACGTATCGTTAGTCGCTGAGCTTTTAATTTAGTTAATTCCGTATTTTCGAGATTAATATTATTCTTTAGCGAATATTATACGTTAATATTAGGCGTTAGTAACTATTTATTATATAATATTACGGTAAATACTATCCTTTAATTAGGTAGTTATTACTATTTTAACGAATATTATATATATAATATTCCTAAAGAATACTTACTTTTATATCTTAAGAGTATATCTTTCTTATACTTTCTCTTCTTTAAAAACCTTTTACTTTAAGATACTAACTAACTATATAGATATTAACTACGTTCTCTCGTTAGTCTAATTATTTAATTTAATAAAACTTTCTTTATAATCTTAATTCTTTTATACTACTATATCGTCCTTATAATAAACCCGTAGCTATAAGGGTAAGGGTAAAGAGATAACTAACGATTTAATAGTACTCGTACTAGCTACGCCTATAATAACCTAGGTATCCCCAGGTTTAGTACTTACTCTAATATAGTACGCCGAGCTTAACTTAATTAATTAGAACTTCGACAAATAGAAGACTAATATTAATAATATAGGAAATAAGGAACGTATTAACTATCTTACGGTAATCTATAGTTAGATCGTAATAAATAAATAACGCTTATAATTTAGTAGTACTCTATTTATCGAATACTTACGTATATATACTAATAATACTTTTAAATAGCTCGCTCCTAACGCTACTACTCTTAAGGAAGCGCTTAAAGATAGAGAGCTTAAAGTCGTAGGACGCTTAGCTAAGAAAGGATAAAAGATACTTACTACTACGAAGAACGCCTACGACGAAATTCGAAAGCTTCGAAGTAGCGCTAATAAAGATATTAATAATAACGTAAAATAGCTAGATATTATTACTAGATTAGTAGATAACTAATAGTCTCCTCTTTACCTTAATAGTCTTAATAATATATTACTATTAACGGGAGAGTATTAACTAGGCCGTAATATACTAATATAACTTTATAAGTTTCTTAAAATAATAATTAACTAACTAGCGACGAGGGTTCTCGAATACTTCTACGGCGTAATCTATAATCGTCTCTCGAAGTAGAACTCGCGCGCCTATAATACCTATAAGCTCTAGGCGAACGATATTATTAAGCTAATAGATATTATTAGTACGAAAGACGGTAATAAGGTAGACTTAGTAATCTTTAGTAAATATAAAGACCTACCTTATAATTAGACTAACTTTAAGTTAATTTCCTACCTATATTACCTCTTACCTATTAAGCTTGAATATTATAAGAACTATAATACCCGTACGAAGGCTATTATATAGAAAGAGACGGACGAGCTATTTAGGGTCCGTATAACGACGAAAGATAATAATATACTTCTAGTAGACGAGCTATCGGAGCGATTATCTATTATATTATATAATACGAGTATATTAGAGGAGGAGATCGATAACGAAATCCTATAGACGTATAGTATACGCGTTATACGCTTAAAAGGTAAAGGTAAGGCGCCCGTAGATAACGACTTCGTTCTAGAAGATATAATAGTCGTTAAGACGTCTATAAATAAATTTATATATACCTATACTAATAAGGTAAAGAAGCTTCGCGTATAAGACCGTAAGCTATAAGAGATTATACCTATACGTATTAAGTAGATAGGCTTAGACGTTAAGATCGAGGATAAGAAGAAGGTCTTTATTATATATAATAAACCTTATAATTTCTAGAAATTCGCTAAGTCTATTATCGTATTAAAAGACGAGTACTACCCGATATACTTACGCGCTATAGTAGGTATAAGCGGCCTCTAGATACGATAAGGATCTAACGATAATATCTTTATATATCTCTAAGAATTCTTAGAATATAATAACCCTATTACCTTTATAATACGAGAAGACCGCTATACGTAGTTTCGTCTCTTAGATCGCCCTAAGGTCTACTCTAATTATATTAGAGTTTATATATATAAGCTACTTTATACCTATAAGTTTAAAAACTATTAGCTTAAGAAAGACTTATAGAATATACTCTATAAGAATATCTAGACGGAGGCTAAGCTCGCTAAATAGGACGAGAATAGTAGTATCCTTAACTAGGATACCTTTAAATACTAGAATAAGCCTAATATAGTTCTTAATAAAGCTCTTACTAATATCGAGTACTTTAAGTACGTCCTATAGGGCTTCGCTAAGTTAGGCGATAACTAGACTATTAAGGAACTTACTAAGATCGAATTAGTATACTACCTATAGTATCTTTATAAGGTAAATAGAAAATATAATCTTAGCTAGAATCGTACTATATACTATAGTATTATATAGTAGGTAATATACTAGTTACTTTACTATTAGCTCTATTATATAAGTCTCCGCTAAGATCGATAGTTATAGATAATCTTATACCTATATTACTATAAGACGACCTAGAAGGGTAATAATATCTTCTTCCGCTATATTAATATTAACGTAAAGGAAGCTCTTTAGACTAGAAAAGGTATTAACTAGATCTAGAGTAGTCTTATAGTATTTAGTAAAACTAAGAATAACTATACTTAGTACGTTCTTAAGATATATAAGACGGAGAATACGTAGGTATAGTAGGATATTAACTAGAAGCGTAGTATATTACTTAGTAATAGCTATATTACGAAAATCCTCCCTACTATATAGATAAAAGAGGACGTTACTAAGTTTAAGATAGACTTTACTCGCTAGATTACGCCTAATTATACTATACGTATTACTTATCCCCTTAACTTCTATAGATTAGAAGGTAAGGTAGATAGCGTACGACTAACTATACTACTATAGTACTATAGTATCTAAGGTAATTACTTAACTCTTAAGATCCTAGAAGGTAGGACTTAGGAAGAACTTATACGCGTATACTATAACCTATAGGTAGGGCTAGTATCGCTATCTAGATACTCTATTAACTATAGTAAACTACTATATCTATTCCCTACTAAAGTCTCTTTATACTCCACGAATGCGATTACGTAGGTATTAATTAGACGCCTTAAGTAGGATAACCTTAACGTCCTTAACAAGGTTAAGATAATTATAACTAATATTAATTATATAAAGTCGAAGATTAAGGAATAGGATACGGAGATAATAAAGCTTATTAGTAAGAAGTTCGCCTTATTTATTAAGGAGGAGATAAATATCTATAGTATATAGAGCTTCTTTTATTATAACTTCGCGTAGACTCCTATTCCTAAGCTAGCGTAGTACTTTATAGATAAGGACCTAGAGGAGGAGCTTTAGGAGGTATATAATAATATCCCTAATAACTTAATAGAGGACGACGATACTAAGATAAAACTTAACGTAGATACTTAAGTATAGTAATAGAGTATAATAGGGTATAATAGAGATAGAGAATAGTAGACTTTTTAGTTCCTCTAATAATATACTTATAGATAGTATAAATTTTACGGTTCCTTTAATAATAATAATAATAATATACTTATAGATAGTATAATTTAAAATTTAGAATAGAAGTATAGTATTAAGGGATAATATATACTTTAGCCGGTAGGGGAGGGAATATAGTAGGGACTACTATATAATAAAATAGAATAGTATAGATTATATAATATAGATATTATAGGTACTTGGCGGAGGTATATCTATTACTATAGGGTAATAAGGAATATTAGTATCTAAGAGTTACTTAAAGATATACCTTAGATACTTAAGGAGATACTATCTTTAAGGTAGATATAGATAATATACCTTATAAGATTATTAGATCTTATACTATAGTATCAATAATACTATTTATTCCTATTATTATATAGTTACTTCTACCTTTAGATAATACCTTTAGGCTTTTATCCTATCTTTATAATCCTAAATTATCTTATCTAATCTTCCTTCCGTACGTATACTATCTAATAATATTAGACTTAGGATAGCTAGTAATAATACCTTAATATTATTAATCGCGCTTAACTACTATAATATACTTAGGAATACCCTTTATAAGCTTCGTAAACCCTAAAGTAGATTTTAGTATTAAGAAGTTAGCGTAGAAAGCCCTAGAAGAGAGACTAAGTACTAACTTCGTCTATATTAATATAGAAACTACTATTAAGTTCTTAGAAAGCCTTAGATTAGGTAAATTAGACTATTACGTCCTTTATATTTCCTTAGTAGAGGAAAATAAGGAATACCTTCCTAAAGTATATAAGGATTACGCTAATATTTACTTAAAGGGAATTATATCCTAGCTACTAGTATATAGGTACTAAGATCTTTCTATTAAGCTAGAAAAGGGCGTAAAGGTACTATTCTTACCCCTCTATAATATATCGGCCTTAGAACTAGCGGTACTAAGGAAGTACGTTAATAATAACCTTAAGAAGGGCTAGATTAGGTATTCTAAGTCCCTAGTAGGTATACCGGTACTCTTTATAAAGAAGAAAGACGGAACCCTAAGGTTATATATAGATTATAGGGGCCTAAATAGGGTTACTATTAAGAATAGATACCTACTACTACTAATAAGTAAATTATTAGCGAGACTAGGCGGTGTAAAGATCTACTTACGCCTTAATATTAGGGATACCTACTATAGGATCCGTATTAAGGAAGGTAATAAATAGAAAATAGCTTTCTATATAAGATATAGGTATTTTAAGTATACTATAATACTATTTAGACTTATAAACGCTCTAGCTTAGTTTTAAGAATATATTAATATAGCTTTAGTAGGCCTTATTAATATATTCTATATAGTATACCTAGATAATATTCTAATCTTCTCTAATACATAAGAAGAATATAAGAGCTATATAAAATAGGTCCTAGTAAGACTAAGAGAGTTTAAGCTATATATAAAGCTAAGTAAGTATAAATAGTATACTTAGGAAATAGAGTTCCTAAGTTATATTATTACCCCTAATAAAGTTAAAGTAGATAAGAATAGGGTAGATATAATCTAAGCTTAGCCTATACCTACCTTAGTAAGGGAAATTAGGATCTTTATTAGTTTTTTAAACTATTATAGGTACTTTATATTAAACTTCTCTAGAATCGCGGCGCTATTACTTAATCTA
Source organism: Venturia carpophila (assembly GCA_014858625.1). Lineage (NCBI taxonomy): Eukaryota > Fungi > Ascomycota > Dothideomycetes > Venturiales > Venturiaceae > Venturia > Venturia carpophila. The sequence goes on from JACTAK010000005.1 coordinate 1,829,556, forward strand.
ACTCGGAAGGGGCTAGATTCCGCTAGAGGTAGCTATACTTAGCGTAGAGAAGAGTCTAAGGGCCTAGATATTAGTAAGGAGGGAAGAAAAGTATTTAAAAGCCTAAAATCTACCTTTCTCTCCGTACTAATCCTAGCCTACTTTAATTAGAACCTCCTAACTAAAGTAGAGACTAACGTATCTAGTAGGGCTATAGGTAGGATCCTAAGCTAGTAGTATACTAAGGAGGATAGTAAAAAAGACTAGAGGCCTATAGACTTCTACTCTAAGAAGATAATTACGGAGGAATATAACTATAATATTTATAATAAGGAACTACTAGTAATAGTAAAGTACCTTCTCTACTAGGAGAAGTACCTAGATAGTACTCTATTATTTAAGTTATATACGGACTATATAAACCTTTAATATTTCTTAATAACTAAGTAGTTAAACTTAAGATAGACGATATAGTCCGAAAAGCTATAAAGATTTAACTTTATAATTAGATATAGGCCTAGGAAGCTAAACCTAGCTAATAGGATCTTAAGGAGACCCGATTATATATATACTATATAAATAGACGTAAATAAGTATAACGAGCGTAATATTAGCGTACTCCGGGCTAAACTAGTACTAGATTAACTATACTTAGTTAATTCTATTATATTACGGGACTTACTATCTCTATAGAGGACTTATATATTATTTAATATCCTAGTAACTTATCTTAGGATATTAAGCGCCTTTAATATATATATAATATATATACGCTCTAAGGCGAGGTCTAGAGAGCTAGACCTAGATATTAAGGATAACTTTAAGAAGCTAGAGGATATTATAGGCTAACTAGGAGTAAAAGATAATATATTATAAATAGTTAAACTAGAGGCCGAAATATAAGAGATCCTACTAGTAGAACTCCTAAGCTCTATTAGACTAGAGTATAGAGCTCCGAGTCCCCCTTATATACTAAGGGTAGAAATACCTACCCCTAGTAAATAGGAAGCTAGAAAGGCGACTATTAGTAAAGCCGACTAGGTAACGCCTCTATAAAATCTAGATCCTACTATTCTAGGCTAGATTAATCCCTATAAAGCTAAACTAACGCTTAGTATATTAGAAATACCTTATAAAGTACTACTAGAGTAGTAAGATCCTTTAGATCCTTAATCTATCCTAAAAGAGTATACTACGGATATTAAGAAGAGGAATACGCTCTTAGAATACTATAACGACCTAATAGGAGGCTATTTTAGAGTATACTAGATATATAGAAAGTTAGCGAGGAAATATAAGTAGAAGAATATAAGGAAAGACGTAGATAACTAGATCTAAAACTATCTATACTATAAAAGGGTAAAGCTATCTAAGTATATACTATATAGCTTACTTAATCCTCTTCTAATTCCGGATAGTCTATAGAAGGAAGTAATAATAGATTTTATTACTAAACTACCCCTAAGTAGATTTATAGGAATAGTTTATAATTAAATTCTTATTATAGTATACCGCTTTTCTAAGATAGCGTACTATATTCCCTTCCGGTCTACTTAGGGAGTAGTAGAACTTACGGAAGTTTAGATAAAAGAAGTAATTAGGCTATATAGTATTCCCGAAAAGATACTATTAGATAGGGGACTAATAATAAATTTAGTATATTAGGATACCTTTATATACTACTTATAGTCTAAAAGAGTACTTATATCTACTTACTACCTATAAATAGATAGGTAAATAGAAAGATAGAACTAAATATTAGAGTAATACCTAAGAATCTACTATTCTTTAGAGTAAGATAACTAGGCTTAGTAAATCTATATAGCTAAATTTACCTATAATAATAGTAGATACTTAGTAACTAGTCTAACCCCTTTTAAAGCCGTCTACGGTACTATCCCCCCGTAGATAGATACTACGGATAGGCTAATAGGAAGTAGAGAATTACCCCTAGTATAGGGACTTACTACGAAAGTCTTAAGTATACGGGAATAATACCGAAAGAAAATAGCCGCCTCTAACTAGTACTAGAAAGAAAGGGCCGATAAGAGGAGAAAGGAGATTAAATTCTACGTAGGAGATAAGGTCCTCGTTTCTACGCGCTACGTAAGGTCTTTAAGGCTAAAAAAGAAACTTAATAATAAGTTTATAGGGCCTAGGTTTATTCTAGCCTAGAAAGGCCTAGATATATATAAAGTATACCTACCTACGTTACGCGAAGCGTACCTAGTATTCTACGCCTTATTATTAGAGAAATAGACCCTAATAGAGTCTCTATAACCTCTAGGTACCTAAATAATAGATACTTTAGAAAGGTATAGCGACGAAGAGCGCGAAGTATATAAAGTACTTAATAGACGCTAGAACTTAGTCGGTTAATAGGAATACCTTATAAGATAGAGAGGAGAGCCCCTAAATAATAACTCTTAGGAAAGAGGTCCTATAATACTACTAGAAGTAATAAATAAATTCTAGTAAAAGATTAAAGTAGTACCTAAGAGGGGAAGTAAACCTATACGAGGTCGTATAGCCCTAAAAAGGGGGTCTACTAAGTAGTCTTATATAAGAATATATAGAGATATACTATAATATATTTACCTAAGCCTAGGAGGGATAAAATAAAGCCCCCTAGAAAGAGTAATAAATTATACCTAGGGTATAATCTAAAAGAGTAGAAGATATATCCTAGAAGAGCTAGAATCTAGAGGGAGAATATCCTAGATTCTAGAATACTAGGGCTAGAACCCTAAGGAATCTCTTCTTAACTCTAGATATCCTAGGATTACTAGGGATTTAGTATATAAAGGCTATAATCCTAAAAGTTCTATTAGGACTTCTAAGGGTAGGGAGAGGATAGTACTAGAAAATATTATATATCTAGGCTATTAATTCTACCTTTAGTACTAGGATAAGGACTCCCTAAGGATATACCTAGGGTAGAATCTATACCCCTAGAAAGAGGGCCCCTTATTACCTAGGAAGAAAGGGGGTAAATACCTATCTTTATAGCTAGAGAGTATATTAGCTCCTAAAAAGCTAGGCCTATAGATAGGCTAAACTTAAATTTATATATAAATCCTATATAAAAGTAAGGGTTAGCTATCTAAGTAACTAGTAATATAGGAGTATATTTACTAAGTAAGTATAATCTCTTTAAGGATCTTATTAAAATAGGTTAATTTCTAGCCCTTTCTAGCTAGTATAGTTTAATTATAGTTTATAATACCTATAGGCGGTAGGTATCTTACTATAGAACCTAACTAGAACTCTATAAACCTAGACTCCTCTATAAATAATACCCGTAGGCTAAATATCCGCCTATATATACCTATAGGTACTATAATTAGGTACGACGGGAGCGTCTACCCTAGTTAGTACTATAAGTAATAGCTTAAGCCCGTCTATAGGTAGGGGAGACTAGCTAGTTAGTAATATAAGTAGTATACTCTACTAGAGTCTCTATAGTACTATAAATACTATACTTACCCTAGATAGGGTTAGAACTCGCTAGATACTACTACCTTATACTAGAAAATAATATACCTTCTTAGGAGTACTAAATACCTCCTCCTTCGACTTAGACTTAGTAAGCTTATACTTATACTTAATATCTTTATATAGGATATAATCCTTAGCGCGTAAGCGTACTATACTAACTATACTAGACTAGGAATTACTATCTTTACTATTATAGATAAAGAAATTATTACTAAAGGGAGTCTTTCTATAATAAGAGGTTAGATCGCGCTACTTCGTACTACTTTATACTAGATTATTACCTATAAGTTCGTATAGGCTATTATAAGATTAGCCTAACCCTAGATATCTAGTAATTTCTAAGTACTACTAATAGTAGAACCTTAAGTAGGGTACTTAGCTATTAGGTCTATAAGCTTTACTATATCTACCTCTATAGACTTATTAATCTAAAAGGGTATTAGAATAGCGAATATAAGGAAGGAAGAGGGTAGAATATTACCTTATAGTAGTTTTTACCCTTAGTATAGTAGTAGTAGTAATAATTACTCTATTTACTATTAACCTTAAACCTATTCGCCCGGAATTAGCTAGATTATACTAGTTAGCGCTAGAATAGCCTAAACTTACTAGGTAATAAGTATATTAGACTAAGCGAACTAATACTAGATATATAGAGTATCTTCCTAGACGTAACGGAGATATTAGAGGTAGATAGATATATATAGAGTAGCTTAAGCTACTTCTATTAAGTAATAGGCGGTAAGAGATATTACTAATAAAATTTAGGCTAAAGTAAGCTAGAGTAGGCTAATCTTCGCCCTTATTAGCTAAGTCGCGCTAGATCGCGCTAGAAAGTATATAATAAATATTAGAAAAAGAAGAGATAAACCTATATTATAGTAAGGAGGGTATAGTTACTTAGAGGTCTATACTAGAAAGTTAGTAGCTATATCTATAGTACTAGGGCCTACTTTACGACTCCTATCTACTTAATACTCCTACCTACTATTACCTAGTATTAATAGGCTTATTAGGGGGGTAATATTAGATATATTACCTAACTTAATTTATTATAGCGGTATATATATAATTAATACCGTAGAATCTTCTAGGATTCCTTAGAGATTATCTTATTAATATAATACGATTCTTCTCTCATTACTTCAAATCTACATCATCTGACAGTTGCGGCGGTCGATATGGGCCGTTGCAGGTTCCATCGAGGTGGGACGCATTTTGACGCGCTCCTATCGCGCTTCTGAGCAGACATCTATTGCAAATTCCGTACTCCAAGTTATAACGACATCTTAAATCCAATGCCTCAACTTCATCGGCCGCTGCTGAGGACGCTTTTCAACTCGAGAAAGAACCTCATCTTCCAGAATCATGAACGAATCGCAACGTCCATCTTCGCCAGGCCTTGTTCGTGCACCGCATCGCTGTCCATAGAATCAGGCACCCCTTCCGCCATTCCAGCCTCCAGAGATCCTCCCAAACCTCCAGCAGACCATCGAGAGCTTGGTGCACTCCAAGACTTGTACACAAATTCTCTGTACAGTCCAGGTTCGCCACTCCTCCTTCCCAATGGCGCCGACATGTTCATCAAGCTCTCCAATCTCCTGCGAAGTCTGTATCCCCAGTATGGATTTCGTGAAGTCATCACACCCAATATATACAAGAAATCATTATGGGAAAAGTCAGGACACTGGGACAATTATGCTGATGACATGTTCGAGGTGAAAGGAAGAGGAGCATCGGGCACAAAGGAGGGTGGAGAGCTTGGCGAGAATGAAGAGTTCGGACTAAAGCCTATGAACTGTCCTGGACATTGCCTGCTGTTTGCAAGTGAGAAACGGAGTTATCGCGATCTTCCCATTCGATATGCAGACTTTAGTTCACTACACCGGAATGAGGTCTCGGGGGCTCTGAGCGGATTGACGCGAGTCCGTCGGTTTCACCAAGATGATGGACACATCTTCTGCCGACCATCCCAGATCGAGTCTGAGATCAATAAAACCATGGATTTCATTCAGCACATCTACAGCACCATATTCAATCTTGGCTCGTTTAGACTTGTTCTGTCCACCCGCCCCAAGGACAAATACATTGGATCTTTAGACGAGTGGGAGTTCGCTGAGACACAACTCAAAAATGCGCTGAATGCGACTGGTCAAGAGTGGACTATTAACGAAGGAGACGGGGCTTTTTATGGTCCCAAGATTGATGTGATTCTCAAAGACTCTGATGCAAAGGAGCACCAAACAGCCACTGTGCAACTCGATTTCCAACTCCCACAACGCTTCGGCCTTACATACATCTCTCCAAATCCAGAGAAGGAGCGGAAAGGAGAGATCCAAGACAGATTGACATCAATAGAAGGGCGGACCATACGTAAGGATGGATCTTATGTTGTGCATGACGAATCAGAATCAGGTCCTGTGACACCCGTGATAATCCATCGCGCCATCCTTGGATCTCTCGAACGATTCCTCGCCCTCATGATCGAGCGCTACAACGGACGCTACCCTTTCTGGATCTCCCCTCGTCCCGCTATCATTTTGACCGTCAATTCGCATATTTCTGTATTGGAGCATGCCGAAGAAGTAAAACAGCGGATATCGTATTTCCCACAAACCTCCAGCGATACAGGCACGGCAGCGAAATTCGGCCTTCCTATCACCAAGTTCTCGAATAATCTTCATGTTGACGTGGATGCGACGAACAGGTCTATTGGGAAAAAGCTGCAATCCGCGAAAGAAAAGGGATACAATTTCATCATCGTCGTCGGACCCAGAGAAGTGCAGACAAAGTCTTTATCTCTGGAAATGCACGCGCAACATGATCGCTTCGGTGCTTGGAGGCTGTTACATCACGCGGGCATCGTCGAGCAAGGACAAGGCGGAGGGGCGCATGTTTTGAGCTTGGACGAACTGGAATGGTTCGTGAGGAAGATGGTCGTACACTATCTATAAATGTAGGCGTGTTTATTGTGGATACGCTAGAAAGTTTGGCCTCGATCTCGTCAGGCGAGCATTTGCTTTACATGTAAAGGTATGTTTGATCGAACACTTAGTTCACGCTACTGTACATCATGACAAGCAAGGGTTTATATTAGCATCATAGGACTGAACGAGCCCGGCCTTCATTTTTCCGACAGAGTATCTTGAGAAAGAAAAATCGCATGGACCCGCACCCTGTGCATGTTAGCTTGATTTCTTCTATTCTCGCTAAACCACTAATTCGGGAGGCCTCCAGTCTTGCCAATACAAGGCCTCGCCCTTGCTCCATCTCGTTATCCCAACTAACCTTGTCGCTTCCTTTTCGCCTCTCCGTGACGGCTTCGAGTCCTGTTATCCGCGTTCCATTCCCGACTAGAAGATACACCACTAGACGCGCACCTGGCACATTGCTGCCACTCTCAACCTGCAATACGACACAGTTCATCCTTCTACCTCTGCTCGCATTAGAAGGGAATGATCTTTCATATCATATTAGCTATGCATTCCCGCTTTGCTCGCTGCGTTGATCTCAGTTCCAGCGGAAGCTAGTCGAGCTTGCACTCGCTTTCATTGCTCGCAACCTGACTGCGCAACCTCGGCTGACAGTCTCTCGCCTGCGGATATTGATCGAGTCGTCACGGTCTGGACTGGCTGTTCACACTCATCTGGAGATTTCGTATAAGTGAGATAGCTGACAGCGATTAATAGAGCGTCACTTGTCGATCTGTGAATTGTCAAGTGATTTGACTGTCTCTCGATCAGAACTCTGGGGGACGGTGTAGTGATCTGCAACTCGATGTCGCCAGGGACGAGGTCGAAATCCATTGGGTGTCGGTCACGGACAAAGCCAGACGTGAGTAGCAGTGGGTTGCGAGAATCGCTCGAATATAAATAACTAGCTATCTAGGTATCTTGCCTCAGAACCAAGCCATGGGATGGAAGGAGGTGCTCATCGCGAGGTGCTCATCGCCGACGGGCGGTTGCGTTAATCTACAGCACAGAAGAAAGAAAGACCAGCGCACCCATGGTAATTACACCCTATCCAGCTCAATTTCTTTCGTGACTGACCAAGAGAACATGTACAAAATACTTGTCACATCTGTCGACGAGCTCCACGTTCGATGTCAGCCCTCGAATCGCAAATTGAGCATCTACAGATGAGCTCTGAAACCTTCGTCCTCGAAAGCGAATGGCAAATTTGGCCGCTCAATCTCTGGACGGCTCCAGGGTTTCTCCTTGTTCATTAAGAGAAGTCCTGGGCGCATACCCACTCTCAATGGCATCGTCGCATGATCTTCCAATGAATCATGATTGTAGCGGATATCACTCTGAAGGCATGGCTTTCGCGTGACGAAAACGATCATATCTCTATGTGAGTTCTTGGTAGCATCCGCTGGCTCCACCGGACTGAGACTGTGCTTCAGCTCGTGATCCAGAAACAGAAGTGTGTCCAAGAAATTGCGGTGCTGATACTCGGCGACGTGATATTCAGGTATCGTGTCACAGTGAGCCGTCGCGTTCTTCTGCTCGTTGCTGTGTAGCAGTGTCTGCGCGCTTGTTTCGGTCATGTTGGAGCCATTGATGAATGTTGTCATAGTAAAGTCGACTCCATCGGAATGAACACCTTCCAAGGCTGGCTCACCGAGTAGTTCTGGTGTTGTCGTTGTTCGAATCGGGACGGCGGTGCAGATGTCTGTGTCGGCACTGTAGTTCAGACTCGGCCGGCGAGCGAAGTTGTTGCCAATGCCTTGCATCATGAAGAACTTGAAGATGAGAAGAGCCTGGAGTGCCGTGTTGGACTGGAATGATTTCGTAACTTCGCTGAAGTGCCGCACTTGACCTGAGTCGTGGCGTACGAAGTCTTCGGCGTCTGATAGGATCCACGGCTGGTGCTCTCCTCGCCGAAGAAGTGGTGTTTCGGGAGAAGATTGTTCAAAGAGGAAGCGGCACATCTGGGCCCGTCGGAATGGCAATGTTGGGTCTTTGGGCAAATTGGCGCACGCGTTCTGCAGCACGTTGATGTCGCGCTTTTTCGCACCCAGACTGGATAAGATTCTGGTCATTTCCAAGCCAGGCACGATAACGTATCGTTTTTTGACGAAGGCTCTGCGGAAGTTGAGCAGTTGTGGGGTGGCGGCAAGAGTCTGAATGTATGCTTTATGGGGCATGTCAGGCTGATATAGAGCTGATCTCAGCCAACAGCAATGGGAATGGCAGACAGGCAAAGATAAGGCAACCGACTGTAGATGACAAGGCTGAGATTGAAGCAGACGATGTGGATGAGGAGAACATGTCCGCAATTGGACGAGCTGTGGTGTTTATTATGTGCGCTGGGCAGGGGAGAAGCTGGAAGACTTTGAACTCAAGGGCGAGCTCGATATCTACGTCACAATGAGCTCTCCTGCCACCAGGCTTTTAAAGCCCTACTCTTTATTCACCAGTGCGTCTCTCACTACAACTCACAACACTTCCACAACTGCAGACGGGTTGCATCCATCTGCTGTACCACTGTGGTGAAGAATATCACTGCAGTTCACATTATACCTCTATTCCGTCAGCTCACTTGCTACAATGCAACAAGACACGTTTACGCCGTAATACATTGCACAAACCCTACGCTGAAGATGGAAAAGTATCTACAATGACTGTGGAAGGAAGCCGCTGCCTTGCCCTCGTGTCGACCGTCCAGCAAGAAGAGAACAAGCCAGACAACGCACATCATTCCAGGACCAATCGCCGGCTTGCACAAGGCGCTCTATTCCGTCGATTTTCTCTGCTGGTGGGCACTTCGCTTTCTCTCGGTTTTGAGATACGCACAGCTTTGAAGCCACATGTCCCGACACCGGGACATGAGCAGTCGCAATCGCCAGCTTTCAAGCTCACTCCAAAACTCTGATGGCAAGGGCGGCCGCATGTTGGATGATAATAAAATTGGTGATGATTTTTCTAGCAAAAGCGTTTTTCGGGGTGCCAGGAATTTGTCAAATTCAATCTCAGGATGAACGGGAAATAATGGTCCCGGAACTCAAGATTCGGGACCCTTCACCTGTTCTGTTTCAATCATTCTCCCATGGATGTGCCAACATCCTGCATTCGGCAACGATCTCCCTCCTTCCATCAGCGTGTAGATCCAGCTTGTTTGACCAGCGCTCGCTTTCACGGTCTGTCTTCAGCTCTATGCACCTACCTCCTTTCTCCAGAGCGTCTCTAGTACCGATGGCGAATGATGTATCATGACTCGACTTGGAGAGAGGTCCGATCATGGAGCTTGCGCGTCCGTCGTGTCTCCTCTCTTGGACAAGTCAATTCGAGTTAGGAGACAGAGTGATAATTCATGGACTTCCATGCAGCGAGTGGGTTTGGGTAAGCAGACTTGCGATGAGCCAAGAGTTGGCGAATGCTGAGTGGCCATGATCTAAAATAGTGTGCCCACTAGCCGACGCCCTCTGTGTGAGCGCACCTGTGGCAGCTTGCGGAGGTCAGCTGATTGACTTCAGCTCTGCATTATTCCCATGCATCTCTGAGATTGCTCCAAACGTACCGCTAGCGTGTACACCTTCGTCTCGATTACTTGAAGATCAGCGAGACTGGCAAGCAAGTCATTCAGTTCAGTTGGAGAGTTCAATGCGGGAGACTGACAATACAGAAACTTTATCAGCCAGCAACATCCAAGATTTATCGAGCTTCGGTTCTGGGTCCAAATGTCATGTACACAGGAACAGAACAACGACTTCGAATATCGTGTGATTCTCCTCCTCTGTCGCACAGCGACTCAGATTATGCACTGACACACGGATCTGGTCGCTAGAAGCAACTCTATGGAGCCACTTCCGACATCTCAGCCTCGCCTCGTCCTCACAATTAACAGCAACCGTCATACACCCACGTATGGAGAAGAGGCGATTGTGTCTGTCTGGTGAGAAGACCCAATATCCAAGATGGGCTCGAAGACTGGAGAAAGAAGACAGGTAATGATTTCCATCATGTTATTTTGTCCTCCAAACAATAAACGTCGGAGTTATTTCCGCTGGTAATCCTGCAGAACTTGCGCTAATCAGAATATCGGGTAACCTTACCTCAAGTCTTGCCCGTGAGTTGGTGCACAGGCGAACTCGTCATCCAGTCGGGGACTTCAAGTTGCACTTTACCATCGCACAGATTGCATATCAAAACACACGCGCTTTTCTCGGAAACCCCCAACAAGCACTAATCGACCACGAAGCATTTTGTGCATATCGAAATGATCTTCAACCTTTTGCAGCGAAGCTTCGGTAATGACTCCGGACCTCGCGACACGCTCCTGAGCTTGCATCGTGGATCATCGAACTGAAGACTCTGTACAACGTTGGCTACGGTTCAACCCGAATCGCGATTGAACCAAGAAAACGTAAAGGTAACAGAGAGTTGCGCTATAGTTGCAAAGATCCTCGAACAACTACGTCCTCATAAATTTGCACCCCGTCCCCAGCCGTCTCTCGGCTCGGATATCCGAGCTTGAATCGTACACGCTCGACGAGACCAGACCTGGTCCTCAGCCGTATTCCAACGGATTAGGCCACCTGCTGCCTCACTCAGCTGCACGATCCGTCCTAGTCCACCAAATGGACGTACAATTTCAAGCCCCAGGGTACGAGGCTTATACGAGGCTAATCATTGTTGATCACTGCCACAGACATGGCTTCACAGTAGCGACGTCCACGCAAGAAGACAAAATTCCCGGTTTTGCTTTTCAGGCCTTCATATATAAAGAACTATAGAGCTGGGATAGCCTTACGAAGATCAGCCGGAATGAACTCCTAGTCAGCTCGCAAGTCCTTCTGTGTGTCAGGTCACTCTCTTCATCCCGTTCGTTATTCACGTGCGGCGGCTGAATTGTGCTAAGCCTGTCCCGCCTTCTCCCGTCTTACATCAGGACAGTACAGCGGCCAGCCGTCTTGCGTACTATTCGTCAATCTTGTCAGAAATACACTCATCTAACTTCGATGATATGAGTGAGCGACACAGATCGGGGACGCCGTAGATTGAGATCATCACGTCGTGATTGAAGACAGCTGGTCTCTGCATGAGGCGATTGTGAAGCCTCACTTCCGCCCCATTCGTTCCTCGCTCACAGGCCGCCTTATGACTATGCCTCCAATCTCGTCATGGGCATTCACCGAGACAAAGCTTTGAGTGTTGAGTCCATGGAACTGATCGGTGCAGTGCAACCAATTCAGCTCAACTGATCAAGACTCAGCAAAAAGTGTGCGGCCCAGTCGTGTTGATCATATCATTCATGCGAAGAATCGAATCATGCCTTTGTACCTCTGTGAAACCGAGATCAATATCGAGAACTTTTCCCGGCTACTATCGCCATGTTCCAGTTCAGCCTGATTTTGCCAATGTATTTTTCGAGATGGAGACGACCAAACAAAAGAATGGTGCAGCTCGAATCTCCAGAGGCATTGCAGTCACATATCACCATTTCTGAATCAATCTCTGCAAGTAATCCTCCCTTGTTTCATTGAAAGGTGCTCTCCTATCATTTCCAGGCATATCGACAGTAAACGGTCAAGCGCAGGATTGATACAAATCCTGATATGAGACGAATAACACCTCCTCAGTAAGGTAATTAACCCCGACTCGGATCCTCCAAAAACAAAAGACCAACCAAAACCCGACCGAGCAAATCCACGAATGACATTATCAACAGTCCAATCCTTCTCCATCTTCTCACCTCATTACCGGTCCCCCACATAACCCCCCACCAATCCTTCTTCCTCCCTCATTCAGTACTCTAGTCTGTACCCTTACCCTACCCAAATCGCTTGACCAGTCCAAGATGAGCCCGACTTCCTGACCAAAAAAAAAAAAAATCAAAAAAGAAATCTGACCAGCAACAGTTTCCAAGTCCTCCATTCGCCCTTGTCAAGGCTACTCAAAGTCTCCCACCTCAATCTAAACCATCGCTTATAACGATACCGATCTCCACTCCAACAAGAGGGATAGCGATGACTCATCACGACCATGCCTTTGTTCCAAAAGGGGGGGCCATCATGCACCCAACCTTTCCACATCCCCATCTCTTCCCCACCTATCTCCGCAAATTCTCATCCTGGAAACGGGACGGAAAAACGAAACGAAACGAAACGCAACGCCCATCGTGATGGACGGAGTTGCAATGGAAGAAAGGGCGGATAGAAGTTATACCCCCGATCCACATGGCCAGAAACAGCAAGATAGGAAGAAAGGGTTCGACCACGGAACGAGGAAGATATATCAAGTTTATGTTTCTGCCTCTGCCTCTGCCTCTGCCATTACAAAGTAAAGGTTTTACGCTACCAGAGTGTCTGTTAAAGTGTCCCCGACCAAGAAACAAACCGCTAACCAGTACCACAATTACTCCCAAACGCTCAGAAAGCGACTGTCAAGACTCTTCCCCGTAGGATACACGACACCATCCACACCCAGTCTCTGGTACCTCTCTCTACACGATCACTCATTTACTTTACCCCCCCATCCCCATCAGCCGCCAACTCAGCATCCACGGCTTCAACGAGTAATTGCCTAGCAGCCGCATCATCAACACCCTCACCCTCACTTCCCCTCGCCATCTCCAAAATCCTGGCATCGACCAAATCCTTAAAACTCGTTTCCAAAATGCCATCATCCTCTTCCTCCTCACTATCCCCATCATCACCCATCGGCATCTCGAATTTCGCATAAACTCTATTCCCCTTCCCGTCGTATCTCTTCTCTTGTTTGGCCTTCCGATCCCTCTTCGCCAGTTTCAAGTGCAAGAACCCCTTTTCGACGGTTCCGAGATCGGCCGTTGGTTCGACGATGGCAGTTCGATAATCGGTCATCTCTGGCATGAAATTCTCCCCCATTTCGAGGTATTTGAAGGTGATTATTGTGCCGGGTTTTAGGTCTTCGAGGTCGGCAATGGGGAGGGTTGAGATATCGGCAGGAAGAGGTGGGAGATCATCCATCGACTCCGTCTTTTCAAGGGCGTTGCCATTGAAGTGCACTGCGGACGCGTCTTCTTCGTCATAGTTGGGAAGGATGGAGTTGTCATAGCCATCGCCTTCCCAGTAATCGTCTTCATAATCATCCTCATGACTAGCATCATAACTCTTCCTCTTCTTATTCTTTGGCTTCTTCTTTGAATGGGCCTTTTGCTGCGGATCCCATCTCTGAACGAAGGGATATGGAGGCTCACTGAGCACAGTCGCCTCACCATCAATACACTCACAGGCTAGGACCTTGATCTTGCTCCTCCAAGCTTCTGATTCTGGCTCGACTTCTTCTTCCGTCTGCTGCTCTTGGACAACCTCTTTGGGTTTGCCGATATCTGCTAGTTTCGCACGAACACGCTCTTCGTCTGCTTTGGTCTTCGGTGTTCGCTGACCTAGATTACTGAAGATCATGCGTTTGGCTCCATTCAGATTGAGGCGTGAGCGTTTGGGGGCTGATTCAATTTCAAGTTGGCGGCGGGCAATTGCTTCCAAGGCGGAGGATGACTTTTCAGAAGCAATGTGCTCTGGCGCAGGAGTGTCCAAGGAGCCACTGATAATGTAGGACGCAGTGTGTTTGTCTTTTTGCGTTCTGGCAAAATCTAGGGCTGGTGCATCCTCGGGCGTTGTTTCTGCTTCAGTGGGTTTCTTGTGGATGGCCTCGACGCGATCGACATTCGTGTGGTCACCAAGATCACCGTTACTCAATGTGGCAGAGGTCGTGCTATTCGTCGGCGGAGCAGCTTCGTCAGAGACAGCGGCGTTTTCCGAGTCCACAGAGTCATCTGAGCTACTGTCATCTGAGTCTGAGCTGCTGTCACTTGAATCGCTGTCATCTGAACTCGATCTCGACTGGATTACCTGTGGGCTTTTTGACTTTTCGAACGACTTTGCAGCTCGGGAAGACTCTGCGACTTCAACAGAGGGACGATCGTGTGGTTCAAGACCAGGCCGGAAGGATCGTTCATTCTCGATTAAGAATTTCCGCAAGTCTGCCACAGTCGAGTTTTGAGGAAGGATGCCTGTTCTGACGAGATGTGCGAGACGCTTTGAATTCTGACGTCTTCTGTTACGTTCTCTTGTGGTATTGAGACCCTGGAGAAATAGAGTCAGTTCACCGTCAAAATTTGTACGCAAATGGCCCGATACTTCAGCTTCTTCTTGCCATAAATCTTTCTCCACCGACGAAGAAATTGATTCACGTACCGTGTGAGGTGGCGCAGAATCACGGGGTCTTGAAGCAGCGTCGTCAACATCCTCGCGGGTATCTTGCTCTTGCTTTTCGTGTAGGCTCTCTTGTGACGTTGCTTCGCCCTCGCTGGAGTCTGAGTCTGAGTCTGAGTCTGAGTCCGAGTCCGAGTCCGAGTCCGAGTCCGAGGAGGAATCTTCAGAGTCGGACTCTGAGTCGGAACTTGAATCGCTATTTGAAGCATCCTCGAAATCGTTAAAATCTCCATCGTCTTCGTCGTCATCTTCATCCTCATCCTCATCCAGGTCTCCAAAATGAACCGTTTTATTGGTTCTGGCGCGCTTAGTCGGCCTCTCATCTGACAAATCTGCGCTCTCTTCTCTCAAAGTGGCATTCCCGCTGTTCAGCAAAGCTAACTGCCGTTCGTCATTGTCCACATTTGCAATGGATAACTGTGCGCCTGGTTCTATACTGCCTAGTGGAGCAGGATCCGTCTCGTCGGTGGATATACGCCTGCGTTTTCGAGGCGGTATAATGACAGATGGTCTGGAAAGAGGGCGGAGGGGACGGGTACCAAACGGAACGCCGTCAACGAGGTGAAAGCCAGCAGTGGAAATTTGATGACGACCAGAGAGTTGACGAGCGCGAACTTCGACCTGTTCCATGGGCCGGATTCTGTGATTGATACCTATTAGCTCATGCACCAGTGCTCTCTCTCTGAATTGATATGTTCCCGCCAACTTGCTAGGAACAGGTGCGAATGGTCACAATCTACAAATCATGTCCATTCGCAGTGCTGAAAACGAGTAATCTTACGTGACCTGATCCTCATCCTTGAGGACATCGCCGAGAAACTGCCAGTGAAGACACTCGAATTCAGAGACCTCAACCACATAGTCCTCCAATGTCCAGTTGAGGGATTCCAAGGGCATGGTTTCATTGACAGCTGCGAGCAGGTCGGCGATTTTCTGTTTGGAGCCATTAATTTGTTCCACTGCTGGCCAGAGCAGGTTGGCGTCTGGCAGGCCATTTCGTCGTACACATAGGCGGATCCGCATCGTGGTGTTCGTACTATTGGTAGGTTCAGCTACTAGTAGCAGTCATGTCGCCCGTGGAAAGACTAGCGGGTTCCTCAATGCGACGAAGCGATATTTGATGGAGCAGTGTAGTTGACTCCCATACGCGGATTGGATTTCGACGCTCGATTTATTCCGAAACCATTTCTGAGGGTTTGTAGTCCAGAGTTGTCGCTCCACCGGAGAAGTTGCAACAAGTGAGCTCCCTTCATAGCAGCGGAGCCTTTCTATCCGCTCTACTAAAAAATCTTTTGATGCGCGACTCCAAGCCGACCTTCACCAAAGCCTCAACCATGTCTGCTGCCATTGCTGTTCCGGTACCACCCCCGCCGGCTGCCATAAAGTACAAGTCGAGAAAGAAGGATGGCTCGGGAAGCAAGGACAAGTCGGAGAAAAAGGAGAAGCGTGACAAAAAGTCGAGCAAGAAGAGACGGCATGAAGACCTCAATGTCGATGTTCAAGAGCTGGACGCTGCGCAGGACGATGTAGTTCAAATTCTGCATTCTTCACCCACTAAACGACAACGGACAGGCACTTCAGCGCTCCCATCATCAGACATTCTCGTCCCAAATTCCCAAATACCGCAACCAGCGGAACTTGAATCACCCTTCGTCAGCATCACAGCATCACTTCGCGTCGCAATACTGCCCATATCACAAAACTATCCTCTCGAGGGAGTATGCGCCAACTATCTCTCGCCACTTCTTCTCACCTACGACCTGAAATTTGGAGGCATCGTTATGGGCTACAATCACGTCAGACTCGCCTCGTCACCGCCGTATCCCCAGAAGAAATCAAAGAAGCCGAAAGATCTCGGCGAGGAAGAAGAGGAGGAGGGTGTCGGTCCTCTAGCGCAGGCATTTGACGAGTACGCAGCTCCCTACCTTTGGGTCACGGCACAATTTTTGGTTCTACGGCTGAGGCGGGGCATAACAATGGAGGCAAACGTCAATCTACACAACGAATCGCACATTGGTCTGATATTGTGGAACGTTTTCAGCGTCACAGTGGAGAAGAAGCGATTACCGAGCGGCTGGAAATGGATTGAGACTACAGACGGTGACACCGAAATGACCGACGGCGGCGCGGAGGACGATGACCAGCCAATGAAGAGACGAAGTGAATTCTGGGGCCATTGGGAAAACGAGAAAGGTGAGGCTGTGGAGGGCATGTTAAGGTTCACGATCAAGGATTTTGACGTTACGTTGCCCAACAAGGATGGCGAGCAAAGTTCTCTCACGGTCGAAGGGACTCTGCTAAACGAGGAAGCGGAGAAGAGACTGGAAAAAGAGGAAGAAGAGACTGCCACAAAGGAGCGGGAGGGACTTAGTGGCATCCGGAATAGTTCTCGCGCTAATACGCCTGCGCCGCGGCGGTAATTTCGGTGGTACATCAATATCAAAGCTTCAATACACATTTCCTCCAAATCAAGGTTATGGCAATACACACGCCATGTGCTGCTCAGCGACTTCTTGGACAGATGAGAACTATGTCTCTCATGACTACCGACGAGGCAGTGAGTGCGCTGCATTTACATTCACGGGAGGAAGGTCGCCTTGACTCTATCCATGAAGTCATGCGCTCGAGTGAAATGGAAAATGAGTCGATTCAGTTCGAGTTGGACAGAAATCAGAAGAATATCCCATCGCCGACGAGAGGAGAATGCCAAACGTGACCCTGACGTTTTGCTGGCCTTTCTTGCCTGCCGTTCTTGCGGTGTTTTCTGTAGTAGCTTTGTTGGTAGCGTGCCACAATTCGAACGCAGAGCCGCAGAGCCGCAGAGCCGCAGAGCTGCAGAGCTTGACTTCGATGGTGGGTTTCTAGCCAGCTGCACAGGGTATCTTCTGTTGTCGTAGTTACGGCACAGCTTGAATCAGTGCCGTGGCATATGACAGTCCAGCTGAAGAGAAGTCATCCAGTTGTGCAGCTTGCTTATGTGGAAGATGAACAAGTTGGCAGAGCCGTCGAGTTCTATTGGAGGCCTTCTGAAACAGTGGCTTGCTCAGCCCCAATCCTTTCGCTGACCTTCACAGCCCAACCTCCTTCCTGTCGGAGTTTTCCTGTTAACGTCGGATGTTCTGTCGCCAGTCAACGTCTAGTTAAAGCTTAGCTGTTCACTCAACGTTTGGCGACAAACAAGATCAGAGGATTATGGAACTCGGTGTCGCCAATTACAGGTGGCTTGTCAATACCACGACTTTGCGATTGGAGAGTTTTCTGGAGGGACAGATTCCTGAATATGCGATAGCTTCTCATCGCTGGACTGATGAGGAGATCTTATTCCGCAATCTGGACGTCCCTAGCCAGACAGATAGGACGAAGAAAGGTTATCATAAAATTGTCAATCTGTGTAGGATTGCTGCTGCGGATGGCCACAACTATATTTGGATAGATACAGCCTGTCAGTCTCGCTTTTCTTGTTCCTTGGAAAATCTGCTGATGTGTTCCAGGTATCAACAGGCAAAACGAGATCGAACTATCCGAAGCAGTCAATTCAATGTTTGACTACTACGAACAGGCGACGATTTGTTATGCCTACCTTGAAGACGTGAACAAAGACCATCATCTTGCCGACAGTCAATGGTTTACTAGAGGTTGGACTTTACCTGAGCTCATCGCACCCAAAATTGTAGAGTTTTTAGACTCGAACTGGACTCGGCTAGGCACCAAAGAAAGCCTGGCGTCGCAGATCAATGCGATCACCTCAATCCCCAGCTCTGTCCTCCGAGGTCAGTCTATCAAGACTTACAATGCGGCCTGTCGAATGTCTTGGGCTACGGCCAGAATCACTTCCCTGGAATCGGACGGGGCGTATTGTCTGCTTGGGCTATTTGATATCAAGGCTTCGCTCGAGTCAGTCGTAGGAGTCGCAGCTTTCCGGCGCCCGCATGGTAGCAACACTTCGCTCAAGTCCGCCGCAGGAGTCCCAGCTTTCCGGCGCCTGCAAGAGCTTATACTGGAGAAGTATGAAGACTACACACTTTTAGCATGGGATGAAAATGACTTAAATTCCTCTCAAGTACGCCACATTTTGGCTCCGTCGGCCCAATCTTTCAACAGTGCCCGCCACACTTGGTCATACCTCGACATGCAAAAGTCGCTGACACGCAATGGAAAATTATCTCTTCTTGCCTCAAGGTTCATCAACGGGACACCAGGCGGACGTCCTCAAATCACGCCTGCTGGCATCATACTCACATTACCAATTCGCCAAATCCGCGCTGCGCTGTATCAGGTTTGCCTTACAACATGCACTCGGCCACAATACGGCTTCATTTGTCTCTTTCTGATCAAAACGACGCCTGAAATTGAACATATCATGCCCATAGTTGAGCCTACAATCAATGCATTCCGTCGTATCGGTAGTGTTTCATTCGTTACACTGGCCTCTCCATTAGCAGGACCGAAATTTGAGTACCAGAAGATACTCATTCGATCGTGGTTCAATGAAAGCGAAAACAATGCGCAACTTGTGACCTACTCAGACCTCAACAATAGATCAATTATAGTCTCTGGCGAAGATCGTTGGTCGGAATTTAATGTTCAAGTTTACGCAGACTTGGACGATGGTAAGGGAAAAGACAGCCCAAGGAAAGAGGTGTCGATAGATGGTAGAATCCTAGAGAAGCCTACGCCGCAGATTGAAATACCTCAGGTGCTCGACAATTTAACCGAAGAAGAAAATTTTGACCGAAAGATCAAGCACCACGAGCCGATACCTTCTCCCATCATTTCTGGCCGTGAGCCAACATCCGCCATTGAGAGCAGTAGCCAACGCGTGCAGCACGAAACTGACACTGAAGCACGTGGCGAAGACGATATTTCGGGCATCCAGCAAGCACCCACCGATTCTGGCTATGCGACTGGAAGCTATGGCCATTCCAATGCGCCCCAAGACCAAGCACACTCACTTGGAACGCTAGACGAAGAACAATCGGACATAAGGCCTTTCGACATACGTACAGAGTTCTCTGGGTCTGACATGGGGGATCAAGGATACGTGTCAGAATTAGCTGAAGCCATATTTCACGCAGTCAAGCAAAGGCAATTTGACGCCAGCAAAATGGAGCAGATCTCTATGATGTTACCAGGATTACTAAGAGCCTTCTCGTTGAGGCTGGGGTCCAATCGTTCTGACTCAATGCATTTGGAAGCCGCATACTGGGTTCGAAAATATCGCCGGTAAGCTGCACTTTACAGTCCTGCTAATGCATGGCTAATTTG
Source organism: Venturia carpophila (assembly GCA_014858625.1). Classification (NCBI taxonomy): domain Eukaryota; kingdom Fungi; phylum Ascomycota; class Dothideomycetes; order Venturiales; family Venturiaceae; genus Venturia; species Venturia carpophila. Next base: position 1,849,498 of record JACTAK010000005.1, read on the forward strand.
GCAAGGCGCATTTGTGGTTTCTTTGAAAACAATCTCCCTCTGCAAGACCCTGACTTCTCGGGACCCGTAAATAAAGAAATCGTGATGAGCCGCTACCTGGCTCAAACCGATGAAGTCGAACAGATTCCGTTCTCGGAGCCAATCATCGAAGCTGAAATCGAGACTGCTGTGAATTATAACGCCATCGACCCCCGCGATACCAATGATAGCAGTGGAAGCGAAGACGAAGACGGTTCTCGTAGAGATTTGTACCGCAACACCATTTTGAAAAGCTGGGCTTATTCATGGCTCATGGCGTCTTTGAAAAGAGAACTAACAATGAAACGACCAGCATCTGATTCATTAAAGGACATTGAGACCACGATCTTGTCCGCTCTGCCCGATTCTTACCATCAGCTCAGCCGATCCGTGCCCTCGACAATATTTACCGTCTCCTTCGAGCTGGATTGGGCTCCCATACGATTCCTAAAAGAGCAAAGCGGTGCCAACCAAGACGATATGGCAGATCTGAGAGATATAATAACAATTACCGGCGAATTGGATGACGCTCAAGCGACGACTGCATATTCCTACATGTCTCAAACTTGGCCGATCACTGGGCCATGCACACTGAAATTGGTTCATGAGACCATCCAAGATGCATTTTTTCACCAAGCGAAAGGTAAGCTAAACATACAGAAAACGGCTCATTTTCTTAATGAGGCTTCGGGCACAGGGGAGAAGATTGATTCAATCACTGCCTCCTAAATCCTCTCACTCCATCTGACTAGGCTTCTTGCACTGGTCTCATACGACTAAATATCCCAATCAATCATAGGAGCTTGCTGACGATCCTCAGCCTCGTTTGAAGATGGCACTAGTCTAGAAGCATACATTGACGGAGACCGTTTCATGGTCACTTGTACGGGTACAGGTGATGCGATTGCAGAGGTCGGAGGACAGCTCGGTTGGATGGGCGCTGCACTTCGCTCGTCGCACCTTGAGGTCGGCGTAGCCTCATACTCACCTCGTCGTCCACAACGTATTTTGGCTACCGTTTCTTCCTGGAATGTCCAGACAGTATCGACAACTCCATTTTGTGACATTGGCTTTCGATTTGATTTCGACCGAATTTCGGTACACGTGCCCTCACTCTCTACCGGAAACTGCTGGCACCACATGTTTCGCAACCCAGTCCTGGTTACGGGCTACCCTATACCAACGAAATCTGCAGGCCTAGGTCTCGAACTACCACTCGATATGATGGCCGAGCTAGCAGGGGCTAACCGCGCAGTCGAGTTTGACGGGAAAATCTTTGTCAAAGGCTTCTCTACGATGCTGATTGCCACGAGACTCGTTGAAGACCTTCTTATTTGGCACTATCTCCACAACAATCAGGGAAAAAGAATATCTTATCTCGATCATAGCATCGCTCCTACCAACGAGATCAATATATTCCAGCTTCAAAATGCTCGGCATGTGGTGGGATGGTGCACGAGTAGCGATTACTGTGCAGGTACGTCGCATCATCAGTTGTTGTTATTATAGATTTGAACATAATGCTACTACCATCCTACGACTCTACAATTTATGGGCCCGGGCTAAATCTTTTGGATCATAGGGGCACAGGACAACCTCTACCAATCCATCCAACGAACAGGACTGGACGCACCGAGTTCCGGTTGTATTCTCGAAAAGATTACATTGTCAGGTGGTAAATTGATAACAGCCGGAGGGACCTTTGCGCTTTCAGTCAAGGACATTGCGCCACACGTCACACGTCAATGTTACATCGATCAATTAAACTGGATAAGAGAACAATATGTCGTTTTCTGGGACGATGCAGATCACGAGAAAAGAGGATGGCTCGTGAACGGGTCTGGCGCGTTGCTTCATCTAGTCCGCGGCTCTCTTCACCGGTATCAAACTGGAAGATCATCCCGCCACTGTCTGAAACTCAGAGCAAGGAAACATCTCGAGGGATGGGACTTTGTCGACTTGATTTCGGATCGAGATCTACATCCACGAGTCGCAACTCTTCAGAGAGCGGGTTGGGGATGGGTGGATTTGATCCGGTCCATCAATGCCACCAGCATTCTGGGATGCGGGTTTGGGGATCTGATCAAGCCCGCTGGACATCAGGAACTATGCCCTGACTGGACAACACTTCCGAAAGGTCACTACTATCTCGCAGCGCACATCTCCGATCTTCGCGACATCTTCGACGAGTTTGGTTCGGGCAGGGATGACAATCCTTTCCGTCGGCCTGTACAAGGGCTCCAGTGGCATTGTGCAGGAAATGATCCGACAGCATTGTGCCAACAATGTGAGTCACGGCGACACTCACTTGGTAGAAAAGGAAAAGAGATCCAGCACACGCACGATCCGGTCCAAACCTTTTTACCGACAAAGTCCAAATTCTTGAAAGAGATACGCCGCCCAGACGGTGTGTTTCCGCAGCAGATGAATGGTGCCGTCATTTTCGGCCACAACTTCAACTGGCCATTCTACTGGGGCGAACACGACGAAGACTTGTCAAATGAAAAAGAAGAACAAACCGTCGTAGTCTCAAAGACAAGGAGTAGTCTACTCTCGTCGATATCACGGACGGTATCGAAATTCTCCTTCTCGAGCCGGAGTTTTCACAGCAGTGACGGGACGGTGGGAACGACCATGGGCTCATCATCTATTTCGGCAGGGTCTTCTTCTACCCCTCTGGAGTCGCTGCAGAGTGGGAGCAGGCGTCCGCGCACATTGCGAAGTAAAGATCCTCCTACGCCTCAGGGTTTTGAGCCGTCTGCACCAAGAAGTGAGGGGACGAGACGGTTGAAACCCAAGAGGCCAGGGAGCAGAAATGGGAGGAATGGGGAAAGACCGCGGTGATGGGCTCACTGTTGGTGTCAGAGTAAAGTCCACAGCATTTGGAAGAGAGAGGAAAGAATTACGCTGAATTTCCTGCCACAATTGTTTGCGGCTCTGCTGAGTAGAATTACGCTAACTTTCCCTCCCTCCATCCAAGTAGGGAGTAGAATCAAGCTTCTAGCTCGACAGCAAACGTCAAAGGCTGGTGTGACTATGCTCACTCAAGGTATCTCCAACGACGAATCTGAACTGAAGCCAAACGTGTTTGAGTACTACAGCCTCGTTCGACCAATGCAATCGATCCAGTATATCGCATCATGACCCTCTTTTACCATACACATGTATTCCTTTGTCATCTCATCTGCAGCTTTCTCTCCCGTTTTGAACATGGTACTTGGCGTTCCTGCACTTGCCTATTGAAATAGGAATCTCTTGATTTAGTCTAAGAGCTCTTTCCATTTTGGCAGACCTGTGCTTAGGAATGTATACTCTGGTTGTTGAGCGCACAACGTCCTTATTGGTAGGTCGTTTCTAGAAGACTTAGCGCGAGTATACACATGGTTCAAGGCGCCAGAAGTCTGTGGATGATTCTTGTGTTGCGACATCCATATTGAGACATGTTTACATCGTTACCATTTTTGTTCGATTTACGCGCGGTGATGGGAGGCTGGAGGGAACTCCGTGGTTGCGTAGCGTAGATACCTAGACTACGGTATACACCGATGTCATGATAATATTATAGTTACAGAACATCTAGAATTCCCTAGGTAACGTCAGCAGCGTTCAATTAATAACAAGACAGGGAGCGCCACGAAACTGGATCATACCACGTTCAGGAACTATGAACGATGATCTCTTTGACCGAGTGAAGATTTCTCTGATGCTGTGGACTTGGGATGTTGGGGGCTAGGAATGATGGACTTTTAACCGAAGCCCAGGTCGGAAGGCGGTTTCTTACCTAGCAACAAATAGTAGCTGACATACCTCTTGGGCAACTCCCAGCTCTTGAACCACGACCTGCTGTTCACGCGTACAAAATCCCAAAAGATTGACTTTCGCGTATGATATGGTACCGAGAGCGTCGCACGAAGATTGTAGAGGGTGAATGCTTCACGATCTTTTCGATTATGACCTCAACCGTTCTCATGCCGAGCACTCGCTCATGCATCGTCGAGGATAGCATGCCGTCAGGTCTGGCAACCCTTGATGCAGGGGATTCGGGCCGTTATTAATCAAGGAGCGTTATCATCAACGAGTTGTCCGAGCTAGATATCAACACCTCCGCCACACCTGCCAAAGGAAATGTTCCACGTTGCTACACATTCACAGTGCGCATATGTTCATGCAGGAACATGCGCGCCTTTGGCACGCTCATCCTGTGGCTCCGAATTCTTCAACCAAGTATGTGATAAATCATCGCTTCATACCCCGTTGAGAAGTAAGGTGGTGGGTCGTGCAGTTCCCGTTCCTTGCTGTATGAACTCGCGGCCAAACGTCGAGTACCGTTCAATCCTGATGAAGAGTCCCCTTCCTGGATACAGACAGACGGAGCAGGACCGACGGCTAGTTGCATTGTCTAGATCGCATTTATATCGTCTGGGGTGGGACCAAGAATATTGACTAGGGACCTGCGGGGAAAAGGATTCTGAAGCGGACCAGTCAAAGAAAGCCCGGGTTTTTGTCTGTTCCTTCGTCTGCCTTGATTGGCACCAGCTGTCTGACCGAGCTGCAGTGCTTACTCGGCCATGGCTTCAACTTGGAGCCGTTGGAACCAGCAAATGGGCACGATGGGCTGGCTGGCGTCACCGGTGGACGTGATGGATTTGATGGGCGAAGAGAATGCGATGTCGAGGTCAAGGTCCCGGGCGATGCTGAGATAGAAGTCCATCACTGCTCAACGCAGACGGCGAGCTCCTCCTTTCAATCGACGCCTGCCCACCGGCACTCCAACAACGAACACCATGCCGTCCGGTCACGCTCGTTTGATCTCACAGACAATAACACTATTGGCTTGTCCACCACCAGGGATGTCGAGATCGCCACGGCTAGGCTGAAGCATGCATCCGTGAGACGAGCAAGCATGACCATCAACCATAGAAACTCGACGCTTGGAGCCTGCAAAACACTAATATTCTTCAGCCTCATGTAGCCATGTGCTCCAGGTAACAGCTGACGGCAAATATAAAATACAACACATCGGCCTTTGGAGCGCATGTTTCTCACTTCTTCTCTCACTCCAGTGTTATACCATACATACTCTACTCGTACCTCTCTTCCATCCGTAGCAACCTGATAGTGACAACACATTGCCAGGCTCTCGTTCGTTATCGTTGAACGGGTAAGACGACGATTAGATGAGCAGCAAACAGATCCCAAGTATTGTTTCTTCCTCCAACGCTTCCTCTTCGATACCTCACGATATCGACCTCACTCCCTCTCCGACGTCCTCTGACAACTTGAGCACTAAATACAACATCTCTACAAGCATGGAGTCCGAGAGGTCTGAGAAAGTGGAGGAAGGCAAGCACAAGGACGATATGGCACTGTCCAACGATGGCGAGACAGCTACTGGGGACGTAGAAGTGGCGCAGAAAGGGAAACAGGATTCTAGGTCGAAACACAAACACAAGTGCACCAAAGGACGGAAGGATAAGGAAAAGAAAACTATGAAATGTTGCAAGAAGAATCCTCTTGGAGACTCGGCATCAGATAGCACGTCCGAGGACAGCTCCAGCGGTTCAGAGGAATCCTCCGATTCAGACAGTGATGTGGAGAACATGAAGAAGGAGCGACGGAAATCCAAGTGGAAACAGGCTGTGAGGAAGATGATGGCTAAGAAGATGGCAAAAAAGCACAAGAAGGCTGCCAGCGACACGTCTTCTTCAAAATCAGACTCGAGCTCTGATTCTTCAGATTGTGGGTCGTCATCGGAAGAACAGTCACAGCGCAAGCGACGGAAGAAAAAATCGAAGAAAGTGGAGACGAGCGATGAATCCGAGCAGGAAGTTGATGTTACTGAGCCCGAGATACCAGTGGAAGAGGCGGCGGCCGCTGCACTGGACACTGCCATCAATCTCAAAGACATTACCACTTTAATTCAGTTGCTGACACGGCAGACTGCAGCAACGGCACACTCTCCTGCCCCGCCGCCCGTTCAAGTCGCGGCACCAGCAGTTCCTCCACCAGCCGAGCCGCGAACCAAGAGGGAGCTGCGTGCCCTGAAGGTCGCAAAGAAGAAGGAATTGGCAGAGACGAGAAAGGTGAGCCATTCTCCATTCTCTGAGACAGATCCGGGCGCTTTGAGCCGTGTTCGTTACGCAATGCTAACTTGTCTTCACAGGGCAAGAAAGCCAAAAGGGGCTCCAAAGCTGACTTCAAGCGAGTCAATTCCTTATGGGACACCACGCTGCATCAATGGGTGACAAAAAAGGAGACTGAAGAGGTCGCTGACGAGTTCGACAATTACGGCTTCGTCGTCCAACGCAACTTTGACTATGACAATCATTACACCAGCACCATTGTGAAAATCAAGTCCAAAGTCCTGAAGGAGGCGCTTGAAGAGATTATGAAGGGTGTGCAAGGTCAAACTTTAGAGGCTGAAGAGCCTTTGGTGGAACCCAACATGCTTTTCCTGTTCTTGGAAGAGCTTCGCACACACTACAAGAGGACCTTGAAGGCACGTCTCAAGAAGACGAAGAAGAGCAAGAAAATGGAGAAGATCAAGAGCGTGATTGCGCACTGCAAGTGTCTCGTGCGATATTTGGACGAGGACTATGCGGACACAAAGAAGACGTTGTATCCACTCCTGGCTGCTGGCAACATCACCTTCGAGCTGCTCTGGGCATTGTTCAAGCCCAACACTATCGCGTACACAAGCACATATGGTGACCACGGCAATCCGCGCTGTTTCAAGGTCGATCGGGCCACCAAGGAGAAGTCCTTCATCAAAGGCGAGTGGTACGCGATTGAAGGCCGGTACCTCGAGTACGATGGCAAGAATTTTGGACTCGGCGAGTTTGAGGTCAGCATCGAAGCCTTCCAAGGGTCGCGAAAAATAACAAATCTCTCGGCTTATCCCCTACGATACCACAAGGACGAAGAGGGTATCACCAAGCAGCTTGTCGAGCGTGGGAAGCATTTCATTAAGCTGACAGGCCAAAACTTCCGCTCCCACAAGGGTCTTGCTTTCCAGAAGAAGAAGAATGGCGTTCAAAAGTTCAACATCAACGGTAGAGTCATGGTTGATCCTGCGACATTCCGACGCATCAATCCGAACTACCAAATCTCTGTTCTCAAGCCCAAGGATGACGGCCAAGAGTTCGACTCTGAATCTGGTGTAGAGAGCTGTGGATGTGAAGACGAAGGTGAGGAGGGCGAAGGAGTTGGTGAAGGCAAAATGCTTCGGCAGGGCGAGGCAGAGAAGGAACCAACTCAGCGTTTGGCATATAGAGTCGTGCAAGACGACAAGAAGAGATGGCGCGTCGTTCAAGTGGTCGTCGATGAGAATGGTCGCATGCTCCGACCGGAGAAGCTCGACGCGGCCGTTACTGGCGATGATGCAAAGTCCCGTACTTTTACCGACGAAGAACTCCTCATCGCCAGCCCCGTTGTCCTGGGATTTGCCCTGAACGAGAAGGGATGGCTTGAGTTTAGTCTCAATGGCATCAGCGACATCGAATGGAACGATCAGGCCTTTGCATCCCTGGTCATACCAGAGAACCAGAAGCACGTCGTCAAGGCTCTCGTTAGCTCCCACAAATTCCACTCAAGAGATGCTATCGACGATGTTGTCCAGGGCAAAGGTCGCGGCAAGGTTTTCGTTCTGCATGGTCCGCCGGGCGTGGGCAAGACACTAACAGCCGAAGGCATCGCCGAGGACCTGCGCGTTCCTCTCTACGCCGTCAGCATGGGCGAGTTGGGCACGCAGACGAATCGCCTCGAAGCAATGCTCCAGCAGGTGATGGACATTGCGCATTCCTGGGGCGCAGTGCTGCTCCTCGACGAAGCCGACGTCTTCCTCGAACGACGTCAGCATCAAGATGTCCACCGTAACGCGCTCGTCTCCATCTTCCTGCGCCAATTGGAGTATTTCCAGGGGGTGCTCTTCCTCACGACCAACCGTGTCGAGACCTTTGATGAAGCCTTCCAATCGCGCATCCACGCCGCGCTCAAGTATGGTGAACTGAGTCCGCCCGCTCGCAAGGCTGTCTGGAAACAGTACATTGAGAAAGTCAGGGTCAAGGAAGGCATCGAGGCGATGCCATTCAAGGATCGCGATTTTGAGGACTTGGCTAGGAGGACTCTAAACGGTATGTCCTTACTTCCCCTCCCGTCCTTGCTTCACCATCGCTCGCTCTGAAACCGAAACCTTGTGCCCTCCCACCCCTCGCGTTGTGTATCTGGCTAATACAAGTATCCAGGCCGCCAAATCAAAAACACGGTCGGTACGGCACAGGCCCTCGCTCTTTTCGAGGACAAGGGGATGGCCATGGATCATATCAAGCGCGTTCTTGATGTTGCGGAGAGCTTTGATCGGGATCTAAGGGGGGAGGGCTATGTTGGGTCGCAGAGTCTTTATAACTAGGTTCGAGGAAGGGATGAGTGCCCTTTCCAACTGCTGTCCCTGGTCGCGTACCCTATATAGGGAGGGGTTGGTGAGTAAGTTTTGGTACCTAGGACTGGGTTTTGGTGTTGATGCTTGGTTTTTCCTCCTCTTCTCCCTCTCCCTTTCCCTCTTTTTTTTTGGATTTCTTTTTGACCAAGGTCTTTGTGCGATGTTATGGCCGTTGGGGGGCTCTTGCAAGCGTTGGACCTGAATTGGGTAAGTGGTGTCGGGCTTGGGTATCATTTGGGTATGATGAACGGGACTAGTCACGAGCGGGTGGGATGGGTATGGGTGTGGATGTGGCGCTCGGTATATGGAACGTCTTGCAAGGCTGGGGTTCGGGAACGGAGCATATCTGTCTTTTGTGTGGTTGGATTGGATTTCCTTTCCTCTTTTTTTCCCCCGTTAATTGGGTTCGTCACTTCAGGGCGGAGTGAGGTGGGAGGTCAGAGGTGGAGAGGGTGGCTTATTATGTTGGTTCCCTTCCTCTACTATATCTTGATGCCGTGGGACCGGAGAAGTGTCATATGCCGTCTTCGCACTGTTTATCGTATAATCATACGCCAATCCTGGGGTATCCTTTTTCCTTTTGACCTGATCGCTCGGCCCATGAAGTCTTGTATCAACACCGTCCGTACCCCCTCCATGCACGATGCCCACATCTCTCAGGCAAGCCTCGAGCATGCGCATGCCCTCGCGACCTCCGTTTTACAAATCGTCGTCAGATGCCTTCTCTCAAGCACCGCCCCTCCCTCGTCCCCTCCCCCTCGCTCCTCCCCTCCCACCACGTCCTCCCCTATCGCCGCGGCCACCTTGGTGATCACCGCGTTGAGCGGCTCCGCCTCGTTGTTGACGCTGCGCCTGTTCGCGCTGTTGCTGCTCTTTCACTATCTCGATGATTTCGTCGGAGACGCGCATGTATTTTATCTACGCAAAGGAGGGGGCGCGTTAGTTTCTGGTAGTACCGTGTCGTCATGTACAAGGCACGGAGGTGAGGAAATGGGGGAGGATGGTGGAGTGGGGAAGAGAAAAGTAAAACTCACGTTGTTACCGCGCACATAAGCCTCGGGGAGTCTGTGGAACTTGTCGCCCTCGGCGCTCGTTTGGACGACTTCTTTCAGCACGAGGTTCATCCAGGTGTCGCAGGAGGAGAGGTGGCCGTTGAGCGTGTCGCCGTCTTTGAGCTCGACGAGCATGGGGTGGCCTACTGCGGCGTTGAGGAGGCCGAGGGGCAGCATTGTTGGGTGTGGTGTGGGTTTGGGTTGTGTGGGTGGAGGGGGGAGAGGGGAGAAGGGGGGAGGCTTTGGCCTGTGGTTCACGACTACTAGTAGTACCTGGATGCGATGATGCTCGTGACTTTGGACTTTTGTAGAATCGAGAATATGAAGGCTTTGCAGATGGAGAGCGAAGACGACGGGATCAGTCATCCGCGTCCGATACCTAGCGAGGAGAGGTGAAGACGGGTTGGTTACTTGAGTAAATCTACGGGGCTTTTCAATTGTTAATGGTAAGATCACATTCCTCGTCGTATGGGCAATTGATACATGATTTCTCGTCGTCGCTTCGGCCCAGAAGGACTAGTGTAGATATTCGATTGTTACGATGAAGCTGCGCCTGCACCATGAATAGCAGCAATGTGCTAATGTATGGTTATCGATACTGTACTGTACACACTACACAGTACAGTACAGTACAGTACAGTACAGTACAGTACAGTACAGTACAGTACAGTACAGTACAGAGTGAGACGTGGTGTCTCTCCAATTCCTTCCGGTCAGTTCCAACTGGCCAAAGCTCCCCGACTCCGCCACGCCTTAGACCCTCAGGCCGGCTCCAATACGAGACACGGCGCGCACTTGGAAGCTGGAGCCTGTTAAGCCGCTGCTCCCCCGATTCCCCTCCATCACCATCCCTCTATCTAGGATCCCCGTCCACATCCTCAGGTACCGTGGCAACATCCCATCGCTATTCCATCGACAGAAGCATGACCTAGAGTCCTTTGCGTCTCTTGCTCTCCACCTGGAGACAGCGGGTCGTGCTACAAAGGATTCCCCATGCATTTCTTAGCTCGTGTCCGTTTCCTGGCCTCATTGCCAGCTCTATTCGTGCCAGCTGTCGCCACTGTGTCTATCCCAGTCCCAGCCTCTGACATTCTACTCCCCTCTCGCTCGGTAGCTTTGGATTCTGCTGCTACTCTAGAGAGTCTGCACATAGGTACGCCTGTCTATTGCCACGCCTTTTGGGCATGCTGACCTGATTCTCCTAGACAGCAACGGTGCCCAGGCATCCTTCTTTGTTCCTTGTTTTAATTGCCTTGGAGGGTCCAAGGAGGCTCTCACCACTGACCAGTCGTTTGTATGATCTTCGCGTGGCCCCGCTTGTCATGAAGAAGGTGTCTGACCAGCCTCGCAGCTGTTCACCTTGCAAGCCTTCCCTTCTGAGAAGCCTTGTGGGACCTCGAACCTTACTCTCAACGGCGTACCTCTCTCACAGGACTGGGAGAGTGCAGGACTTCACGGCCAAGGACTCGCCTCCGTCAATTCGTCGGGCCATGAGTTGAGCCTGTTCCTGCGCTCCGATTGTCTTTACGGGGCCGAAGGAACCTCAGCACCCACTGCTACCCAGCTTCTTACCTTTACTATCGAGAAGGTCAATCATCAAATCATCAAGTCCATCTCTGGATTCTCACTGTCGTTCAAACAAGCACCGTCTCCTGAGTTGCTGCGTTTGTCCGTCGTTCCAGACTTTGAAGCCCGTGATCTACCATATTCGGAAGGCTGGCGAGACCCTCCAGCTAATCTTCGATTGATTCCTGTTTCTGGCATTACCGAGGATTTCGCGAGACAGCTGACCATCGCTGACCATATCGAGGATCTTAAACGCCTCGAGGCTCAGGCCGCACTGCTTCAGCAGCTGATTGACGAAAAGAAGGAGTTTATCAAAGCTGAATTTGAAGAGGGTGCCCACGCGCTGAAGGAAGAATTGAAGCAGTGCGAGTCCTTGTTGTGTATTATCAGGGCTATAGGACGAGAGGTCCGTGCAGCTGTCCACGTCGTCTATCTCAAATTCCGCCCCACCCAACAAAGCTTCACCACAGAGTTCAGCACTGCAGGCAGTCAGGCTCCCATCACAATGGCTGTGTCTACAGATGTCCCACAGACTCCTGAAGCGGCGCGTTGCGCCGATGGCAAGCCGTCCTGCAGACCCGCCTTGCAGCCTTGCCGGAATTGCCGGAATGATACAGCCTTCGACGAGAAGAAGGGATCCGGATCGACCGTGGCATCAGTCCATCCTCTCAACACAGAGCAGGCGTATCGTGACGCGCAGCCGCCATCGAATTGGGCACACCTCGTCAAGACTATCCTGTTCATCACGGGCATTGCCTTTCTCATTGCTTTTTTCAAACGGCGATGTATGTCTCTCCGCAAACAGACAGAACGTGCCGCCGATCGAGAACGACGGAATGCGGAACGACTTTACAAGCGCCAATCATGTAGACAGGCATGGAAAGATTGGTGGCATAGCAGGCCGCGGGGAAACCCTGGACGAAGACCATGGGACTACGAGGAGAAGCGGGCGTTGATACGGCAGCAAGAGGGCATCTTGGAGAGCGTCGCGCAAGATGAAATCAGCCAGCTACAGATACAAGCGGAGATTGAAAATTTACGGCGCACCCGCGATCAAGTTGACAATATCATAAGGGCCGAGGAAGGCAGGAACGTGTATCCGCCTACGTACCCGTCAACCTATGGCACGAGGCAACATCCACGGCCGTTCTCACACGTACCCACGCCAATCACTATTCCGAACATGGCATCTGTCGTGTATCCTCCTCAACATCACCACGGTTCTACTCACAACGTCTACAATACCACCAAACCTCGTACAAATAACCCTTTCGCGGATGCCGAGGACGACTCGGACTCAGAATTACCGATGTCGCCCGTATCACGGACAAGCAGTCTTCCAGATTACAAAACCGAGGCCAGCAATCGCTCCGAGCCGCCGGCGTATGATGACCACGATGATATGGTCAATGATGGCTTCAGTGACTACTCGCCCAGTAGTACCATGTCCTCGCATGATGGGGAGGAGGGATGGAGCCCTGGCAGCAGTATTCCAGACATCAGCCCGCGGCCAAGCATTGAAACCACGAGAACCTTCCTGTGATACGGCGGTCGACTGAAGCACTAACGATCAGCATCGGGGATTCTAAAAACAAATCATCCTTGAGTCTCGTGCTTGCTCATCACGGCAGATAGCGAGCCACAACAAAGGATGGAATCATTTCCGTCATTCCGGCACATATCCATTCCACTGGCGTTTCTTTTCTTTGTTTTTCTTGTGATCTTTTCACGATTTCTGCTTAGCGACTTGGTGTTTGGTGACGGGGCGATCTGTTCGTTTCTTTTCTCCATTTGAAACTCGACCAACACTTTTATCTTCATCATGTGTAGCACATCTATCATATCCCTGGGCGCAAATGGCTCGCTCCTTTGATTCACAGGAATGGGATGGCGTTTGTCTCCTATGGCGCATCTCGGGTGCGGATGGCACTTTGGGATGCCAGGAAGGAATAATTATGGTGGAAATGGATGGGCACTGGTGAGGCATACGCGATGCATGTCTGGCGATGTGTATATATCGGAGGCAATGAAGGAACACTTTATGGCATCCTTCCCAACTTTTTATTACTCTATACGCTACCGTGGTTTCATTCGACAACGATGTCACGATCGATTCCTATGCGGATGAAAAAAGTATCTGACTTCTGAATGCAATTATACTGTCTAATCCACTCCCTCCATTCTTACCTTCCTAGTCAAGGAGACTGTACCAACTCAATATAGGATGGATACTTGTGCGAACATTCATACAGAGGGAATCCGTAGGCACCAGTCAGTCTAGCCGCATTTGAATTGTCGTCTTAAAAAAATGATAGAAAATTCGAGCGGCGTCGACTGCTTGCCGCTCTTCATATCTGTATTAACGGTCGAGGGATTCATGACAACGTGGTTGGAGAACACCCACTTCGTCTGATATACGGTAAGTTCATATTCATAGATATGATCCGATTAGCATCCCTTAGTGGCCTGGGCTCTTCACTCTGTGATAGACAAGACTTACTACCAGACTGAATCAGACTGTTAGTCATCCTTTCTGTATTTAGAATTGGTAATTCGTAGTATCTGCTGCTCCCTTTCTGCTTTTCATGGGGCTTACTTATCTCATCGTGTCCTGAGTAGCCATTAACTCGAAGTGCTCTATTAACAAAATCAGGACCTACTGGTTGTCAGTGTCCTCAATCCAAGTCAAATCAGCTTTCCGTCGATTTATGGCAGGGAAGAAAGTGAGTGTGTTTGAGTGGGAATAAGATGCAGGGCTACGGCCATTCTCATAGAATTAGCAACTAGATTTTGACCAGGATTAATTGCCAAGATGAAAGGTCCAAAGAATCATGCTGCGATCCCCAATTTCTTGTGCTATGGATTATCTTTCTCATCCGCCGTTAAGAAGCTGCAGCAGATTATGCTTTTGGCCATTCGACATGTTGAGAGACCTCTTGTCATTGTGTTGACGTGGTACAGATTGCTTCGCGGGTACACAAGTTTTGATCCGCAAATTGATCTGAAATCCCAAAGTCCTTTCCAAATGCCGTTCATGTAGAGATGCCCCGAGAACATGAATCGCGCTTTTATGGCCTGAGGATATCGAACGGCAAGAGGTGTAGAAGCTGAGATATACTCAAGTAGAATATCATCGGGACTATCCTTGCAAGTGATCACGTCCTGGTGACCAAGGGAGACCCGTAAGGTAGCAGTCCTCGTCTCTGTGTCGTATCGAGCCTATGATTCCCACATGTCACGTCTGATAGATGTGAATAGAAGTGAAGTACCATCGAGAACGACGATTCGAGGCCCGTTCCCAGACTACTGAGAGATAGATTCCGCTAGGCATGAAAGACGTAGACACTGGCTCTTGATTTCGTAAGGAAGATTGGGACGATGAGAACAATGAGATTGTCCTTGGGATCAATATGATGGACAAGATCGATGAGATGGAGGTTGTGAGGTTGTAGTGCGACGGAGTAAATGGCACGCACGGTCTCATGCGTGCGAGATCGGGCTGCCAGGGGTTGGTTGCCCGCTTCAACTTCACCTCATTTCATCTCATATGTTTCCCCCGTCTTGTTTCCCCAAAGCCTCCTCCGCGATATCGACTATCGAGACAGCGCTCGTCGTGACCGAAAAGATGATTCTTTTTCTACTTCTACGACCTTATCGTCAACTATTCTTCTATCATTTTTTCAATCACTCTACTTATACATTCTCCAAAGGCTAGTACTTCCCTACGTGGCTCTTGTCATCCTGGATTCCAAATCTGATATAGCCGAAAGGCTTCACGACAATGACTCTTGAATTATCTTTGCCCATATCTTCGGAGGCTTCAGGTTACGAAAGATACAGATGTCAAATCAGCAGCAAAGACGTTAATTGACAGCCTGCTATACATGGGAAAGGCGAGACAATGCCATCTTCCGGCCGACTCGATATTGATGTTCGATGGTTTTCAGGCGCTTCCACAATTTAGAATATACGTAAAATCCGTTCCGTCAATCGATGACAAACTTCTAGGACCGTAGATCGTATGAACGCAATATGTCTGCGACTGCGTTACATCATGCTACTCGGTACTAAACTTTTGTCCTAATGATAATATGGGTACGTATGCAAAAATGAGGGCCAAAGAAGTAATACTTCGTCTTTCTCAAATGACCTGTGAGGGGCTCTCCCGCGTACAAAGAAATCGACATGTAGAATTGTCCTACTCTAGAGAAGGAAGATTACGTTATATTCCTGGTTGGCAAGTAATGTTTCCAGCTCGATCTAGTGGTGCAGCTGGTTCTGCATTATTGAATCTGCCTGTACACTGGTCTGAACATCTCGTGAACGGTCGTACAAGCGAGGTAGCA
The DNA here is from genome assembly GCA_014858625.1 of Venturia carpophila. NCBI lineage: Eukaryota > Fungi > Ascomycota > Dothideomycetes > Venturiales > Venturiaceae > Venturia > Venturia carpophila. The sequence continues at coordinate 1,864,917 of JACTAK010000005.1, forward strand.
TCTGTACGATAGTGCGCACGCACGCTGTAATATAAGAAAACGAGACATTTCCATTAGCTAGTAGCCGTCCGAAATCCAGTTGGGGGTCCCAAGTGCCATACGGCAGCCTTTTCGACAGAGAGTTTTTGCCATTTTGTTTCTACATTCTTTCCGAGGCCGAAGATAAGAGCAGGTGGTGCTGTGGACGCGTTTGAAGCCTGTTCCCACAAGATTCGGTCACAATTTTATCCTGTAAAAAGAACAGTGTTACAGTATTAAACTGGCTACTGAAAGGTGGTTGTTCAGCATTGAAACCCCTGTAGGAGATCCCTCCACTTTCGATCTAGTTCGCTCAGAGATGAAAAGGTCCGAGAATCTTTGTCATCACCAATCTGCTTACCTCTCCTCTTTCAAGCTCCACACAATTTCAACCTACATCCATGATCACCATCTTTACCATACTTGTTGTCAAGAGAGCGGATACATGAGGTAGAGCTCCGGGCTCATCCTCGATTGCGCCCCTTCCCGAACTTCATTGACATCGCAGAACTCAATCACGCGCTGTATGGTTACTTCCAGGATGCCGGTTCCACGTCGCGTTGATAGTCAAGTCTAGAGCGGGAACAATTCACTCGAACACATGGGTCACGACCTTGACATCTCGAATCCAAAGTCGTGATTCCATAGCTCATTCACGCTCTCATTGCGGGTTTTCTAATCCTGTGCCTCTCGAAAGAAATGGAACGCGGATTACCATGTACAATTCAGGATCAGTATTGATAAACCTCTGGCAAGATCATTTCTCAACGTCGTCGGAAACTTATCGCTATTGGTCCCAAGTTGGAGAACGTTAGATTGAAAGGAAATATCGTAATTCCTGGAGACCAGGGGGAACTGAATTGGTGAAGTCACTGTGCTCTCCCAAATCAACAACCTCGAGAAACAGCACCGTCGAGGGGCTTGACAGAAGTAAATATGGGTGACTAGAAAAAGTAGTAGTCAGAGTCAATGAACGAGGCAAGGTAACAATCCAAGTCACCCACGTACCCTCTTCTTAGGTAAGAAAACAATGCCTAAAATTGATCACCCCAAATAGCCATCGCTACTCCCCTATACAGCAAAAGAGAATCGCCCTGTATTCATCCTCCGCCTCATTATCCGCATCGTCGGGCACATTTATATCCAATACCGCGCCCAGCTTAGCGGGCGAGCTGGCGCACTCTCCTTTTGGGTCTTTGATTATCTTTTTTGGCTTTGAGGAGGTCCTTGCCTTGGGGGGCCAGGGTCGTTTCTGGCATGACTTGGTGCTCTTTTAGTGTTTTTCACGGAACATGGAGGGGTTGGGAGGTTTGGTGAGTGGTATTTTTTGTCGCTGTTATAGTTTGGCAGGGAAATTGGTGTTGATCTTGAGTGGAGGTTGGAGTGGGGACTGCCGTGCTTATATGTGGTAGTGGGGTTTGTTAGTTAAGAAGGTAGTTGCTAACCTATGGGTTGTGTAGATCGAGTTGTGGTCTATTTCTTTGCTTGGAGAAGGGTGGATGCAAGTTCTTCTTTGCGATTGGTAGTCACTTCTCTTGAGGATTGTTATTTGGATTGCTGTTCTGGATGGTGATGAAGCATCTCCTCTTCCACCTCTGCTACCGAAACTCGAGATCTTAGCTTAGGGTATCGTCACATGGACTTAGATCCATCTTGGTCTGATAATTGTATTTAAAATGTGAAATATACAGACGAACAAGAGAATTGATGTTGCGACTGCTTGGGTGGTTCACGATATAAGCATTGGTAGCTTCCATATCTACTTTAAAGAATTCTTTGCAACAACCCCTCTAGCAAAGGCGGCAAAATCCCTCTCCTCATCGATCATCTCCCACAGATTCGGCTGTGTGAAAACAGCCAACGTATTCCGCGCGATGGCTCCTCCCTTGCCGGGTGCCGCGCCTCTGACGAAATGTGGCACGGCTTTGAACTTGCCTTTCGTAATGATTTCTAGAGTCTCGCCAGTCTGAAAAGCAAGACAGTCCTTGGGGATACCAACTTGAACAACGTCTCCAGACCTTGACCGGATGTATAGTCCAGCTTTAGGGTCAGGCGAGGCATCGAGTTCGGGGAGTTGCTTGAAGACACCGTCGAATTGAGGCTTATTTGCTGACTCGTCGATAAACATGGCAGATGTGAGACCAGTTAGACAGCCGTGGTCAACGTGGGTTGCGCACCAGTCGTCGTCGTCTTCTCCCGAGTATTGGACCGCAGCATTTTCGGGAGACATTGGAAAGTAGTGGAGTAATCGAGCTTTGGACACATGACTGGTCTTGACGACATGTTCGAGGTAGCCAGCTTTATATCCCTCAATCCTTGCTTGTCCGTACTTGTCACATGCTCTTGCAACAAGTACGGCAACATCGATAATCAAGAGGCAGAGAGTCCGGAAAGCTTCTTCGAATCCTGGTAGAGTCTCTTCAGCCGGCCATACGTTGGGAGCCGTGTACTCTGGAAATGACGGATACCTCTTAGTCAACTCTGCCTGGACTTTGTTGTCTGCAAAGGAGGGATTGCAATTAACATAGTACGATCCTTTCATGGTGTCGAATCTGCCATCCTTGAGGGTTTCTTTGCCACAAGACCAGCCGACGAGCCATTTCGCAGCGGGATGCTCGAGTTTGGCTGGACATATCAGTCTTCTCTCGGCTCAGTGACCCGATGATCAAGCAGACGAACCGATTTCATCCTCTGGCAGGTTTGCAAGATAGGTAGCGTAAGACAGTAGATTCTTTCTTTTGGCCTCAAATCCATCAGGCAGCCCTTTGACGACTACTATGCCTAGAGAAGCTGGTCCGAAAGCCTCCTCGAGCGACTCGAAGGATACAGAGCCTACCGTCGGCATCAATGAGGAAGAACCGAGAAGACTCAACGATGAGATTTACCATCGCGGAGGTCACCTAGGCTGACTGTTACAGCCTGTCGACTCTTTACGGCTTCTTTCGTGGACATTTTGGTAATGTTTGTTTAAAACGGTGTTTGATGTTTCTCTTAGGCAGAAGATGCGACGGGGTTCCGGAGACCTTCAACCTCATCGAAACTCCACCAAAATATAACAACCACCGACCAACAACCACCATGGTCAAAGCACTTCACTTCAAAGGCGACAAGAAAGTCTCCAAGAAGAGGAAGAGGGCTCCAGCAGAGGCAGAGGCAGATCCCGACTCGCAAGCCCTCACAACCACGAATGCGCATGACGCCAACACGACAGACGAAGACGACTCCTGGGTCGCTGCCGATGCCCCCTCAGATATCACAGGTCCTATAATACTCCTGCTTCCCACATCTACTCCATCGGCAATTTCCTGCGACGCGGCGGGCTCCATTTTCCCCATACCAATTGAGAACATTGTCGAAAATGACGCCACAACCTCGGAGCCGCACGATGTACGACAAGTCTGGGTTGCGAATAGAGTTGCAGGAACGGCGGGTCACAGCTTCAAAGGACATCACGGTAAATATCTGAGCTGTGACAAATTTGGCATCCTGAATGCGACGAGAGAAGCTGTTGGCCCCGAGGAACAATTCACTGTGATATCCGTGGCAGATTCACCTGGACAATTCGCAATACAGACTGCGCGTGAGAAGTTCATTGAAGTCGAGGAGGTGAAAGGAGGCGGTGTTGACAAGGTCAGGGGTGATGCCGAGGGAATACAGTTCATGAGCAGTTTGCGGATAAAGATGCAGGCCAGGTTCAAGCCAAAGTTGAAGGTTGCCAAAGAAGAGAAGGCCTTAAGCAAGATTACGAGGAAGGAGCTGGAGAGAATGGTGGGTAGGGAGCTCGAGGATCACGAAGTCAAGACGCTGAAGAGAGCGAGGAGAGAGGGCGATTTCGGCGAGAAGCTGCTTGATGTTAAGATCAAGAGTAAGCATGACAAGTTTGCTTGAAGACTGCAAATTGGACTGGACGACCTTCTTCCGATAATTCGAACATGGGTGTCATGGCTGATGCTTGGCCTTTGGGTTCCTCGGCGGATACTGTCACCAAGAGGTGCATTCAACGAGTGTCAGCTTTTACAAATGAAGCACCCGTCCGCGAATTCCTTCATGACAGCAAAACCGATAGATATAGTCATACCCTCTACTCGCTAGTGCCGACTCACGCTCGACGAGATCATCAAGGACTTCCAGTTCAAGCGCCATATGGGTGAGTGACGCGATCAAAATAAACAACATGTCGACCTTCGACCGCATGATCGAGCCTCGATTCATCCTACTATCATCAGCTTACCTCAAACCCGTTTGCTATCCTCCATTCATCACCTCCATCACAATGGCGAGCCTCATCGCATCTCTCCGCCAGCGTCGTCAATATCTACTACACAACCTCCTTGCTCGAAACGTCTCCGCGGTCAACGAGCAGGTTTGCGCCAACGCCGTCTTGATGCGCCAGGTCTCTGTCGAAACCTCCGGTGACCTCAGTCTCAAATTGACAGTGCTGTGCTTCCTCACCACGCCCGGCAGCTACCTCGCAGATCCTGTCATTATTGAACGCCTTCTATACCCTGCTCGCTTCTACAATTCCGCCCCGGGCAACTTCATGACCAACCTGTGGCTGATGAGTACTGCCTCTCTTGGCTGCCCAACACTGCAAATCCTGTTACACTGCTTCCATGTCTTCCGTCTGCACGGTGTGTTGAATCCAAAGAACAGCCTCAAAAACAAATCCACCCACAAGGGTAGCTTCGCATTCGGCAACATTCTGGGAACTTCATTCTACCCCGCCCACCATGCTCTCTCTCGCGCCCAGTTCACCAGCATTATGACTGGCATCGGTAATGGTTTCTGGGTTAGAGTCCTTGGATTGATACCACACAGCCAGGTCCGCGCCAAATTTGACTATGAGACTCTCAAAAAGAACCGCCTCGAAATCCGCGCCATCAACAACTATGACGAGGAAAAGCAACGTTTCGCCAGCAATAGTTGGGACGAGAAAGTTTAAGGTCCAAGCCGTGTGTCGTCACAGAGGCAACGTCACATACAAAGTACTTCTGCAACATTGTCATCAGCGAGCTTCCAGCAGTCCTCCTCATGCTGTACTACGGCTTCATCGCTACCCGCGTGCCTGGATATTTCACCTTCATGCTCGCTGTAGTTAACCCTTTGGCAATCAAGTTATTTTTCGCCAGTGTCTCCATCAGTCGCAAGACTTTCCACGTACTCAACGCCGAGTCCACCAACATTAATGACGTTTTCGAGATTCAGTTTGGTGGCAGTCGAGGAAGCTCAGTCGAGGTGGGACATGCACTTATTCATCGCTTCGATGGGTATTACGGTTAACCAATCCGCGACATCTTGACTGAGCGAATCTTGAGGACCGCCTTGGCCCTTTACCTCGGTCCACTGCCGTTCATTGTTGTATTCTTTGTCTTGACATCGACTATGCCCACATTTGGCTCGTCCATCAAGCTTTCGTTATCCTCGGCTGGTTTATGGCTCGTGTCTTGGACCTGAGCAGCTGCGGGCGTACTGAGGAGCGCATTGCCAAGACCTCTACCAGGGATCAAAAGTCGTATTCGTCAACGCAGATGCCACTTCGGCTCTTGATGGGATCCTACATACTAGCTTCGTCGCACCAAAGCCTGCTACTGCGCCCACCCGTGTCTCTGTGAAGCCCCTTGTCACCATCGCAGAAGAGACCGAGGATGACATAGGAAGTCCCAGCAACCCAGCTACAAACCCCTCTGTCGAGGTCGGCTCGACTGTTCCATAGGCCTCACCTGAATCATTTGCTAGCTCGGATGCTGCCGGGTTGGATCTGCAGCCGCAGAAACCAAGACCGCTTGAATTCCAGGCCCCCACCACTCCAGCCGCACTACTGCATTTTCCAAACTCTGTCAGTAAGTCAACGATAAGCCCAGTTCTCTTCCTTCTTCGCTCTGTACTAAATATACTTATACTTAGATTCTATGCCAAGAACCGTACTTGAACAGCTTTCATAACGATATCGTGGAAGAAATAGAAGATCAGATGGTTTTAAGTGGGAATCTTGTAGGCTTCTAGGTAAATCACCTTGATTGATCCCGAGTCTTGTGATATAATTGGAACTTTCACTTGACTCTCTCGTTTGTTGAGACAAATGGCAAGGTTTCAAGCACAAGCGTGGAAGCGGTTTCTTCTACGTACCAGGCTGCTCTTACAACACAAACAGGAACAATAATAGAGGCACCGGGAGATAAGTTCACGGTACCTGAATGCCATTGAAACACTTCTATTACTCACGAACGACAATCCTCCGGTCACTTTTTTGAGATGAGAGCCACAACATAGTGCCTATTCTTTCACAGACTTGTTCGCAGTGCGTCAGATTTACTTGCATCCTGACCTCCGGCCTTCTCTCCACCGTCCGGCGGCACGAAAAGGTATCCGTGATTTGTAACCAATTTCCCGGTATCCGGCAACAACAGGATCGACAACTCCAGTGGACACTAAAAGCAAAGGTGAAACAAAGAAGCAAAGCGATCCATATCATGCAATTGACTTTGGCGAGTCAGGATTTCAAAAATCTACCTACAGCGCAGCGGGGAAGAGTCCGCCCATCCTGCACAAAGACGCTAGAAGCTTAGAGGCGGGCAGATCAAGGCATTTCGCTTGTTACGAACCTCGACAGCAATCTCCACGTGTGGGTCACACAATCTCTACCAGGCCCGTCTACTCGATATATAAGTCTAACTCGTCGCTAGATCCTGGTGCTTCATCAATACAAAACTTATAACTCCTCCTAATACGGAATATATATTTATATTCCTGTTATCCCTCCGTTAACCATGCAATTCACTCTCGTCACTCTTCTGGCCCTCCCTCTTCTGGCCGCCGCTGGTCCAATTGATAAGCGCGAAACTCAGCTCCTCGTCCTAAGCGAGAGGCCGAATTTCTCTCACGGTAAACCAGTACGTATCCCTAATAATCCCGCATCTTACATATTCAGTCTCACCCCAGCCTTTCCCCTTTGATGACACGACTTTACTAATATACTAATCCAGGGCGCCATCGGTAACTGCGCGAATACGGACTACAAACGCTGCGTCTCCAAAATCAGGGATCCCGCGATCTCAGTACGTCCCATAGCCATCCATATCTTCTACGTTTTCCGGAAAGCTGGTATCTAATATATCGTACTATAGTTCGGAGCCGCGCCCAAGAAGCAATGGTTCCAGTGCTGGGCTTCCACTAGCGGTGGCACCTGCTACGTTTGGGATGGGGCTTTTTAAGCTGTCGATTGCCTGTGGGGTTGCTAGATTGGTTGAAAGAGCTGATTCATGACTCTTTTTATATGACCATCTTCGACTGATGATAGGACTTGAACTCGATCATTCAATTTTTCATTTAAGGGGTTTCTTGCTGTTTGTGCAATTGTCGGTCATATGCACTGTGATGCCCTCGGACTTGTTAGGTGTCTATCTACTCTCACCTTGATCTCGCGTCTCGCGTCTCGCATCCCGCACCCTGCATCTCGAATCCCGCTCGGCTCCTTCGACCGCATCGAACGCGAAATGTATGAATTTGATTTTTCTCTTAGTTCAGCGTTCATGGCCTTGTGTCAGGCCTATATATGATATCTCCTTACTCACTCCCTCTCTCCTCTTGCTCTTACCACGATACCTCATCCTCATCCTTTGGAAAACGCCAATTCATCCATCCTCGCTCGTCTGGTCAAAGTTTCAAATTGCATCTCTCCCTCGCCGCCGCTGTCCCGGTCGAAAAACACAACGTGAAGATCAAGGCTCAGAGACCAAGGTTTTATCGTGGTGCGCCTGTGTGCTCAGTTTTTCCTCCTAGCTTTTTTCTCTTTTTTTTTTACCTCTCTACATTTCCCTCCTTTTGCCGTGCCATCTCCTATCCCATCCCATCCCTTCACTTTCCTTCCCTCCTTCTTCCTCTTTCCACCCTCTTTCCCCCCTTTCTTCCCTCTTTCCCCCTCACCTCTCCCTTCCCCCCTTCTCTCCTTCCTCCCCCCTCTATTCCTTCTAACACCCCTCCCGCCACATCTCCAAACAAAAATATCCCCAAATGTCCACCCCCAACCCGCAGGACTAACTAGGCACCTCCTCTAACCAAAATCACGCCCGGTGTAAAAACACGGTTACGGACGTTAGATGGGCTGTGTGTCTTTTCTTTTCCTTTTCTTCCTGAGATTCCACCTCGTCTTGCTGTCATGCACCCGACCTCGATTTACTTGCTTGTGCGGTATGATTCGCGCGGAAAGTTGGCAAGGGAAAGGTATCGATTGGTCTGGGAGGGATATGGCGTTGCCCTTTTTTGGCTGGCTTTATTTGTGTTTTGTAGGGTAAGAGGGGATTGTTGTATTTTGGATAGGGGGTTCTGGGGGGTTTTTTTTTAAAAAAGAGATCGGATAGGGCAGGATCTTGGGCTACTTTTCTTGTAGGGGCGGGTTTTGGTTGTACGGTGTGATGTCTGGGAATCTTTGGGGTTGGAATATGCCCTAGTTATCTACTCTTCACCTCCATTTCTATCGGCACAAAAAATAGTCCCGATGCCATGACTGTCTCTCGATGGTTCTGGAGCCACGAGGAAACGATAGCTCCCATTTGTCTTTTGTCTCGTATGTCAAGATACAGGGTAGCATAACGACCATCCAGTTTTTCTCGCGCACGGTATACGGATCTCGACATCGAGGTATCCTTCCGCTCACCCCAATCCGGTCCCAGAATCCTCAACAATTCTCTATTATTGACCTCTAACCAATGGCTTGCACCTTCGATGGCTTCCCCGAACCACCCTGCTTGTTTTGCTGAGAGGATGGGTGAATTGTTGCCGGGACAGAAGTGGTTATGTGGTTCGGATTCGCGATGGCCGATTCATTATTACCAGCAGATCCGGTGAGTGCGTGTGACCGACGGGACGGTTGTTGAAGAAGTCCTTTTCGGTGTCGTGACTGTGGTTTGAGGGGTGAGTGGCGATATGATATCTTGCTTGTTGGTAGTGGGAAGGTTTTTCGTGATCGTGAAGTTGGGGATGGAGGCGTCAACTTGGAGGAAGATACCCTTGCGGAATCGTTGATTGGTGGTTCGCTAGCTGGTGGGCAGAAAATATCTGGAATCACCGACTGTGGTGGTGTGTTGGTGTAGGAATTGATGATCATTGTGGAATCGGGAGAGCGAAGTCCTCTGGCCAGAATGTAGTCGGTTGTCTACTTAACAACATCGAGGAATGAAGATCCAGAGAGGCTGAGTTTCGATGTCGACCGTTCGTAATCATACATACATATACTCGTACATATTTCATCCCCGTCGCAGGTCCGCATCAAGTCAGAGATACCCTACTTGGCCAAGAAAGCCTGGAAAGCCTTCTGCTCAATCACCACGTTTCCCACAGCCCTCAACTTCTTCCTCCCCTCTTTCTGCTTTTGCAGCAACTTCTGCCTCCTCCCAGCGTCAGCAGCATGCAGCTTTTGCAAGACATCCTTCCTGAAGGGTTTGATCGTCTCCCTGGCCACGATTCTACGCCCCGCCGCCGCCTGAATCACAACCTCAAACATTTGTCTATCAACGTGCTCCTTGAACTTGGTAACCCATTCTCTCCCGATCCTTTCGATTTGGGAAGTGTGGACGATTCGAGCCACGGCATCCACGGGGACTTTGTTGACCAGGAGGTTGAGCTTGACAATGGAGGCAGGAGCGAAGCCTGCGTCTTCGTAGTCCAAAGATGCGTAGCCTTTTGTTGCTCCTTTCAGTTTGCCGAAGAAATCATCGACGAGCTGTGCAAGAGGGATGTCGTATTTGAGCATGACCTGTGTTGAGGTGAAGAAGGATAGTTCTTTCTGGATCCCACGGTTGGCTTCGCATAGTTCGATTACTTTGCCTATGTATTCTTCTGGCAGGGCAATATTGGCAGAGACGTATGGTTCTTCGAAGGAAACAACTTTGTGCTTGTCGTGGTCACCATCTGGGAATTCATTGGGGTTGGAGAGGATCGTATGAGAGCCATCTTGCCAATTGATCTTGAAAGGAACAGAGGGTGGAGTTAGAATGACGGAAGCGCCATGTTCTTGCCGGAGGCGATCTTCAAAGACCGAGCAGTGAAGGGTCCCAAGAAAGCCAATGCGCCAACCTGCTCCCAGTGCATCAGACGATTCCTTCGAGACTGTGACTGAGCGATCGTTGAGGACCACAGCATTGATACTGTCTTCCAGATGCGCGTAGTCAGATTGGTCGGTTGGATACGCCGCTACAAAGACCATAGCTTGTGGTTCCACAAAGCCTGGCAATGGCTCGACGAGCTTCTCGCTGCCTACAGTGGTGAAAGTGTCGCCCACCTTCGCGTCTTGAATGCGTTTCATGCCCGGGTTGAAATGGATGTACCCGACTTGACCGGCACGAAGCACAGTCTGTGGGTGTTGATCCGGATACATTATGCCGACCTCTCCAACAAAGTACTTCAGATTTGTGGCAAAGGAGCGAATTTGGTCGCCTGGTTTGATTTGTCCTTCAAAGACGCGAACCAACAATATCACACCCTTGTATGAATCGTACCAAGAATCTACCAGCAGTAGCTTCAACGGGGCAGTGTGATCACCAACAGGTGCCGGGACCTGCTCGATGACTTGTGGGAGGATGGCTTCGACATTAATCCCTGTCTTCGCCGAGACGAGAACGGCATTTTCGGGCTCCAATTCAAAGGCATTCTTCATCTGCTCGAGAGCCCTAGGTGCATCAGCATGAGGTAGGTCGATCTTGTTGATGACAGGTATGAGAGTGAGGCCTTGGGCGAATGCGAGGTAGAAGTTTGCCACAGTCTGAGCTTGAACACCTTGGCTGGCGTCTACCAGAAGCAGTGCTGTATCCGTGGTTAGCGGTTGGTCGCATCGATCTACAATCAAGAGGCGTACGCACCTCCACCACAACTAGCATAACTCCTACTGACTTCAGCTCTAAAATCAACGTGTCCAGGCGTGTCCACAAGATGAAACAGATAGTCCTCCCCTTTGTAGCTGTATATCATACTGCATGTCTGCGCCTTGACTGTGATCCCCCTCTCCCGCTCGACATCCAGCTTATCGAGGACCTGTTTGTTCTCCCCAGCTTTTATTGTGCCTGTCAATTCTAGCAGACGATCACTGAGCGTACTCTTCCCATGGTCGACGTGGGCGACGATACAGAAGTTCCGGAAGCGGTCGATAGGAATGTCGGAAATGCGCTGTTCGAGGGGCGACTTTATCTTGAGCTGCTGGATTGCACGTAGAGTTGGGGTGGCATGGAGGTTGCGGTGCAGACTCCTGAGGGCCTTTGTTCGATGGAAGCCATTGTATTTCCACACATTGGCAAGGCTATCTGCGATTCGCAGGCATTGCCGCATCAGTCCTCAGTCCTGAAGGAGAATGGTGCTGGCATTTACGATGGTGCAGTACTTCGGTGGTGAGAGGAATTTAGTAAGCGAAGACGATTTTATCCGAATTGGATTTGGTGGGCATTCCCATGTTTGGGTTTCTAGGTGCTCTTCGGCATCAAGCATCAACAACATCTGAACAACCACCTGTACATCTCGTCTCAATCGATTCATTTCTTTGTAAAATCTTCAACTATCTGCCTCAACAGCAACTCACTGTCGAAATCCACCCGCGTTGCCGAGTCAACATTGACGGAGCTGAAAGTAAACAATGGAGGCTCCGAGGGCGAAAGTGTCGTCTTCGCGCTCAAAGGGCGAGAAGAGTAGTTCTTCCTCGGATAAGGACAAGTCTAAGACGCACAAATTGTCGTTGAAAGGTATGATACCTCATATTCGAATGGCGGCATGCTGGGCCTGCAATGGGGCCCCCTCAGCAAACCACCGAACAGAGCTTGTGGTCCATATCGAAACCAGTATCGCTGAGGTCCTGGTAATCTCATTTCCAGCTTTTCAAGAGGTTCTGTGGTATCGATCTGGACTTGATCAACCGCTATTAGATAGCTCGACCCGTGGAGCCGGACGCAGAAGAAACATCTATTCACGGCACTCTTGTGGCGGCAAAATACGTGCTGACAATATGTAGGTTCCTCGAAGATGGTAGCAGAGTTTGTGAGTTGAGCTTTGAAGGATCCCTAGAAGGTTTTGAAACTGATGTCAACAGTTTGAGTACTCAATCAACACAATTCTGTCAGTCGTGATCGAGACGGAAGATTGACTTTGACTGATTGTTGTAGGTATCAACGAGGGGTCTACCCGCCTGAAGACTTCAGCGCGTGAGTTCTTTGATATCATCCTGCTGGACCTAGCTTCTGACATTGCGCAGCGTCAAAAAGTATGGCCTGAACATGCTTGGTGAGCAACAGCCGAGCAACAATATTTTGCGGAGGCTAATGAGTAGCAGTCACTTCGGATGATCAAGTCAAAGCATACATCAAAAAAATCATGTCACAACTCAGCAAATGGATGGTTGGTCAAAAGATTTCGAGCCTCGTGATTGTCATCACAAGCAAAGAGACAGGAGAGCATGTTGAGAGATGGCAATTTGATGTTTGTTCCTTCGGCTTTGCATCTGAAAGCTGAAGCTAACAAACCAGGTTCAAGTCAGTAAGCCAGCTTCAAAGTCGTCGAAGCGGTCCGAAGACCAGGAGAACTCAACATCAGCGTGAGACCGACTCCTATCGTCAAATTGTTCATGCTGACCATCTCCCAGGGCCCCGATCGAAGCTCCAGCCGAAACGCCCCCAACAGACGAGGAAATTCAATCTTCAATCCGAGCACTAGTTCGGCAAATCACAGCCTCAGTCACATTTCTGCCGGAGCTCACAGAACCTTGCACATTCAACGTTCTTGTCTATGCTGATGCTGATTCTGACGTCCCGGTTGAATGGGGCGACAGCGATGCTAAGGAGATTGTCGGTGGAGAAAAGGTTCAGTTGAGGAGTTTCAGTACTAGCAATCACCGTGTCGATACACTGGTGAGCTACAGGCTTGGTGATTAGATTCGGATTGCTTCTCTGGTGAAGATTGAAGACCGTTGCGCTAAAATCCTAGCACGGTCTTTCATCGTGAGATCAGTAGATCCAAAGGTTGGAGTTTTGGAGTCGATAGCAACTTGGCGGCTTTCGGGGACCAGCGATGAATATCAGGTAGCCGGGTGGGACTCTGGTGAATCAATATCGAACGTACAGAGTGCACGTAATTGTTAGACTGATTCCACAGAGCAGGCATTGGATGGCTTCCTACGTCCACTCTTCTCTGGAGAGGGAGGAATGGCTGTATCTCGAGGTTGTTCAGCGGGAGTCATTGATAGTCCGATGGAAAATCAAGTGGTCTTCGCAGTGTTCCAAGTGACAGGATTCGACAGTCAAATAAAGCCAGTGAAGCTAGTCTCCGTACCATAGTATGCCCTTGCACAAAGCACAGCAGATCTGGCGTCGTGGAAGCACAAGGCTAAGTACCGGCTAAGACCTTACCCACAAAAAGTCTGAGCTCCTTACTGGCCGGACCGACGACAAAATAAATTTTTGGCCTCCCCTGCAGAATGAGGAATTCGGTGATGGCGAGGACAAGACTGACTCAGATATTCAATTGAGATTCATACCACCAGTCTTCACCTCTCGAAAGTATCCCAAACCACACATTGATTTCAGACGAGGGCCCACGAACCATTTGCGCGGGCCTGAAAGCTCGCCCATTGGTTGCCCAAAGACATTGCGACTGCGCTGCCAACAGCTACACACTTGCTGAAGCTCAGCACATCCGGCCCACAAGCTCGTTGAAGCTTGCTAATACAACGTCTGGTTGGCAACCATGGCAGGACCGACAAAGGTCCCAATTCTGGGCAAAGATTCCATAATCATCGACCACGGCATCTTCGAAAACTACCTCCCGCAAGATCTCCTCCAACATGTCTCTTCCTCCACCTACGTCCTGATCACCGACACAAATCTCGCTCCTACCTACGTCCCTCTCTTTCAAGAGGCCTTCGACTCTGCCGTCGCAAACCTCAATTCCACGTCCCCGCCGCGCCTTCTAGTATACGACAAAGTTGTCCCGGGCGAAACATCGAAATCTAGAACCACAAAAGCTGCAGTAGAAGACTGGCTTCTCTCGCACCGATGTACTCGCGATACTGTCATCATCGCCCTTGGCGGTGGAGTCATAGGCGATATGATCGGCTATGTAGCAGCGACCTACATGCGCGGAATTCGCTTCGTCCAGGTTCCAACAACCCTTCTCGCCATGGTCGATTCCTCTATTGGCGGTAAAACAGCGATTGATGTTCCGGCCGGCAAGAACTTGGTGGGTGCGTTTTGGCAGCCGGAGAGAATCTACATTGATCTACATTTCTTGGATACTCTACCCAAGAGGCAGTTCATCAATGGGATGGCCGAGGTTGTCAAAACAGCCGCATTCAGGGACGAGGCGGAATTTGAATTCATGGAGGAGAACGCGGGTGCGATAATGTCTGCTCTTGATGCCCCGGCTGGAGAGAGGAGTCGCTTCACAGGCATCGCAGAACAAATCAAGAGGATTGTGCTCGGATCCGTCAAGGTCAAAGCAGCTGTGGTGTCTGCGGATGAAAGAGAGGGGGGCTTGAGAAATCTGCTCAACTTTGGACATTCAATTGGACATGCTATTGAAGCTATTCTTACGCCGCAATTGCTACATGGAGAGGCTGTGGCGATTGGGATGGTTCTTGAGGCGGAGCTTTCACGATATCTGGGGCATTTGAAACCAGAGGCTGTGGCAAGGTTGTCGAAGTGCATTGCGAGCTACGGACTGCCTGTCTCGCTACACGATAAGACTGTCAGGAAGAGGACAAGGAACAAGCATTGTCCGGTGGATGAGCTCATATCCATCATGGCGGTGGACAAGAAAAACGCGGGAAAACAGAAGAAGATCGTGCTCTTGTCAGCTATCGGCGAGACGCACGAGCAGAAAGCTAGCAGTGTGGATGATTCAGCGATCAGAATTGTGCTGTCTCCGGCTGTACAGGTCTACCCAGGTGTTTCGGGATCGAAAGTCATCTGCACGCCTCCTGGAAGCAAGAGCATTTCAAATCGCGTTCTCATCATGGCGGCACTGGGGACCGGAACTTGCAGAATACGAAATCTACTTCACTCGGACGACACCCAGGTCATGCTGAACGCGATTGCGAAACTAGGTGGTGCCACGTACTCGTGGGAAGAGCAAGGAAGTGTCTTGGTTTTGAGTGGAAATGGCGGTGCTCTCACTGCTTGCACGGAAGAGCTCTATCTGGGCAACGCAGGCACTGCCTCGCGTTTCTTGACGAGTGTGGTCACACTGGCGAGACCTTCAGAGAATCGTGATTACAATATTTTGACTGGAAACGCGAGAATGAAAGAGCGGCCGATTGGACCTTTAGTAGACTCACTGCGCTCGAAAGGAGTTGAGGTGTCTTACCTCGAAAAGGCTGGAAGTCTGCCGATCAAGGTTGATGCGACTGGAGGATTCACTGGCGGCGACATTGATCTTGCAGCGACGGTGTCTTCCCAGTATGTCTCTTCATTACTGTTGTGCGCTCCTTACGCTCAGAAGCCGGTAACTCTACGACTTGTCGGTGGAAAACCAATCTCGCAACTATACATTGACATGACCATAGCCATGATGGCATCTTTTGGCGTTCACGTCGAGAAATCGAAATTCGAGGAGAATACCTACCACATCCCGAAGCAAGCATACGTAAATCCCTCCGACTACGAAGTTGAGAGCGACGCAAGTTCGGCAACTTACCCCTTGGCGATAGCTGCAATTACTGGAACAAGCTGCACTGTGCCAAACATCGGGTCTTCGTCTTTACAAGGAGATGCGCGTTTTGCTGTGGAGATTCTTCGACCTATGGGATGTACGGTAGAGCAGACTGCTACTTCAACAACCGTTACGGGTCCTGCAAGGGGCAATCTCAAGCCGATTCCAAATGTGGACATGGAGCCAATGACAGACGCGTTCTTAACTGCTTCAGTCCTGGCTGCGGTAGCGAGGCCAACTTCGACTGGTCCAACAACTCGCATTTATGGCATCGCCAACCAGCGAGTCAAGGAGTGTAATCGTATTCAGGCAATGATTGATCAGCTCGCCAAGTTTGGAGTCTCTTGCCGCCAATTTGAAGATGGCATTGAGGTGGATGGCCGCGGTCTCGATCTGAGGACGCCGCGGGAAGGCATTTACTGCTATGATGATCACCGCATAGCAATGAGCTTCAGTGTCCTTGCCGTCGCTACTCCTCGCCCGACGCTTATTCTCGAAAGAGAATGCACCGGCAAGACATGGCCTGGATGGTGGGACACTTTGTCGCAAAAATTTGGCGTTAATCTTGAGGGAGTTGAGGCAACACCACAAGCCTCCACGAACGGAACTAATGGCGCTGTCAATGGCACTTCAACAAAGAAAGAGAAGTCCATCATTTTGATCGGCATGAGAGGTGCCGGAAAGACTACAACCGGTGGCTGGGCTGCTCGCATCACTGGATGGCCGTTACTTGACATGGACACGGCACTTGAAGAACATGTTGGCATGACCATTCCTGAGCTCATCAAGACTAAAGGATGGGAAGGCTTCCGTGATGAGGAGACGCAACTTCTCAACAGAGTCATCAAGGAGAAAGGTACCGGCCATATCATAGCTACTGGTGGTGGCATCGTCGAAATTCCCGCTAATCGAACGGCACTTTGCAAGTTCAAAGACAATGGTGGAACTGTTCTTCTCGTTTCTCGCGACATCCAGAAGGTTATGGAATTTCTGCAACGCGACAAGACGAGGCCTGCTTACGTCGAGGACATGATGGGTGTCTGGCTAAGGCGCAGACCATGGTACGAGGAATGCAGCAATATCCAATTCTGCAACTCCAACGTCGATCATGGCGGTCTCGCGGATAATATGGATGCTTTTACGCGCTTCCTGGCTGTCGTGAGAGGCAAGAGCTCGGCGCTCGCTGATGTTGAAAAGAAAGAGCACAGCTTCTTTGTTTGCCTTACATTCCCACAGCTAGATTCCCACATCGAATTGATCCAGCAGGTTGTTGTTGGTGCGGATGCTGTTGAGTTGAGAGTCGATCTTTTGGAAGATCCAGCCTCGAAAGATGGCATATGTGGGATTGATTTCCTGATCGATCAGATCACGCTATTAAGATCTGTGGCACAATTGCCGATCATCTTCACTCTGAGGACCAAGAGTCAAGGTGGTAAGTTTCCTGACGACGCCTCAGAAGCTGCATTGGCTCTATACAGGACAGCTCTACGGCTGGCGATCGACTTCATCGATCTTGAGATTACGGCCCCTGAATCTCTCCTCCAAGAGGTCTCGTCAAAGAAAGCTTTCAGCAAGATCATTGCGTCACATCACGACCCCAAGGGTAAACTCTCCTGGAAGGATGGATCGTGGATTCCACATTACAACAAAGCACTACAATATGGCGACATCATCAAGCTTGTCGGTACGGCTCAAACCTACTCGGACAACCATGCTCTCGCCCATTTCAAACAGGAAATGAAGTCTGCGCACGCTACGCCACTCATTGCCATTAACATGGGCGAGTCGGGGAAGATCTCAAGAATCGAGAATAATTTTCTGACCCCAGTCTCTCATCCTAAGCTTCCCAGTGCAAGTGCGCCAGGCCAGTTGAGTGCGAGTCAAATCAGGAATGGACTGAGTCTTCATGGACTCATTCCGCCGAAGAAGTTCTTCATTTTCGGGTTTCCAGTCACGCAGTCGAAGAGCCCGGCTCTTCATAACACTCTCTTCGCTGATGCTGGATTACCACATCACTACTCTCGTCATGAAACCGAAGTCATCGCCGAGGATGTCAAGCGCATCATTCGAGCCCCAGACTTTGGAGGCGCGTCCGTCACCATCCCCTTGAAGCAGGAGATCCGCCCCCTCCTCGACGGCGTAGGTGAAGAGGTCGACATGATCGGCGCTATTAACACCATCGTCCCCATTCCACAATCCGACGGCACGACAAAGCTATGGGGCCATAACACAGATTACCTCGGTATGCTCCTCGTCCTGCGCAACACGGGCGCGCAAGGCGGGCAAGGCAAGCAGGCCGGTCTTGTAATCGGTTCTGGTGGCACTGCACGTGCTGCTATCTTTGCGCTGAAGAGTATGGAGTACAAACCGATCTACCTCGTCGGCCGTTCACCGGACAAACTCGTGGAACTGGCCAAGAGTTTCCCCGAGGGGTTTGGCATCGAAGTCATCGCCTCCCAAGAAGACGTGACAGCACAAAAAGGCATCCTCCCCTCCGTCGCCATCGGTACCATCCCTGCCGACCGACCCATCGATCCGACCATGTCCTCCATTATCCAAAACATCTTCGCCGCCAGTGAGCAGTTGGATGCGTCAAACTATGAGAACGGCATCGTGCCGCATCCTGGGTTGAGCCAGGAGAGGATCCTGCTGGAGATGGCGTACAAACCCGCTGAAACTCGGTTGATGGGAATGGCGAAGGAGAGGGGGTGGAAGGTTGTTAATGGGTTGGAGGTGCTGGTTGGGCAAGGCGTTTATCAGTTTCGGTACTGGACTGGGATACAGCCTTATTATCAGTTGGCCAGGGAGGCTGTGCTTGGGACGGCGTAGGTGGCTTGGTGTGCTGCGGAGGGTTCTCGATGTGGGAAGTTGGTAGGGAGATTGAGATCCCTTTCTGATTATTTCTGGGGATATCAGATTGGTACATCCATGTTATTCTGCTTCCTTCTCTGCTCGTTTTGATCCTCCTCCTCCATTTTATCCCCCATCTTGGATAGCTCTTCCTCTCTATTTCGCAGCAGCCATCCCGAACTAGAGTCGTCTATACCTGAATCGCCCGAGCGCAACATCTCGATGTGGACGTCTTCGAGTCGTCATCTCGAAATCGAAATCGATATTCCTTTCTCGGGGGAAAGCTGCAAGCATTCCTTTCGGCGGGTTTACTGCATAGGTAGGTAATCTAATCCTGTCACCGGTGTCCCTGCAGTGGCTAGCAGGGCCTTTGATGGGAGCGAGACTACTTGCAATGGAAAGTCGATCTGGATTCCTGATTGGTGGTGATGGAGAGGTGGGGATGCCGTGTTAGTGTTTTTCCTGGAGATGTACAGGCAGTTTGTTAGTTGGTTAGGCGTGGATCTGAGGGCAATTTGAGGGTGTAGATTAGCTGGGCGGTGATGATTTGGGAGTTCAGTGTCGAGAGGCTGGCTTCGTGGCGATGGTTGGTCTTTTCCTCTGTGGATGGGCCCGTATCGTGTTCAGTTCGTTTTTTTTGTCGAGGGATAGCTCAATCTGTGCTTGGCTAATGTGATGATTGTAATCGGCTTATCATTCGTAATCTGAGATCGATGGTGATATGTTTCTCGCGAGATGAGTTCCTGACGTAGCTAGAGATTTATGGACATTAAATGTGAATTTGAAAAGTTTGGACTTGGGGGAGATGTCGCGGGACCTGAAGAGGTTGGGGGATAGTGAATCGATGAAGCCACTGTGTACCATAGTAGACGTTGCGGAATCTGGACATCGAGGAGACCGAGTGGAAGGTTAAGGGCTGATGTATGGTTTACATGTATGATACAATATCCCCTATCTTCACCTTTGTTTCCATTACCTGCCCGACTCTTCCCGTTCAAGAGTCTTGAGTTTATCAACCAGCCTTTCCCTTAGGAAGGGGGTCAGACCCAATATACCCTCCCGCGTGACGATCCTGTACGTCCCACTTTCCTGATAATTGCCGCCTTCGGCTGTAAAGTTGCCGTCTCCATCTACTTCCACGGTCCCAAAGATATCTTCGGGATCTGCTATCCTGCCGAAATCGGGCGGATGACGGGTGTCGGAAACGTGGACGAAACCACCGCGCCCGCCTGAGCCTGCACCGCCTTGTGTGGCTGTTGGGCCGGCACCTGTGGTGTTTGTCTTATGGCTATCATTCGGTGTTCTTGACGCTTGGCTGCCTGAGCTTTTGCCTGATGCTCCTACGAATCCTGCGCCTGGTGCTCGTGCTCTCTTCTCTACACTCCTCTTATTCTGGTTTTGTTGTGAGGGGTGGTTTGGGGGGAAGAGGAAGGAGGATGCATTGCTTGATTGGCTCGCATAGGCAGCTGCTTGGCCTTTCACTGTTGGATCCTGCGTTGCATGTTTTGCGAGGACGGAGTGTAGGATGGGCATAAAAGCGGGGTTTGGTGTGAAGGATGTTGGTGTGGGTGGGATTCCAGTTGTCGTTCCGATTGCGAGAGAGAAGGTTGGAGGAGAGGTCGGAAGGAGAGTCAAGATTTGTTTCGAGGGAGAGAGGGGGTCTGGATGCGCGTACTGTAACTGTTAGTCGACTGGGTATAGCTCCTAGGGACGCTGGGAGAGGGGGACATGCTATGTGAGGATTATTGGGCAGAGTTGAGACGAAGCGAATGCGTTGGCCTGATATCAGGCTCGTTGGCCGGGCTACTCGAGTTATTATCATGCTGAGGTGCAATTGATAGAAGTTGTGTTGCAGTTGTGATGCATGACATCGACACAAATAATAATTGTTTTAGCCCCATTTGGACCCCTCCTCATACACGTCTTCCCACTGCCAGCGCGTGCGAATACACACGAACAAAGGCCTGGAGGCGCATGCCATGTCGAAACCCTCGGAACAACGCGTCGATTACGCGCTGGAACAACTGATTGAACGTACGGTACCGAGTTACCCCGAAGACGACGATGCTGCGCTGGACGAACGAGTCGACGATGCCCTCGCCTTTGCGCGCGAGGTCATTGAAGGGTGGGATCTCTGGTTGCAGAGCTTAGGAATACTGTACTAACACTCGAAAGTGCCGGCGAACCAGCAGTGACTTCAGATGTTCACCATGCCGCTGATTTGATAAAAAAGCGCCGTGAGTTGTACCTACCCCCAAGTCCAGTAGCGATACTGATTGGCTTTGCGCAACAGTAATCCGCGAAAACTCCTCCCCGGAAAAGGCTCTCAAATTCTCGAATCTCTACTCGCGCTTACTCGCCCAACCTGTCCTCAGCCAAAAATGGGCTATGCTATATTTTCTCGGATTGTTGTCAGATCCACCGCCTACGAATCCTCTCCAAGAATCGCGACCTTCGACGCAGAACCGCCATAATTCATATACTACCGCAATAAATTCAGAAGCACAGGATGAGGAGGCGGTGCCGAAAAGGAGGGCGGAGAGGAGTTTCGAAGTGGATAGCCCGGCGTTCAACGAAGCCTTCTCAGGGCCAGGCTTATTGAGATTGCCAGCATCGGGCGAATCAAAGCAAGAGAGACCTGTGAGCAGACATAAACGGGAAAAGCTGAAGGAAGATAAGCCGAGCGAACCTGTTCCACCCGAAGTCACGACTTATGTCAATTACGCCAACATTGATCCCTCAGAAGTGAGTCTACTCAGGGATCTGCCGTTCACACTGCAGGGACTCTCGTCGAAGAATTATAACTTTGCAACGACGGATATCTTGGCGTTACCGAAAACGTTACCTGTGCCGTTGGTGGGCTTGTTACACACGTTAGCGGAGCCCTGCTTACTGTACAAGAGGCTGCAGGCATTTGTCGAATCCTCGGAGGGCGGGTTGGTGGGGCAGAGCTTCAGAGCAGCACTGAGTATTGAACTACGGTCCTATCTTGGTTTTGTTGCAACTCTAGAGGGACAGATCCGAAGAGCCTTGACTGGGATTGAGGAGAGCACATCGCGGCAGAGTATCGGAAATGCAGGGGTCACTTTAAAGCGATGTGTAATCTGGGCACGAGAACCAACGCTGGGTCTTCGGCTCATGAGTGTCATGGTGGAAGAGTCGAGAAGTGAGTACCGCGGCAGGTCGAGTCGCCAATGCTAATACTCGGCAGACAAGAAAGGAGGACAGCTCATATCTGTCATTCACTCATTTTCACTGACTCATGGCGATCCATTCATTGTCTCTTACGCCGAACGATTATTGTCACGAGTAACGCAACCTTTCTACGATATGCTACGACAATGGATTTACGACGGCGAACTGTCAGACCCTCATTACGAATTTTTGGTTTCAGAACAGCAAGAGAAGGATGACAGCGATGCACGCAAAGGCGGCGCCACGAGCGTGTGGGAAGACAAGTACAAACTCAACACGATCATGGTTCCTAGCATCATCACCCCCTCATTCGCCAACAAGGTATTTCTGATCGGCAAATCTTTAAACTTCATCCGCCACGGCTGTCTCGACGCGGGATGGGTCGAATCGTACTCCAAATCTGCCTCCCGCGAACTGCGATATGGGGACACGGCGACTCTCGAAACCAGCATCGACGAAGCCTACAAAACAACAATGGCCCGTCTGATACATCTGATGGCAAATAAATTCCACCTCTTCGACCATCTGGCAGCGCTGAAGAAATACCTTCTTCTCGGTGCTGGTGACTTCGTTGCGGTACTCATGGAATCGCTGTCTTCAAACCTCGATAAGCCAGCGAACACGCAGTATCGGCACACGCTGACCGCACAACTCGAACACGCCGTCCGAAACTCGAATGCCCAATTCGATTCCCCCGACGTCCTACGCCGCCTTGACAGTCGCATGCTTGAGCTCAGCTATGGTGAGATTGGATGGGATGTGTTCACGCTCGAATACAAAATCTCGCCTCCTGTTGATGTCATCGTCACACCGCACGGCAGTAAGCAATACCTGAAAGTCTTCAATTTCCTGTGGCGCGTCAAGCGTGTTGAGTTTGCGCTTGGGAGCCTCTGGCGCAGGGTTAGCACAGGAGCGAGACAGTTTCTGTGTAGGGTAGAAGATAAATTCGGTACAGACTGGAAGGTCGTCCGTTGCGCTGTCGCAGAGATGGTGCATTTCGTTGACCAACTTCAATACTACATCCTCTTCGAGGTTATTGAGGCCTCGTGGAACGAGCTTCAAGAAACCATGCGTCGGCCCGAGTCAACTCTGGATGATCTCATTGGAGCGCACGCCAAATACCTCGCCAGCATTACGCGGAAGGGCCTACTGGGTGGTTCGGGAGGAGGCGGCACGAATTACGATTTCACAGGCCAGCTCCACGAACTCCTGAAGACGATGCTCGCCTACACCAGCGCGGTCGAGAGTCTCTACTCGGCCTCCATCACGGAGTTCAACCTGCGTCAAAACACAGCCGCGCAAATCGAAATTCGAACGGCGGCGGGGAAATGGGGATTATCAGATACACAACATAACGACTCCCCCGCCCCCACACCGCTCCTCCCCAGCAGTCTGGGCCTGATTGGCGATGTGGGCGAGGAGGCGACGCTCGTTGCCATAAAAAGTAGATTGAGGAGCTTGGAACAGGATTTTAGGAAGAGGGTGAATCAGTTGTTGGGGGACTTGCATTATCAGAGCGATCCCGATTTGAGGTGGTTGAGTATGGTTATGAATTTCAACGGGGTGTACACGCCTGTGAGGAGGCGGAGGACGAGGAAAGAGGGTGCTGTGACGACGGTGGAGAGGGCGAAACGGTAAGGGGAGAATTCTGGTTGGTGGGAGTATGGTGGCGATGGAGTCTTGGTCTTGTGGCATCTTCAAGCATTTTCTGGTGTTTGGGATAGTCAGGCGAGGTATGTGTCCTGCGGTCGCGTATATACACCTTTTTGATCAATACCTCCTTTACTCTTCTACCTTGGAACATGGATTGATGAGCGCGTGAGGTAGTAGTGTTCCACGGCACTAGGTCTTCTGACCAAATCAGGAGGACTACCGGGTCCGCCAGCTTGGGGTGAGTAGAAGTTTTTGTTGTTATTGATAAGAATTCCTCCAAAAGAAAAATTGGCCTCGGATTTTATGGCCCCTCCCAACATTATTACCCGTATTTCGAGTATGACGACCTGCTCTCATAAAAATGGGTGACGTTGATAACACTGTTAACCCAGGTGTACGTCTGACCGTTCTCACGCCTCAAAGCGTACATTGATCGCAAGATGAAGCGACCCAGCCTTGGATAATAGATGTCCGGAAACAACACTGATAAAACATCAGCGTCAATTGGATCAAATTTCAGATACCTCAAATACCCTATCCAATACCAGAAGATACCATCTCCCACCCACCGCACAAAGCCCACCCACCCACTTCCAAGCAAACCAAACACCATTATATCCCACGCCATCTCTTCTACAAATCATAGGCGATCCGTCCTCCTAGACCAGATACCTCTACGCTGTTTCAAGAAAGATGAATAAAAGGAGGAGGGTGGGGGGGCACTAAGTTCTCAACAAACCGTTCCCACAACGACGTCTACGGATATGAATGCTACAGCCATCCTGACTCTAGATCCCAAGCTCTTCCAACAACCATATGCCCCAGATCAGCATACCACCTATCCACGCGCCGAACCATGATGATGACATGGGATGATCCGAAAATCAAAACCTCGCCTCACCTCTGTCGAAACCTTGACCAAGTGCGTGAAACACATCGTCGAATATCAATAATGGCAATATCGCCGCGTACTTCAAAACCAAAAAGGAAAGGGGTGATACTTGCAAAATGACACGAAGTTGATAGCCCTGGACTCATCGTTGTTCCCCGTTCAAATTTTCCATTGATTCTGGAGTAGAATGTGGGTGCGTACCGTCAAAGTGTATTGGGAGGCACAACAGAATCCTCATGCTCAAGTAAGAACCAAGGACACGTGAGGGCCAAGGGTATCAATGGTCTTGATCTTGCCACGGCTCGCTACCTTCCAAAAGAGAAACCCAAGATCAGAGAAAGACCAATATGCTCGTCTTCGAGATCTGCGGCCTACTCTTCTTCCGCGGCAACCCCGGCTTTGGTCTCTTCCTCAACCTTGCTTTCCACATCGCTACTTATGGTGTCTCCATCTGACATCTTTTCCTCAGCTGCAACTTTGACGTCCTCCGATGGAGTCGAGTCGGCATCTTTCATGGTCTCATCCTTCGGTGCCTCATCTTTCCCCGCATCGCTCAACGCAGAATCTTGCGGGCTGCTCTCCCTCTCCACACTACTCTCCCTTTTACTCCTACCAACCGCAGCTTCCATATCTAAGCCTGCCCCTGAAGGTTTTTCTTGCGGTCCGGTATCCTCCATTCCAATCTTTTCAGGACCCCGTGCATGCGGCTTCTCTTCACCGTAATCCTCGGCATCTATGCTAACCCACTCTTCATCAGACATGCGTAAGCCTCGAGGTGGATTGGCGACGACGCCGGCCTGTTGCTCTTGTCTGAGGAGCTCACCTTGTGTCACCGCGCCCTCAGCACGGAGAGTCTGCTCCGTAGAAGCAGCCTGCGTTTGCGCTGTTGGTGCTGCTGATGTAGAGGCAGTTGGAGCTCGCGAGCCAACAGCTGGTACGGAAGAGGTAGTCATGACACCATTCACGACGCTTACAGTTTCTATTCTGCCTGCGCCGTTTGGGCCGTCTACCATTTCTGTGCTCTCTGATTGTAACTCCCTGTCGCTGTTGCTTGAGACAACGCCGGCTGGACTTAGCCAAGGGATCGGTGTTAAAAGTGCGCCGCCTAAGCTCTCGTCGCTTCCCAAGGCCGGGCCTGTTGAGGCGGCTTGGTCATTGATCGCACTGACGCCGTTGAGGATGCTGCCGCCCGGAAGAGCTGTATATGGGAGTGGGAACACTGTGGTGTTACTCGAGACATTGATCACACGATCGAGGGCATTGAGGTACGGAGGGAGGTATCGGTAGTGGCGTTTTGGGAAGAGTATGAGCTCGGCGAGGCGTTGCACGGTATGTGGTGGATAATCTGAGAAGCCAGACTTGAGAGTGGACTTGATCGATTCGTGTAGCAGTGTTAGTTCTGGAGGGTACTCGCCAGATCCTGCAGGCGCTGATGAGCGAGGAGGCGGCGGGCTCTTTTCGTTTTCGAAGGAGGGCACCGATGGTCTTGCCGCGTCCGACGTCATGGGGGCATTTTCTTTATTTGAGGTTGCCGAGTCTTGACTCGAATGTTCCGCATGAGCTGACAGCGTTGACCTAAGTCTTCGAGGTGGTGGTGGTGGTGGAGCTGGGGGCACTGATGGCGTGGGAAACTGTGAGCGGACTATCTACGCGACTTTGTTAGCTATGGCGCGCTCAAGGTATATTCAGACGGTGCATACAGAGTCTAGTCTGTTCAAGAGATCATCCAAGACTCTGGGCCATTCCTCGCTTCAAGATATTAGCCGGCGCATCCAGAGATATTTCTGGTCAACTTGCGATTCAAATGTGCCTGTTGCAGCCGCCCTCTCTAGAAGTTCCTCGCCTGTGATGATATTAGGCGTTGAAAAGGAATTGGATGTTCTCGACTTACTGGACAACATGGCGACCAATTGGATGTAGTGGATAGAAGACAAAATTGTGGTGTATGTTTGTCGCGTATGAAGCCCTGGAGAGGTCTGCGATGAGCCCCACTACAGCTACCTACGCGACTCCCCTAGACGACCTCAGTCTCAGTTCAGCCTTCTCCCTACTTCAACACCCTCATCACCAATCACCAATGTGTCAATCACGCCAATTAGTCAGGCTCTGGAGGCTATTTGAACTACTGGCTCCTCTTTTAACCACAAGGTATCGCGGAATTGTCGCCAGAGACTCTGCGGATTTCAAACATGATAAATGAAACCATCCATAACCACCGCCTGAACAAAGGCTTTCGCTTCACTTGGTTAGACCTTTTGACAACCAGAGCAGGAAACTATAAAGTATTACGGAATCCATTACTATAGAGTATCGAGGATAGGCATTTCTATCGAGCCGGTCTGTCAATACATGGCCGATCGCGAAAAACTCGCAGCGAGTTGGAAGGCTGATGTCGACAGGATAGGTACGAGCTCGATGTCAAACTAGGAGACTACTGTGTGAACGCTGAATTGTCGCTGTTCCGGGACTGGATTCATACCGACCGCCACTGCAGCTTAAAAGTTAAGAAT
Organism: Venturia carpophila; assembly: GCA_014858625.1. Lineage (NCBI taxonomy): Eukaryota > Fungi > Ascomycota > Dothideomycetes > Venturiales > Venturiaceae > Venturia > Venturia carpophila. The sequence goes on from JACTAK010000005.1 coordinate 1,891,713, forward strand.
CGTATTCCAAATGCTCTACATCTAAAAGCTCTATCAATCCCGCAATTCTTTATCCATTTCCTCCCTCCATTTGTCCCCAAACACTTTCATGGCCCAGATAACCCCGCCGCCCACAAGAAGAGCAACAAGCCCCAGAATAGTGCAAAGCCACCCGTTCCCTATAGCTTTGATGAGCGGCGCCGCAACAATTCCAGCGACACAAGAGAAGATGTTTCTCATGAAATTGTTGACCGCGGTGCCGTTTGAAGCGCGTTTGGGCATGAATTCTGTCAGCATGGTCGTGGCCATGCCGAACATGATCATGGAGCCCAGACCGAAAAAGAAGTTTGCTGTCATCTGGAGCAGATGTGGTTAGTTGTAGACTCCTTCGATCCAGGGGGAAAGAGGGCAAAGCAGAGAGACATACCGGAACGACCCAAAACACGCCCTTTTCAGCACTCCATCCATACCATATTAATGCCAGCGGAAACACACTCCCAGCAATCCACGCATTCTCTTTCATCCTGTCCTCAGGTCTAAACATCAACTTCCCCGTTTCATCAATCCTGCCTGCTTTTTTCGCTTCCCGTTTCATGATGTGATCTAGCCATCTTCCACCGAAAAGAGAAGCGACAATGTAACCTAGGGAATTGGGAATATACAACAGGCCGACAATGAGGGTGGAGAAGTTGTAGGGTGCATTCGAGAATGTCGTTTCGATGCTGATGTTCAGGAAGTAGAGGCAGCCGAATGTTATACTTGCCCAGCTTACCGTAAGAGATACGGCTGGGAAGCGAAGGAGGAGAATGATTTTGAGGGGGTCGAGGAAGCAACGTTTGAGCAGCTTGATGTACTTTCGAGACTTCTTGGCCAGGGATCGGTGGGTTGGCGTCCGTTGGAGCGTCGTCGTCCGTCCAATTTCGGTTGTCGATGCTCCCTGTTCGACGTCGAGTTGACCTCCTACATCGCCAGTCATCGCGAACTTTGTCTCAAGTGTGGCATCATGCTCAGACGTAGCCTCGTCGACCATACTTTTCCTCGCTCTCAAAGTTTCTGGCAGCGCGAATATCAGGAAGATGATCAGCACGCCGCCATAGATGACCAAGAACCACTGGGTTGATCTCCACCCCAAGCCTTGAGCTAAAGCACCACCAATAATCGGAGCAAGAAACGGTCCCATCAACGGTCCCAGATAGAAAAGCCCCATAGCGTTTCCACGCTCTTTTGGTTCCCAGATGTCAGCAATAGTTCCTGCACCGACCGCCTGCACACTCGCTGCCGCCCCACCGGACAAAACTCGCATAGTGACAAACATGGCTATATTTGTCGATACCGCAGAGAGAATGCCCGAAAGCACAAACAGGGTAAACGAGACGACATAGATTGTTCTCCGTCCCAATGTCTCGCTAAAGCTGCTCCACCACAGGGGGAATATAGACATAGAGAGCATGTAGAGCGCAACGCTCAGATTGGCGACAGTGGAAGAGACGTCGAATTCGCGGGAAATGGGTCCCAAGCTGGGCATGATGATGGCTGAACCCATTGGCGCTGCGGCTGCTGCCAAGGCGACAGTGAAGGTGATCAACCATTTCGTTCGGTCTGGGTAGTGGTACGGTTGTGTGACTTCCGGGACTAGCGTGAAGCGTGAGAGGAGACCTCGTCGAAGGTGTCGTGGGATAATCGGAGGGTAATAGGAAGCTGATCTGTACGAAGATGTTCGAGATGGATGTGTTCGTAGTGTTTCCTCGTGAATGGAACCCTTGCGATCAGTGGCTGAGTGAATAGATGAAGCTGAAGATTCCGCGCTACCTGGGCTCGCTCCTGTTCCAATCTCTTTCTTCTTCTCGATGTCGTCCATGGTGGAAGTACGCTGACCAGGAAAACTACTCTTCCGAGCCTCGAAATCTTCGAACTCTTATCGTGCCGGAAATCAACGATAGAAGGAGCTCAACAGCGAATCTCAAATGGGCTACCGTCGAATCTTATCACATTTCTGGAGGGCAAAGCAGAATACCGAACCTAGCCGTTCCGTACAGCGAATCCCCATCACCGAGACCCAAAAGCCGAAGTATCAAACAAAACCTCCACTTCTCAAGCGCGCGTATTCTCAAGAACAAGGCACGAAGAAAGAATAAAAATGACAAGATGAAGAGGACGCCATGATGGGAAGAAAGACATGCAACCCCCTCCTCTTCTACCTCTCCCCGACCCTCACCTGAGCACCGAAACAAGACCATCGCATGTCAGCAAGCCTGGGCCGAAGGCATCATGCACTCCGATTGCGTAGAAGGTGGTCCGCCTGCACTTGAAGATGCCGAGAAGCCGGCGTAGTTGGATAACATGCGCGGAACCAGATGCCGATAGCGGGGGATGGGATGCATGCGGGACAGCATAGCATCATCAGATCGCGAGTGTCGGAACCAAGATACAGTCGCTGCTCAGGATTCTTGCTGCTGAGAATGGTGAGGTGAGGCTCGAGTACTGAAATGGAGTTGATGCCATGAGAGTAGAATCTGTAGTTGGCCCTCTCCTCACAGGAGATGTATCTGTGCCCCTCTCTCCCCCTCCAAAACAACCCAACTCGCCGACCTCTCTTCCAAGCCACTCCTCGAATCACCTCACCACACATCCAACGAGTAACCAACAACTCCAAATCAATATATAAATCACACTCTCAACCCAGCCTTAAACTCCATCAACTGCAACCTCCTCCCACACGCAAGGAGCTTAAACTTCAAGCCCATCCACAAAGACGCCCCCCAAACATGTCCACAGGCACCCTCTCCTCCCAAACCGACCGCGAACGCCTCCGTGCCCACTTCTCCACTGAAAACACCCCTTCTCGCTGGGACGATCTCTGGTCCTCCGGTACCTTCCTCCCCTGGGACCGCGGAACCCCAAACCCCGCCCTCATCGACGTCCTCTCCACAAAGAGCGAATACCTTGGTTCTCCTGTCGTCTCCGAAGCAAACGGTACGCGACGGCGGAAGAGGGCACTAGTACCTGGGTGTGGAAAGGGGTACGATGTATTTCTATTGGCAGCGTTTGGGTATGATGCCTTTGGGGTTGAGGGATCGGTGAATGCGGTGAAAGCTTGTGAGGGGTTTGGGAGGGAGGCTGAGGGAAAGAAGGAATATGAGGTCAGGGATCAGGAGGTGGGGAGGGGAGAGGTCAAGTTTCTGTTGGGCGATTTTTTGAGAGGGAGTGGGAGAAAGAGGTTGGAGAGGGGGAGGTGAAGTTTGATGTGATTTATGATTATACTGTATGTCCACGACTTTCTGCTTTCCGTCGACGGGATTTGGGACTTTCAACTGCTGACTGACTTGTACCACAGTTCCTCTGCGCGCTCGAGCCCAAATCCCGTCCCGCATGGTCACAACGCATGTATGAGCTTCTCCATCCAAAGGGCAATCTCATCTGCCTGGAGTTTCCAACGTATAAAGAGCCTTCGACGGGTGGACCACCTTGGGCGTTACCGCCGGAAGTGTACGAGAATCTTCTGCCTTACCCGGGCGAGGAGCTCAAGTATGATGAGAACGGCTATGTGATCAAGGAGGGGAAAGAGCTCAACAACAAGAGCATGGTCCGCGTCGCGCATTGGCAGCCGGATCGGACGCATGAAATCGGAAAGGGGACCGACTGGGTTGGCATCTGGCAGCACCAAGCTTGTCCCCCTCGGGTGGTGTAGTGTCGTAGATTCGTAGTCGCAAAGGCATAATCGAGCTCTTCGAAATATGCCCATCTCATCCAAGAGACACAGACTCCAAACATCCTGGCCCTCCTCATCCCTTCCTCAGACTATTATAATGCTCCCCGAGACCGAACCCATGCCGATAATAAGCCAACCAAATCCTCTTCACATCCCCCTCATCTTCACCTGTACCCCCAACCTCATGCACCTGCCCGTTCCCATCCAAAACACTGATGCAGACACCATACGCCTTTGCCAGCGCAAGCAGCTCCAGCTGCCCACCCCACTCCCCCGTCTCCCCAACTTTACGCACATACTCATCCACCGGCTCCTCCAAAAACGCAACAAAATCATCCTCATGCCCCTTGATATACCGCGCCGCCGTCTTCCTCACCGCCCGATACGGTGCCAGATTCCCTTCACCCGCCTCCCCCGCATCGTCCCTCCCCCCATCCCCGACAGCGGCCGCCGACATCCGCGGCACAAGCCCAACCCCGAGTTCTCCCAGTTGATCGGCTACAGAGGCGTACAGACAGTGGCCGTCTGCCCTGACTTCCTTTTCCTGTAACCCTCGCTCCCTGAATGCCCGGGCCATCCTTTCTCTCTCCAGGGAACGCAGGTCGGGTGTTTGTGCTGCTTCCTTTTCAGCGAGGGCGGTTGCTTCGGCGGCGGCGGCGGCGCGGCGTGCTAGGCGGTCTTTCTGGCGGTTGCGTTTCTTCGTCGTTGCGCCGGCGGTGGTGGCGTGTGGTGTTCCTCCTCCCTCTCCTCCCTCCCCTCCCTCCCCTCCCTCCCCTGCTGCCGGTGGCTGCGTCGGTATCGCACCGACCGGTTCCAAAAGTTCCAAAGAGGAGACTTGGTCGTTCAATCCGTTCACCCCACTCATCCCGCCCCGAGAAGTTTCGCCCAAACCCTCCCTTTCCTCGCTCGACTCCTCGTCCCTTTCAGGTTGTCCCTGTGGTACTCCATGCCCATCCGCATCCCCATTCGAACCCGCCACCTCCCGCTCTTGCCTTGCCCTGAGTTCCGATTCAAGACGCGCACACTCGTCATTAACGCCCTTCCGCGTCTTCTTGGACGCCGCTTTCTTCTTCTGCGTGATTACGGATTGGAGATCGCGTTGTTCCTTGCGATGTCTGGCCTGTATTTCATCCATCGCTGTTCTTGTTCGTTTTGATGGGTGAATATATGAATTTGTATATGTACATGTATATATAGAATTGGCGGTGTTCCCGGGTTATGAAATTCTGCTCGGAGCCGTGGAATGTTACGAATTCTTCTCTGAGAGGAGGGAATTGGGGTCGTTTTCAAAGAGGTACGAGCGAAAAGTAACACGGGGTCGAGTTGCGATGTGGATGTCGACAAGTGTAAAGTTTGCAAGGATCTTTGGAAAGGACCGATTTTGTGTCGTGCACGTGATTGTCTTTCAGCCTGATTCACCGTGACAGTGTCACTGTTCCATATGAGGATATGTAATACTCCTGACGCTTTGAAGCCACTGGAGAAATTGCTACGACTCTTCAATGTCGAAGAAATATGAAATCTCTACATGAAGCATCTGCCACAGCATCCAGAACCGACGCGAGCACTCGCTACGAAAGATCTATTCTAAATGCATACAAGAGCAAGCCGACGTCTGTCTCGAAGAGCAATCACATAAGAGCGGTACACTTCACGCAATGCAAACACACCAAAGCAAATGCACCGAATTCGTGAACAGCGGCAACGGTACGAGCCGTCAACATGTCACGTTCGCAGGACGAGGATTCACCGGCTCCCATCTCGTACTATGCTCAGCCTTATAACGCCAAACTCCCGCCAAACGCCCGAAAACAGGAGTCTCAGCTAGGCAAAGCCGCCGTTGCAGAAACTCAACGCTCCCAAATGCAAATCCGAATCCGAATCCAAAAGCGAGATCGTAGATCCGATCAGATATTGACCACAAGGCTGACAAGATTCCGAAAAGTACCCGCTCCTATCGAACCGCCGACGGAGCCAATTCCTAGCGATGATGGAACAATGAACAGGTACTTGGCCTTGGATGGAGCGGCAGAGTATCTGCATGAAATCGTATGATCAGCGGGGTCATCAGGGGGCAGAAGGAGGCGCTAGAGCTGAGCGCTGAAGCAGGTGACTTCCACCTCGCCACAATCCACATGTTAGAAAACGGGTTAGCACAAAGGCAACCGTCCTCGTTCGCCAAGTCGTGTAGCCGCCCGGTGACTACTAGTATTTGCGTGAGCGGCTTCGAAGATGCGGCTCGAAACGGGATGGTCGCCGAACAAGTCATGGCATCTCGATGATCTTGAGCGGCAGGGAAGTACTCCGAGCAACTGCAGGCGTGCTGGTGCCGGGTTCACAATCTCATACTGGTCATTGTGGAGACGGCCGTCGGGTTTCTCGTTTCTCGCATCAGAGTTGCCTGGATTAGCCTTCTCGGTTTACCGGTTTGTCGGGCGAGGCTGAATGTCAGATCGTGCTCTCATTTGTTAACCAAAGCCAGATGCACCCTAGATATGAATGATGAAAATACCCTCGTTCCGCGTGTTGGCTTGTCGCATTTGGGCGGGCTTGAGATTAGGGGGAGCAATGCTGAATCAAGGACGTCACCGTGCAAGTCTGATTCGTGAGGTATAAGACCATGCAAGAGTGGAATGACTCTGGAGTCTGGACGAGGTAAGTCCGAGTGCCGACTGTCGAGTCTTCGAAGAATGCAGCTTCCAAACGTCACCAGTACTTACCAAGCCTCGTCCGTCGGACACGCATTCTTGCTTCATCTGCAACGATACTTCCCCACATCTTGCATTCTGGGCTATCTGTCTGACAGCCCTGCCAGTTCTTTGAGGATCATCGACTCCACGATAGACAGGTTGCATAGCCCGCCGACAGTGTGCATTCTCTAGCTCAATCGGATTATCGGAGTCGTTACCGGCTTTTTGCAACGATGATTCATGGTGCAGCGGTGTCCATGATTGGCATCATCGAGCATCAAAACGCCTCGCAATACTCTTTGCATGTCTACATCGGGGTTAGAGGAAGGAAGACATGTCAAGAGAGAGAGAGAGAGAGAGAGAGAGAGAGAGGAAAGTTTTCGATTATGCATGAGGCTTCTCTGAACCACCGGCTGTCGCTCTGGTGCCAACCATTATCTATCATGACGAATTGCTGAGAGAAAGGTTTGGGCTGAGCCTAGCTGTCGATGGATGGAAAACACCACCCATGCAGCAGACCGGACCTGGCCGTAGCCGCTTTGCATTGGAAAGCATCAACCCGTTCAAGATGGGGTTGTGCCGCGCTTCATCCGCGAATCACTTTTACTTTCCCCGTCGTGCTCGCGGATGATTTCGATCGAGGAGCAGTCATTGGACCGGGAAAGTGGTGCTGGTCGACTCGGGGTTTGCCTTGCCAAGTCGTACTACTTTCTCCACAGAGAGACTTAACCCACGAGATGTAGTGGTGCTAAGTTTGGAGTCAAGCGCCAAAACTTATAACCCTGATTTTCAACTTCGGTATTCCCATGTTCCACGTCGCTGATTTGACCGGGGAAGTGGGAGCCTGAACGCCACTCAACGCATGGAGTGTGGCCAACTCGGTTGCGTGCTGGCTGCCGGCTTGAAGCTTTTCGCCGGAATGGTTGTGTACATTTTCAGAATACCCTTGAATACAGGCTATCACCGTCTGCAATGCGCTGTCCGCCCCATGTAGCATGGGTCGCGTGGACCAATCTGAAGGCGCCGCCACCGTCTTTGGGCAATGCCGTCGCATTGCATTCAGACGTGGGAAGACGCAGCATGCTGTGACTGACCTTCGTCTCCACCTTGCAGTGACACTTGATATCTGGCCCCATCAAGAGGCCATGTTGAGATCGGGCATCCATCCAAAGAATGTGGAGCACTCCATTGGATTACCCGTTGATTTCCATCAAGGTATGTCAAAATGTCAAAATTTCAGGAAAGCTTGCAAAGACTGTGTACGAGAAGAAAGTTGACTGATTAGGCAAAAAGAATGATGGCCTCACAAACACCGCTTGTTAGACGGAATATCAAACCCCATGATCCAAGATTTTGGTGTACTTCGCATACGCTGCGCATAGTTCACAGCTTGAAAAGTGGCAGGAACAGCTAAGAAAACTAAACTTTTTTGCACAGTTGGATGAGTGAAATCAGCGGTACATCGAGCTATCCACGATCAACGAGCCTGACACATCGCTGGCTGGCGCAGCTTCCGCTGTCGAAATTGGCGTCTCATTCTTGCCCCATGACACGTTGACCGGTCTGTCTTGACAGAATGGCTTGTGTTGCGAGAAGTGCTTGTAGACCTGATTGGCATGCTTGAAACTGGTGAACGTGACGATGGCTTTGCCCTTGCACTTCTGAGTGGACGGGTCTTTTTTAAGCTCAATCAAAACAGGCTTGAATTTGAACTTGTTGAAAAGCTTTTCGATGTCTTCATCTTTCGTTTTTTGACCGAGGTTGGCCAGAACAAGTTCGCGAACCTCTCCTTTTACAACGCCGTAAGTAGTGTTGACCGAAAGTCCAGAGGAATTTGTTGCGTAAGTTGGTATAGGCACACCGGCAGTTGCGTATTGGACAGGGAATCGTTGATACACCGGGTAGCTGGGTTGACCAATAGCGCAATTCTGGAGCGTGTTGCACATGGAGGCCATAGGATCCACCACGGACCCGTATTGAGTTGTTGGCGATGAGGAGTATGCACTATAATCACTGGTTGGAGGTGTGTAGTGGACATTCATAGGAACGTTTCCGAGGAGCGGCGGAAAGCGAATCTCCGATCCTCTTTTCTCGAACTGGTGTTTAGCACCTAGCCCCTCCCGAATCAGCTCGGTATGGTGAGGATGCGGGGCGTGTAAGGAGCTGTATGGACAATTGCAATCGATTGGATTGGGATATCCACTGGAGGTGTCGAACATGTGTACTGGAATGCCTTGCCCATTATTCTGCAAGCGTAGTAGAGCCTCTACGAAAGTTTAGCTTGGAAATTTGCCAGCATGGATAACACTTACCATAGGCAGACTGTGCGTCTTCTCTTCTTTTTATACTGCAAGAGCCAACGAGGCTTCCGTTAACCTTTTCAACATTCGTCCAGCCTGGCTGATGTACAGTCAGAGCGCTACGGACGTAGTCTTTCAGGTCACGCCAATCAGACAGATTGGGTGGCAACTAGTCCAGATAAGTGAAGGTGAAGGCATCTCTCGTTTGGAGAAGTAACGCACGTAGTCCACGGTCAAAAAGAACGGCCTGTTCTGGTCCACGCGAGACATGTTGTTGCATTCGACCTCCCTTTCATACGTGATTAGCCCCATGAAAGGTTCAACATACACGATAGGTAGCTAACAAGTGACAATTCGGTAGCACAAAAAGTGTTGAAAAGGTGATCTAGATATTCTTGTCCTTTTTTTTTTCAAGGAGGCGAGTGTCGAAAGCACGGACAATCGTTGAGGAAGAATAGACAAAGCTAAGGGAAAAGTTACGTCTGGAGGGGTTTTCTCTCTTTTCAGGATGCCCTATGGCCACCATCATTGAGAAATCGGCTTCGGTATTGACGCAGACCTGGTATTGGTATGCATGGCGCCAGATTTGAACATCAACGGCACGGTCCTGAATCGTGGATTGTGCATAGCGCGCTTGATCTCTCGCAGAAAGAGTCTTGGACAGCGTATGTTGCTTATGAAGATGTCGTTCCTAAAACGGACGCATACAATAAATGAGAAGAGTTAGCTCCAGTAGCTACCCTATGGTTTTTGTGGAGTTATCCTGTCGAAACAAATGGCGAGTACAATGTATACGTTTCCTGTAGGCAGTCGGTTGACCTCAAAGAGAGATGCTGCGATTGGACCGGATAGGCTATGCTCTTTCCAGAACGAGGTCCTGTGGAAATGCTCGTAAACCTGGTCAGGATTTGTTACCTTGCTGCAGATAGTCAATCCTTCGCGAAAAATCATGTAGGAAGCTCGGTAACCAAGAAGCAGGTAACCAGAATATGTGACCTATTGCAAGATCGCGATTAGTGAAGTAGGTGGGGGCGATCGTTGACGCGGTCGATGGCCGATGTCTTTTAGATGAAAATACTCCCTCGCTCTAAAATATGTTGAAGCGATCGCGAGTAAATTCGAATCGTCTTCGCAGTCTTTGTGTGCTACAGATCGATCGTGGACTTTCGCCAGCCCTATGGCGATTCGCGGTTTCTTTGTAACCAGGCAATGGCACCACGCTCCAAACAAATTATTCGAGTCGGATCAATCCAAAGCCGCCCCACGTGACGATGTGTGGGCTATCGTTCCGTATACCATGTCCTCCTCTCTCGCGTCATTTTCAAGTTTTGGTCCTCCATACAATCAGTTGTTGGTCAAAGCCACCGCTGATGACCCATTCTTCTGAATTGCTTTCGTCTGAGCCCAGGCGGATCGATGCAGTAGATAGGCAACGAATCTTCGACCCGGGTTCGTGGCCCTGCAGTTTCGCCACAATTTTCCCTGTTGATGTCTCAATCCCGCGAATAGTTCCATCATCAGAATTGACCCATACTCCCGAGCCATCGGGACGCCAAGTCAGCGCTGGAGTGGAGTACGTGGACTGAGGCGAAAGGGTGTTGCACTGGATCAGGATTGCTCCGACCTCCCGATCTTGGACAATTGAAGCAATTCGGGCTTGCTGCGCCGCTGCTGTCGTGGTTCCCGCATCTGTAGGCGAGGGCAGCAGGGTCCGAGCGAAGACCGATTCCCCGGATGGAGACGAAAAGATGCTTTCATTGGTTGGATAAAGCAGCTGAACAATAAGCAATTTCATGTGCGGTACAGTCGAGGCCGCAATAGCGACTAAATTGGGGTCCGAGGGGCTGGCACTCATTGCAGCTGGCGAAAATGCAACCCATGCATTCGAACTAAGAACGAAAAATCGGTAAGTGAAGCTTGACACCCTCTCGTTAGGGTAGGAGGAGGCAGTCGGCAGGCGCCTTGAAAAAAGCTTACTTACAGCGGGGCAAGATTTTGTTTTCCGGATAGAGACATGATAACAGGCTTTAAGGATGAGGACAGGAGCTCGTTCTCTGCGATTTGGTAATAGTATATGAACGTGGAATCTCTTCGCGTGATTAGCAAATACAAAGACTTGCTGTGTGGTTCGCGTCTGAACAGCAAAGCCTCGGGGTTCGAGGGCAGCTGTATGGTGCCAACGGGCTCCTCAAACGTGATGCTGTCCTCAGTGATGCGGCATTCGTAGAGCAGAACCTTCTGATCCCAACCAGCAGTCGCAAGCCACACATGGTCTTGACTCTCCCAGCTAGCAACGTGAACGACATACTTGGCGTGGTCTTTTCTGTGTGCAACTGGTTGATCCTTTTGGCTGTCGTATACCACAACCTGACCCGACATGGACGAACACACGAGGAACCTTTGCTTGATTACCGTGTATGACAGAATTGGCGAGTCTTGAAGCTGAGTATGGGAGTGGGCAAGGACCTTCGTGTCTGGAGACAAAATGTTCAACCGCCGATCAGCAGTGCTAGCAAGTATCAGAGGTTGGGCCTGTCCAGACCCTCCACTGACATGCAGGTATTCCACTGACGATTGCAACAAGTTGGCACGCGTAGGAAGCGCAACCGTCGTGGGAACAGATGGGGCTAAGAAGTCAACGCCTTTCGTAAGGCACCAAGAGTCCGACAGCATAGCTTACCCGGTGAGGTCCATTTCTTCTCTTCGTCATCGACTCCCAATTTCTCGAAATTCGCACTCAGATCGTACGCTTTCTTCTCCGCCAAGATCTGCTCCACACTCAATGCCCCAGGAAAGGAGGATCCGGCATCTGGAGGAAGCCCAGACTCATGGAGAAAGGCAGCAAGTGTCTGGATCAGCAGTCAGCCTTGTTGGTACTGGCGAGTTTCATACCAGAATCTGACGGACCTCGTGATAGCGGTTCGTACGCAAAAACCTCGCAACGAGTACCGCGGGAGAGTCAGCAGCTGATGGCATGTTCTTATAGTGCGCAAGGACGGCCCCTTCGTTCCCTAAAGCCTGTCAAGGTCTGGAGCTGATGACCACTGACCAACCTCGACGGCAGGTGTGGTGGCTGTTCAACGCCGGCGTTCTCGATACCTGGAATTGGCTGATGCAGGCTGCAGAGGCACGACAGCACGAAGACGGAGCGATGCAAGCGTGTCCAAGGGGGATGGTCATTGATATGAGGAGAACGCGAATCTCTGGCTGTGTGTGAACGACTGTGGTGCGCGGGGAGGCAGGAAAGGGCCCGCAGAAGCGCCGTGAGCGACCGAGCAGTACTGTGGTAGCAGGCCAAATAAAGGTTAATTCGGCGATCGCCCTATTTTATCTTTGCTTTATATATCGCCTAATATCATACATTCTTGGTGTTTCAATAACATAGTGTTAAGCAGATTTTGGTTGGCTATCTACTATTTGGTATAGCCCCTAGGGGGGTTAGTATATACTATAATATCTTGACACCTCTGAGGCATAGTTTCAATCAGTCCCTATAGCTTTTTAGGGGTTACAGCCGTACAATATATCGCTTGTAGCTTATAGCCTCTTTTTCCAAGGCTTTTCGTATACAATCTGGGCCTATACTAAGGTGAGCCATAGGGCCAGTTGAAAGCGCCATCCTTGACATAAATCGAGCCTCTTTATAGCTACGAATAAATAGTTCAACCTTATTAACCCCCCCTTCAGTAAGATCTGCCTTCCTACCATATTTTCTTCTCTTTTAAGGTATAGGATAGCCTGCAGTAATAGCCTTCTACATCTAGCGGAAGGTAACTAAACAACCGTTATCTTTGAAGACCTTTTAAATATCTCTGTATTTGAATTTAGCGGCCCAAAGGGTAATAATAGAAAGGCGTTGGTCTCGGGTAAGTTCTAGCTGGCGTGGACAGCCTTAAGATAGGTATTCCTCCCCTTCCACGGGGCGGGGGGTGGGAGGGGGAGGGGGCATGTTGTGGGGTGTCAGTTGATCTGTTTGGTATGCGGTTGAGTTTGGAGATGGGAGAATAGAAGCCGGTGGTTTCAGCAAATCTTTGCCTTCTATGTAAGTGGATCTTTTGTGCCATGCGAGGATGTGAAGAGTGCTGACGAGGTTTTGGTAGTCAAACAGAGGAAGAAGAAGAAGAGAGCGGAAGCCCTCCAAGTCTAGTTGAATCCTCACAATAGAGAACTCGAAATACTTCGTCCCAGACAGATATGGGTACTAGAAGCTAATTGCTCGATAAATTGAAGAACATCACGTAGGGTAACTGACCTCATAGATGCGTCCCTCATCTTTCGGCCATCAATCCCCACCTCCCATCAGTCCACCAGCTCCAATAATGCCCCCAGGTGCCCCAGGAACGTTCATGCCCGGAACCTCCTCCCTCTTGACCCTGAAAAACGCCAATTTGGCAAAGCGTCCCAAGGAAGCCCAGAAATGCCGTCCAGCTTCATGACTCATTATCCGCTCCAACAGCCCCACCACCGCAAGTCTGACCTGCGGATCTTTGTGGAACAGCCCCAGGGAAAGATAGAAAAGACCCCCTCCGCTCTCGGGCAAGGCAGCTAAGAGTCGGTTGATCAAGTTGTACCTCGCTTTCTCGCGCCTGGCGACGCGTTTGAAGGCCGTAGGCGATAGGGACAGGGCATGCAGGTCTTCGTCCGCGGCGTCGAAATCAGGATCGTCGAGGTTGATACCGGCACGTTCGACTGCTCGGGATATCGCCATGTAGATGTCCCCGCTTCCCATATCGCCCATCTTTAATGATCTCAGTCTTTCAACTTGATAGCCCAAATCTATACCCCTGATACCATCGCCGCGTTCCCACTGCGTAGCCAGATCTCTCACAAGCGAGAAGTAAGAACGACTTTGTCGCCAGCCCTCGATGCGTCCAACTTGCGCACTGATCTCGCGCAGCCTGGACCCTTCATCAGGCCATACGAGACCGTGCCCAGAAACACCATATTTATAGGCATCGGCATCAGTCTCAGAGGCACCAATATGCAACGCGCTTGCGCCATAAACAATCTCCTCGAAGGTAGCGCTGACCAGCGTAAATCGAAGAACCCACGTACGGAATTTCATGCGGACGACGGCTTCTCCATGTCTCGAAGTGATACTGGTCCCAACACTTTCCATGAAAGCAGAATCACCGGTCGGGTCAACATCATTATGATGACCATTTGAATGCACAGCTCCGTTTGCTCTTACACCTTGGCCTCCAGGTTGAAAGAACTGGAGACCCTCCGTCATCGGTGCAGGTTCGATTTTGGGACTGATTTTTATGCGTCCCGTTGGAAGATCACAGAGGAGGTCCCACCATTCAGGTTTGTGGGCGAAAGCGGGATTTGTGACGCCAGCGATGAATCCAGGGACCTTCAGGAGGTCGTCGATCTTTGTTAGATCGGTATAGGGAAAGGCGTGCCGTGTGAAACCTTTCAGTATTCCCCCGGATGCTAGTGCGCAAGCGGCGAGCACTGCTTCAGCCACGGAGCCGGAGGGTTGATTGTGGCCGAGGAAGATGACTCTCTTTTGGGTTAGCAGAGCGTTGATGAGGACGATAATGGGGTGAGTGAAGGGTCCTCCTGTTGTAAGGTGAGGATGTAAAACGAGAGGTTGTGGGTTTGCTCTGTGTGGTTCACTGAATGTGGTGATTAGTTTGATTAGACTGAAATCTCCGACAGTTTCTGGCGCGACTGCTACAGGGACCTTGATCGGTACTGGGATACCGTTATAAAGCACTCGAGACTCGAATTCGTGAGTATCTCGTGGGATCTGATACCGTGGTTGTGAAGATGTAGATTGGTTTGATCCCGCTGAAAGTCGAGCATGATCCTCAGACGTTCTTTGCTCAATCATTTGTGAGAACTTCTCGACGAACATGTCCCGCAGATCTGATGCTTGGAGAATGTGTCGTTCCAAGAGGGTCAGTCGCGGCATGAGAGAAAGATCCATAGAATTGACGGCATTGTACAGAGATGCCAAGGTTTCAAGAACTGGATTTCGGAAATACTCCTCTAGAGCCAGGAGAAGCAATGGCTTGTAGATGTGTAGAAAGGAATGTCGAGTACATATTGCCATGGCTTTCACGACGGCACCTCTATATTCATGTTAGCAAGTGCTCAGTTCCTCCAGGTGCGCATATCGAACCTTTTCACCGACTGATCTTGCTTTGTATTCACCAGATTCAGAACGTATATTAGTGGTGGGCCCTCAGCCTCGTCGTCGTCGTCGGTACTCTCCAGATCTTCGTCACCATCATCATCGTCCAGGAGGTCGTCTTCTATATCCTCAATGTCCTCCTCAGGGGAATCCCCATTCTGAGCCATCTCTTTCTTCCTCCTCCGCCTCCTCCTGCGCTCTTTTCTCTGTTCCCTTGCTTCATCTTCAGCTGTTGTATCCTTGTGCAAAAAGAATATGGTCCAATCCTGACTTCTGACATGAGCCTGATCTGGCAACATGAGCTCGGCTAGCATGTGCTCATCGCCAGAGATAGGTCCTGGGTACTGGTGTTCCATGACCGATCCTCGGTCGATATCAAAGGAGGCGACCAGAATGTATTCGACATGGTTGTCTCTGCCATCGGCGGGGTACTGCGATCGCAAAGGATGGAGAGGGCGCATATGAGACGGAGTCCGCATGCGAGTGACTGAGGGCGAGGGAGGATCTCGGTGTGGAGGGGATAGGGAGAGGCCATCGTGATCTGGAAAATGGGAGGCATGGCCGTTGCTCGTCGAGGAGGGTTTGGATTTGCGCGAAGACGTGGAGTCTGAGCCTCGGGCGCCTGCTGGGCGGTAGGCATATGTAGAGGTGGAGAAAGACATTATTGTGTGTACACAGTACTGCTATGATGTGGCCGCGGGCCGGAGAATGGCTATTGAATCCTCATTGTCGTGGTTTGTGGGCTGTTTGTGCACTGGAGGGATGGTGGCAGTATCTAATGCAGTAGCAAGGGGATCAAGAGCGGCTTGGTGTCGGGAGATGTTTGGGTGACTATCTCTCGAATCACGGCACGGTATTCACGACTCTGCATGGTGTTCCGAGCGGAGGGCTGGGGAAGGGGTCACACTAGAGCCTTTCCTGTCCGGTCCCTAGGTGGTGTTTGATGATGGACTGCAGGGCATGATTCATGTCTCGATTGGTGGGGGGATGCGAAGGGGGGCCGCCAACAATCGGGCCTACTACCGCCAGTCTCTCCGCATCTGTGCCCAAAGCAGAAGTTTGTTTCCATCACCACCAGAGCACAACAGTTCCACCACATCGACAGCCCACATCAACCAGCTGCCATGGTAAGTCCAAAGCACACGCGGCATGCCGACGGATGCTAACAGGAAAAGTCGAATCCACCGTCGCCCATGAAGCCAGCCCCTCTGTTCAACTCCAGCGGGCGCGCCTCGCCGTTCAGACGTCCAGACTCATCCTTGGGACGCTCATCATCAGCACTTCGCGGCGCAAGTCCTGGCGGCTCACCCTTGAAGCAATCGAATAACACGCCCTCTCCATCGCCCTCCAAATTCAACAACTCCACGTCCTCCGTTGCATTTAGCTCTCCCCCGACGACAGGAGATGATCGCTCATGGCTGACCACGCGCGGGACGAATACAAGTCTACATACACCAGGGAGTCCCACAAAATCATCTTTATCGACAGAGTCTTCGAGCTCGAGCCTGTCGATGATGCAGTCAACAAGCTATGAGAGAGAAGCTACTCCCACTCTGCGGCCAGCTTTCGCACGAAGTACAACAGCCTCGACCGCTGCAACTGTGAAAGCTGCGTCTCCATTACCGTCACCGGCCTTACCTCCGATACCGATAACACACCGCGCGCTCGCCTCTAACGACCCTCTTTCGTCCATCCCACCGGTTCACCTACATACTATGCGCGAATCCTTCGCCGTCCTCGATCGCGCAAATTCAGGTTCCGTCACGGCATCGGATGTATCACAACAGCTAGCAGAACTCGGTCTTGATACATCTGCCAATGCTTTGTCGCAGTATTTCCCTCCAGGACAACCCTCCATAAATTTATCCTCGTACCTCAATTTGCTCTGCTCAGATCTGACAGCTCTGTCGAGGCAGGAAGAATTAACGGCAGCATTTTCTGCTTTTGATGAAGATGACTCTGGACAAATCGACGTCGTCGAGCTTCGTGATGCGTTACTAAGCACCGCCCCTGAACCTGGCGAGGGCGGGAGGATGCTGAGTGAAAGGGAGATGGATAGAGTCATGGATGGCTTCGTCGGCAGGCGGCTTCTCAAAAGGGGCGCCATGGGAAACAGTTCCGGGCTTGGTGGAAAGAAGGAAGTTTTCCGCTACGGAGACTTCGTGGGCGGTATTTGGGGCGCTACCGGTGAGCAGAAGGCCGAGGGATGATTACGCTGGTCTCCCACGTTTTTAAAATCTTCGAGCGACTCGAGGATTTGCCAGGGAGAAGCGCGAGTTGGAGTTTTGGCATCACAAGTATTAGCATTGGATCGTGATGTACACACGCGCGTTATGGTAATCATGATATCCAAACATACCAGCCACCCCGTTCCCGCCTCGCCTTGTCTTTCTCGATTGCACAACTGCGGAAAAGTGGTCGCTCAAAAAAATAAAAATTTACGGGCCGATCTAGATCTCTGGAGAACACGAATAAGCGGGTAACCAGTCTTTCTCCCGGGCGCAAAATCTACCAATCGTCCCAGGAGGCTGCCCTCGTTCGTGCTGTCGGGTTCTTGACAATATTCCGCTTGGTATATATGTTTGAATCGAGGTTCAGGAATTAGATTGTCGATTTCCCGCTCGGCCATCGCTCAAAAATAGGCGAAAACTCCTCACATCACCGTTCTCCCTCGTCCTACCGGTTCCCCTCTGGCCCTGGAATCCATGAAAGAAGAGTGCGCCGCCCCAGACGCATCGAAATTCCATTCGTGCCCCCCCCCCCCCCCCCCCCCCCCCCCTCTCCAAATTCTCAGGCTTTTGGTCTTGAATCTCCCTCTCGTTGTGGATTTTAAACCGAGCTCTTCGTCTTCCCTCTCGCTCGCCCCTGAGGGAAAACTAGTCATGTCTTTCCTCCTTTCCCGAACTAAGGGGCGCGGATAGTGAGGTTCTCCATCTTGCCCACATTAGGCACAGTCACGCTTCCCGGACGTAGATTGGAGGCGTTGAGACTGCGCGGGTTGCAGAGACGGAGTGGGTCGCTGTGGATCGGTTGGAAGGGTTTCCAGACGTTGTAGATATCAGAGGGGCGGGTCTCCAGGTAGGCCTGTTGCTCTCTTTGGTGCGAGGTTGTGGCGTTGTTGGGGTTTGGGTAGTATTTAAATTTTTGGCGGGCGCTGCGTGAGGACTCGTCGATGTGGACGCGGCGGGCGGGCCCTGTTTTTGTCTCGATGAGAGATTGGGATTTCGTGGTCGTAGAAGTAGTAGTTGTGAGCGACATCTAGAGGTAGATGTTAGTAGAAGAAAGAATACTGATTGAGTCAACTAGACAGAGTTAGAAAATCACTCTTGCAAGCGAAGAGATGGGCTTCGGGAACCGTCAATGAGTGGAATTGCACCGGGCACCGATGCCGCTGATGTCCCCTTGCAATAAGATTCTGTTGCGCACCATGAGGATACCCAAATTGATAAGATCCTCGCTCTTTTCTATCCATGATCATGGAGCTCGCAAAATCAGCTCCTGCTGCCGTTGTATGTTACAAACCTTGCGAATCAGTCACTTGCAAAGTGTGCTCCTGGCTGGAAAGCCACTGGAAACCGTAGACAAAGGGCTATGAAGGCGACACGAGAGATTAGATGAGAGACTATTGTACTTTGATCAAAGAAGCTTCTCCATAATGGTCTGCGATTTGACCGATAACCTCGTCAACGGAAGTGAGGAGTCCCGGAAGTCATACGGAGCATCTCTTTTGGGCGAGGCACTATGCTTGGGTAGCTTAGGTGGGAAGGTGTATAGCACGTCTCTTCCGTAGGCGTCTTGTGAAGATGTGATATACAGGGGATTGAGGACCAGGAGTGAGAGGGAGAGAAATTTTGAGACCTTCCATTCTCGGCAAGGACTCGGGCCAACTGGTTAGAGCTCAAGGTGTCCGACGTCGCCTCTTCTTTTCGAGATCAATGGCAACCACTTTGTTGAATATTAGCCTACGTGCTCGTCAGAAGTTCTCAGATGAGCGTGATCAAGATTCGCGCGTGATGAAGCTATCTGCTCCCAAGCTGCTGTGGTTGCCACTGACACTTCCTCTGGGAAGCCTCCACTGATTGAGAGGATGCAGGAACAAGGTACAGCACCACGGATATCTACAGATTAATTGCACAGTTCTGGACGGCATTGGTCCCTTCTGAGCTGCCGCCATCTTGCTAGAGTCTGTCGAAACGGGGTCGAAATCTTTGAGGTCGTGATGCCGCCACCACGAAACCCCCTCTCTTCCATCTACTTCTTAGCTGGGACTGACACAACTTTTGTAGATCTGTGCTTCCACCAAGATATCGACAGGCCCAGGAATTTTTCTCCTCGCTCTGACGTGTCCGGCTAACGGCTTTCATAGGCTGCATTGGATTCACATGGGTACACACGGCCTTTTGGGAATGCACCAGAGGAATGATCAGATCACGAGTATGTGAAGATGACAGTCCGTACGACCCGTCCACAGTTCTGTCGATTGAATGAAGCTGGTGAATACCTGGATCGTTGGACAGCTGTTTGCTTAAGAAATGCCCTCTTTTCTATCTCGCTTTTGCCGTACCAAACTTGTCCTTTTCTTCTTATTTTCTTTCCGATCAGAATTTTCCCTCCTCCATTCCTCAGTTCCTACAGATCCAAGATCATACGAAAGGCGAAATGCTGTTTGTAAGGGTCTTATTGACGGTCGCCGCTGCTGGAATCGTCATCGCAGCACCAGCAGCCCTTCCACAATCGTAGAAAAGCCGCCTCCAAATCTCAGGCTTTCAATTACTGACGAGTTCTTAGAAACAAACGTGACACCAATATCAACTACGGCAATGACAAGCTTCGAGGCGTGAATATTGGTGGTTGGCTAGTGTTGGAGCCCTGGATCACTCCATCAATTTTCCAGAATGTCGACCAGTCCCTCGGCATCATCGATGAGTTCACCCTCTGTCAGAAACTATCATATGACGCCCCATCGATCTTGCGAAAGCACTGGGATACATGGGCCACCTACAACGACTTCGCCAAGATCAAAGCAGCCGGTTTCAACCTCGTCCGAATCCCTATTGGCTTCTGGGCATTTGACAACGCCGACACTCCTTTTGTGCGAGGAGCAGCGGACTATCTGGATGCCGCGATTGACTGGTCTCGTCAATTAGGTCTTCAAGTCATCATCGATCTTCATGGTGCTCCCGGATCTCAAAATGGCTTCGACAACTCTGGACAGGTGATGGAGTCTCCACGCTGGATGGAAGACGGCGGCTTCCAAGGCGGCTCTTCCCAACGGACTCTGAACGTCATCAGCATCATCTCTGGGCGTTACGCCAAACCGGACTACGACGACGTAGTTCTGGCCATCGAGCTCGTAAACGAACCACGCGGCTGGACCGACGCAACATCCCAAGACGACCTCCGCAAATTCTACGCCGAAGGCTTCAACCGTGTCCGCCACTCCGGAAACGCAACCGTAGTAATGCACGACGCTTTCCTCCATCCCGCTTCGTACAACAAATTCTTGACCCTAGAAGCCCCCATCATGGATCATCACTACTACCAAGTCTTCGAAGATGGAATCTTATACAAGAACCCGCAACAACATCGCCAATACGCCTGCGACTCCGCAACCCTCTACCAAAACGCCGATAAACCCGTCATCATCGGTGAGTGGACGGGCGCAATGACGGATTGTACTCCCCATCTCAACGGCTACAATCAAGGCAACCGATATGAAGGGACTTGGCCCAATTCGACGTTCCACGGCAAATGTCCTCCGAATCATGATATCAAGACTTGGAACCAGCAGATGCGCGATGATACGAGGGCATTCATCGAGGCGCAGATGAATGCCTTCGAGCAGAATACCTTGGGCTGGGTTTGGTGGAATTTCAAGACGGAATGTGCGGCCGAGTGGGATGCGCTTTTGTTGATCGATCAGGGTGTTTTTCCTAATCCGGTTTGGGACAGGAAGGTCGAGAACGCTTGTGGATATTGATTGATCGATTTGGAATCGGGACGGAGTTGGTGTGGTTGGAAATGTTGAATTGCTTGCAAAGTTTGGAAATTGGGTGTATGCTGCGTGATGCTTGGCGTTTGCGAAGTTACATGAGGAGGTGAGTTTGACGATGATCGATGTCGGGACAGCTCTCCGGGAGACATTGATCGGCAGTATAAGGTGGACATTCTTGCACTTGGCCAGGATTTATAGCTCATACTATGTGATCTGGCGATTAGTTTTTGCTTCTAGAGTAGCAAATAGTGGATCGAATCTTCAAGAATGGTACTTTGGATCATGATCGTTGATAGCACAAGGATTTCGACTTCGTGAACACTGTTGTCAATCGAAGTGGTATAAGTAGGACATTTGTCGGTCTCGGACAAGTACGAATGGATCTATGCCACGCTCGGATGTATTCCAAGAGCAGAACCTTAGATGGGACTTCGTCGTCTTTCCTGTATGGACGAATCTGGTTTTGAATGACTTGTAACCGACACAACAGAACTGTCGCGCCGAGCCGCCGCTCCCTTTACTGGGGTGCCCTATTTTTGGCGGGGTCGTAGGCGGAACCTGTGACCGGAAGATAGCCGGCCAGGGCCCTTTCGCCCCCCATTCTCGAAAGGCCCCCCCCATTGATCTGCCTTGTGGTGGCAAGTCGGTCCGCTAGTGGTTGGCCAGTGATGGGCTACAGGCACTGTTATGCATGCAGATCCCCGGTGAGAAGCTTGTGTTGCCTACAGATATGGCGACCTGACGCTGGTGCAGAATACTGCGTTTCTTCCTTCAACACCAACTTTTCTTGACCCTGCCTTGCTCTTCTTCGTTCTTGTTTGCCGCCACTGGTTTCTCGAATGTAGAGGTTGTTGAGCATTGAGAGCATTACTCCTTCACTGAGAGGTTCAAAAATAGGTATGTGCGACCAGTTTCATTTGCTCGATTCTGCGGCGATGGCGATATCTTCCCTGCGAGTCTCTCTCCAGTTGTGGGACGAGCAGAAAGATATTAACATCGATTGATACTCGACCAAAACTGACCGGTTTTGGGCTACGAGCCGAGCGACCGTGCCTAGGTCTTTCAATACTGGCAAACAATCGACACTTGCTCAAACATGAAGTCCTGCTAACTCGCGATGCAGCATAAGATGGAATCTTCATCTTCGGCGAGTAGCGCGTTGAACGCACTCAAAGGCAACACAGATCTCTCGCACAACCCATTCCAGTCGCTGAGGTCGGGATACAACTTGGCCATCTATATGGTGAAAGATATCCTTGGCTTGGATCCAGTGATTGTAGTGAATCTCAGCATTCTCTTTGCCGCCATCTCCACGTTCGGTCGATATGTCACGAATTACGTCTACTACTACCTGAAACAAATCTTCGTCAGTAGCGTTCGAATTCACGAAGACGACCATCTCTATCGCTACATCATGAAATGGATGACAGATAAGCACCTCGATACCAAAGCCTTTCGGTCTGTAAAGGCCCAGACCATACAAAAGACAACCATCGAGGACGAGGAAGAAGCGTTCAAGGCCATGGATCAAGGTCCATTCGACCTCAAAAGCACAGGTCAGCTCCTCTCATATCGCACTATGATTGGGAGAAATCCAATCCGCTTTCAACCATACGAGATGAGCCATATGTTCATCCACAAGCGCAACATTTTCCTCTTCAAGCACGGTCTACGAGCGACACCTCAGCCGTCCAGGACCATGCTGATGAAGTGTAGTGGCGAGCTTACTCTAGAGTGCCTGGGTCGATCTCTCGACCCCATCAAATCACTTTTGGAAGAATCTCAGACGTACTACCTGGAAAAGACCATGTCTTCAACAACGGTATATCGAGCGAACGGTCCTCATTGGGGCCGTATCACGAGTAGACCGTCAAGAGATATCGAAACGGTCATTCTTGAGAAGGAAAAAAAGGAGGAGCTTCTTCAAGACATTAACGAATATCTGCATCCCCGCACGAGGAGATGGTATGCGAATCATGGCATACCGTACCGGAGAGGATATCTGTAAGTTCGGTCTTTGTATTTCGTCTTTTCAGCTCTGCGGGACCTTTTACTGACGTCCCCAAGATTTTCAGGGCCTCCCGGGACTGGCAAAACTTCACTCACCGCTGCTCTGGCTGGTGTCTTCGGCCTCGACATCTATGTGCTTAGTCTTCTCGACCCCTACTGCAACGAAGACGCCCTTGTACGGCTGTTCTCGAGCGTGCCCTCTCGCTGTATCGTCTTGCTTGAGGACGTTGATGCTGCCGGTCTTAAGCGGGCCGACGATCCTAGGCTGAAGAAAAAATTGAAGGCCGAAGAGGAAGAACCAGAAGAAAAGAGCGCGCGCCCACCAAAACCAGTCACTGCGATCAGTCTTTCCGGTCTTCTCAACGCTATTGACGGGGTGTCTTCGAGTGAGGGAAGGATATTGGTTATGACTACGAACAAGCCGAAAGACCTCGATCAGGCTTTGACGCGACCAGGCCGTGTGGATATGCACGTCTCCTTCTCGCTCCCACAACCTGCCGAGATGATCGAGATGTTTGTTAGCATGTACCGCGAAACCGAGGCCGTGGACGGCAACAAGCCTGATAGTCTTGAGAATAAGCCAACGAACATATCCACAGTTTCAGCGACGTTCAAAGAGGTCACGTCAACGGAGGAGAAAGACAAGAGTCTCCTCTCAGAAAGCGAACTCAGGGCCCTAGCCGACAAGTTTTCAACCGAGCTTCCAGTCGGCAGACTGAGCCTTGCAGCCATTCAAGGCTATTTACTCCGCTTCAAACACGATCCTCGCTATGCTGTGGAAAACGCGTCGGCTTGGGCTGAGTCGACGCTTCGAGAAATGGAAGAGATGACTGATGACCAGAGCTGACTTGCTGAGGAAAGAGAATCGGCACTGCAGGAAATGAGGAGGGTTACATAGGCAGACGGGACGTCCGCCTTCGGTGCTGTTGGATGGGTTTGGAGATTAGATGTCTCTGAGAGGGATAGAGCTGGAAGTATCGAGTTTGAGATCTATGATCCAATATTCTGGTACTTTGAAAATGGATCCAGTCTATGGCAGTCAGAAACGAAGTCACAAGAGTAGTGGAAGCGCTTGATCATTGGTCAGCCAAGAAGTGTACAGTGTGACCATGAAGCACATTCAATACGTGAGACCCTTGGTATCTTGAACACTATTTGAATCAAACACATGAATCTACAATTATCAGCTATTATCTTTATACACCAAAAATAGCTACGAATTCCTGTCCAAGGATTCTAAGGGGCGAGGCAAGACCCACTGAATTTAGCGGCATCGCCGGGCGAGGGATCTTCTCAGCTCTGGGCCACCTGGAGTCGCCCCCCCCCCCAAATATCAAGCACCTGCTTGTTGTCATCAACAACAATATTGTATTCCATAAACGCCCTACCGCGTTCTTTTCGTCGTTCCTCTTGACAAGCGTATATCTTGTCGCAGTCTCTTCGTCTTCAGTATCTTTGAAGAAACATGCGCACCCAAATTGCGGCCTTCATAGCCGCCCAGCTTCTTCCCCTAATAACTTTAGCATGGAATACCGATGTTCACAATCAGATCGGGTTCATGGCGGAGACCTTCCTTAGTCCCTACACCATCTGGGTACTAGGGAATATTCTTGAGCCTCAATATGAAGGGTCAATAGGACGCGGCGCGTCTTGGGCCGACGCGTACGCTCACACCGCCGAAGGACGCTTCTCGTACCAATGGCATTGGATAGATTCTGATGACAAAGTATCCCCTCCTGATCTTCGAATTTCGATGAACGGAAGGCTGACTTCTCCAAGCCCCCTTCCATGTGCACTGTTGACTACGAACAAGACTGTTCACCAGGAGGCTGCATTGTTTCCGCCATTGCCAATCAAACCAACATACTTGATGGCTGCATTTCTCAAGTCAAGAGGGGACACTTGACTGGGGGAACCAATTTGACTTGTTCGTATGCGCTCAAATGGGTTTCTCACTATTTTGGGGACATCACTCAACCCCTGCACGCGTCAGGCCTCGGTGCTGGAGGCAACTTTGTCAGAGTCAAGTTTGGCGGTCTGGCGACTGAACTGCATGCAGTAAGCTGGCTTGTCTCGAGGTCGCTGTGACTGCGACACTAACCATTGCAGGTCTGGGACGGATACATCCCATACGCTGATGCTGGAGTTACCCAATTCTCCAACACCAGCATTGCTCCATTCATGTCAGACCTGGTTGACCGTATCGCTCAAGACAAGTTCATTGAACCCACCGCGACTTGGATTGAGTGCATCGATCCGTTTTCCCCTGTTGAATGTGCATTGACCTGGGCGAGAGAATCTAACGCGTGGACATGTGCCTACGTCTATCATGATCGGCTCAATAATGAGACCGACTTACTCCTCAATGGATATGCTCAAGGGGCCTTCCCCATCATCGAACTCCAGATCAGCAAAGCAGCATTTCGATTGGCGACTTGGCTTAATTTGCTGGCTGCATCTTCCTCCACCGTCAGCAGCGATGGTACTCAGGTATCCGTGGAAGGGAAATCACAAGAATGGCAATCAGGATCTACCGGCGAGCTTTGAGTCCTTGGCTGAGCCTTTATCCCGCATACAATAAATGCGCTTTAGAGGCACTGCCTACCGGTTCTCAATTTGGCAGTTTGGACGTCACCAGATTACAGCACAGATCTGGAGCCGAGAATTTGCGCATACCATGACTCGATCTGCTGCTACTGTCCCGGTCATCGTGAACTATTGAAGCGAGCGAGTATCATTGGCGGCATTAATGAGCCTCAGGGCACGCCGGGGTACTTTCGGCGCGACACCCTGGAGGCGATGCCAAGAGCTATACCTCTTTGAGCTCGCATCAATAAATGTTGATTGAGAGCTCATTTTGGACGCCCTCATCCAGGGCGACGACAGACGAACGGCTCAGGGCGGACTCTATTCGTCGGAGTACAGACACTTATCTTCACCTTGGATACATCTGGGCCCGTACCGACCAGTTCTTGAGTTGCCTGCTGCAAAACTTGTCTCATATTATGCAGATACATCAAAATCTTGACACCCGGTTCACAGACCCCCACTCTGCCTTGTGAGTGGAGGTCATCCTGTCATTATGTTTCTTTTGGTTCTCTATTTGTGCACTTTACAGTACTGCTTAGCTACAGCCTCGTTCGACAAAGACGAGCAGCAGCTCGGTATAAGAGGTGAGCCATCGATTATCTATTCTCAGAAGGCTGCTAATGGTTTTCCAGATGTGACGACTTTCCCGTTCTCTCGCATATTTCATTCGTCGTCAGCATTCGGCTTAAGCAGGCATAAAGCAAAGGCCTTTGCCCCAGCCAGCCCAAATATAGGTAAGATCTCTCTAATCTTTGTGGCCTTGCTTCGACATTATCAGCTCTATTCTGGTGGACTTTTCCGGTCCAGTCTGCTCACTAGGGCATTCGGTGTGCGAGACGATGAGCTAGAAGATCTCCAAAGCACATTGCCGTCAATTGTGTGTTCGTCGAATGGCATATATTAGTACCCTTTTTACCTGGCAGTAGCCAAATATGCCCCTGATGTCGACGTTCCTCAACCCAAAGACTACGTTGCTAAATTTCTGGCGAGTCTTCACATTCGATAAGTCAGAGACTGAACGACATCCATCTTGGTCCAAAATTCACTTCCTATGCTGCGGGTGTTTACGAAGCGCCGTTGCCAGCACTCATCCAGCACGCAACCCCTATCAAGACCTTTGTTCAGTCGTCTGACGATTGCATTAGTGACCGATAATGTTATACCTCTAATAAGCCGCCCTGGCAACTCCCTCAGCAAGCTCTTTCTCGGAGCATACCAAGCTCGACACACGAAACGCTCGATTTCCGAAGAATCGCCCGTGCTTTGGGCAGCGAACGGCAATGTGTATCTCACTCCTATCAAATTTGGGTCTCAATCATTTCTCTCGGTACTGGACACTGGTTCTGCCGATACTTGGCTAGTCGGTCAAAACTTCTCTTGTCTCGAAGTGCTCTCGCGGAAACCCCTAGCTCAAGATAAATGCAGATTTGGCCCGTCTTTCGATACTTCCGCGAGCTCTACATTCAAGCAACTTGGAGACCAACACTTGAACATCTCCTATGCTGACGGCGAAGTCTTGAATGGTGTGATTGGTACCGAAGACGTTACTTTGGCTGGAATCACCGTTCCAAATCAAACAGTCGGAGTTGTCGATTATGCTGCATGGATGGGCGACACCAGATCATCTGGGCTAGTCGGGCTCGCCTATCCAAGCGTGACAAGAGCCTACCCAGGCAGCGATGCCAGGACAGATCGTAAAGGTGGGAACGTCCCGTACAATCCCATCCTCACAAGCATGTGGAAGAGCAACCTCACGGCTCCACTCTTCAGTCTCGCCCTCGCTCGTAACGAGAATGAGGGTGGCGTCCTGGCCATTGGAGGCCTCCCAGGCCACCCCGTCAAGTACAGCACTGAATTCGCGCGTACCCCGATCGAGTACACAACAATCACTTCCACCGTGGCTGTCAACGGGACGACGGCGCAGGTCACACGGACAGAATACCAAATGTACACCATCAGCGCCGACAACTTTTCTTTCTCGCGCCAAGCCTCTCCCTCTCAAAACCGCACCGAACCCGAAGAGTATATCCACACCCAAGAACCCGCGGGCAAACTCATCATCGATTCCGGAACGACACTGATGTACCTCTCTGCCATTCTTGCCTCCAGCATCAACTCTCTCTTCACGCCCGCGCCTTTTTACGAAGCAGCGACCAGCACTTATTACGTCGAGTGCGACGCGACGCCTCCTCGGGTGGGATTGACGATTGGTGGAACGACGTTTTGGTTGGATCCGAAGGACATGGTTCAGAGGGTTGGGTCGGGGAGAGCTTCATGTCTCAGCGGCGTGCAGGTTGGCGGGGATGCGACGATGCTTGTGGGCGATATATGGTTGAAGAGCGTGCTTGCTATTTTTGATGTTGGGGCGGGGGAGATGAGGTTTGCTGTTCGGTATTGAGGGAACCTGCAGGTTGGTGGGGGTGGGAATGGTTTAGGGCGAGGGTAGATGGTGCTGGTATTTTTGGCTGTGGCTGTGGTTGTGGTTTTCGTTTCATCTACTATAGCAATGTTCGAGTGGAAATGGAGGTCAATCTCTGACTGGTGTATAGTATCTAGAACACACACACACACACACGTGGTCCCGGGTCCTTCACCACCACCACCATCACACACGCTCGGTTTCAAACTACCTCTACCTCCAGCGCCCCCTTTCTAAGGCGTTTTCCTCCTTCTCGATCCCAGTGACCACAGTACCGCTCTACCAGCTATATTATGAAAACGATAACCCTTTCTCACGTACTACCGTGTTCGATGAATAAGCTAGGTCCTACCACCCTTACTTTTGACAGATGTTAAGGACAAAGGACGCTATGGATTGACAGCACAGTATAGCACAGTACAGTATAGCACAGCACAGCAGGACACGTCACCAGCCCCACGAGTATAAAAAGCGTGCTTGGATACTATTTTCCCGCCATCTCGTGCGTGCGTGCGTGCGTGCGTGAGTGAGTGCGTGAGTAAGTGAGAGTAACTTTCTCCCACAACCGGCTATACAAATCTCCTCACCCGATTTCCGAGAACAGTAACGCGAGTGGTCGTGTCTTCTTCAGAGCTACGGTGATCCTCGGGACATGCGGTGATGGAGATGAAAAGGTGCGGGATAGTAAGTAGCGAGCAACAAGTCGTGTATTGGAGCGCGGCCGAGTCTAGGACGCATCTGCATTGAGAGAGGCCGAGTGAGGCAAGTTATATTTACTACCCCTTCTACTCGATGGATAGGGTTTGTCTTTGGTAGCGGCTATAGCGTGGATGGCTAGTTTATCGAGCTCCGTGAGGTTTAGAACTAAAGTCGCGTTTACGGATTATGATGATGATGACGATTATGCACAATGAGGAATACCTGCGTGTAAACGGGCGCGGATGGGTCCACGAGGATGGAAGAGGGAGACGGGAAACATCAAGCAAGAAAGGACTAAAGATTATTTTTACATCGTTTCCCAACTTTCTCCACTGCACATCGTCCATCGTCCTTCGCCCATCCATCCGTGCATGCTCCTGCTTCTCTCGCCGTCCAGTCCAGCTCTTCCGTGAATATTCGTACAAGAAATGAAGATAAGAATACATTACACCAAGACGTGGCGGCAGGGGGGACAATCAGATACGTTGGCCTCTGTAAATGAATGAAGAGAGGAAGTGGATATGATGGAAGCCTGTCCGAATCAAAGACGCACTCAAACGATATCCTCCTTCCCCATACACAACGGGCTCGGTTTTTTGGCTGGGTTCCCAGGTAGGTTGCAAGTCCGTCGCACCACCACGTCATGGATAGATAAAAAAAGCGGCTGGTCCCTGCTCCCAAGGATGTTTCGTCTTCGTCCGCGTCCGCGTCCGCGTCCGGCTATATCGCCTTGCAGTCCATCGTCCTCCTCTGAACACAAGAGTCAATATCGCCATTGCAAGGATCCAACAAAAAGACCTTCTTGACCCACATCTCCTCCCTTTTACTGACCCTCCAATCGCGAAACGGGGTGAGTCAAATGTACTTCCCAGGAAACGGCGGCTTCGGCCTTTCCTCCGCGACCACTTTCTTAGTCACAGTCACGTTCTCCCTGTGCTCGATCTTCGTTCCAGGAGGTAGTAAAAGTGACTTTGGAGAACGGGGCGGCGGGGCGTCCACGGCCGGTATTTGCGGCATCGGGATGCCGAGTTCGTCTCTCAGAAATCTCATGGTTTCCCGTTGCTCGTCCGGGGGTAGTTTCTTTGGCTCCTTTTTGCCCAGAAGGCGGCGAAAAGGCAGAGTGATGTCTGGAGAGAGGGGAGGGGACCCTGCTGGTCTAGCCCTTTCCGACGAGGAGCGTTCTGGTTGTTGCGGTGCTAGCCTTGCTGTGCGAAGGCTGGATCTTTTCTGCAACTTGGCTTCTTTCCGAGGTGGAGAATTGGAACGAGATGTCGTCGAGACCCGGCGCGTTGGATGACCGTGGTTCTCCGGTTTGGAAGCAGGTTTCTGGGTGGCAAAGTAGTCTCGCGGTGCTGAGTAGGCGGAAGATGGGCTCGAGGCCGTACTTGCGAGTTGGAGGTCTTGCTGCCGTTCCTGTTGAAACTGTTCTTGATGATAGCGACGAGTAACTTCGTGTTTTGTGTCTTCCTGTGACTCTGCCGGCGTTTCTATACCGCGTTCCTGTTGAAATTGTTCCGGATGATAGCGACGAATGACTTCGTGTTTTGTGTCATCTTGAGACTCTACCTGCGGCTCCATGCCAGGGAATATCTCTCCAAAGGGTTCGTCCATGATCGATTCGTGGCCAACTTGGACTTCGTCTGGGAAAAGCAGTTCTTGACTTTTCCACAACTTTTCCTCCTCGTCGATTATGCGTTTCGCTTCTCTGAGGTTTTCCCTCTCTTCTTCGATTCGCTTACGTTCTTCGATAATCCTCTTCCGTTCTTCTCCAATTCGACATCGTTCGGTATCGCCCCGGCGGCGCAGTTCAAGTCTGGCATGATGTTCCTGAAGCTCTTCCAATTCTTGTCTTAGCTTCTCTTTCGCCTCTTCAAGCTTGGCTTTTTCTTCTTCGAGCTTCCTCTTCTCCTCTTCTGTCGGCGAGATAGCCCGAGAGAAAAATGTTGGTCTTTCTTCGTCAAGCTTCTTCTTCTCCTCTACGGTTGGCGACATAGGCTGCGGGAAAAATATCGGAGGCAGTCGTATAGAATTGGCCCGTCGGATCATATCGTGGCAGGTCGTGTCCTGAATATCTTCCACCAGTTCAGGAGATTGGTTGCGAGAGTGTGAGGTAGATTGAGTGTTGAACATGTATTGTGGAGAGAAGCCGCGAGGGATCACTGGCGAATCTCCAGGGGTTCGGGTTGGCGTGATTTCAGGCTGACCTTCTTCCTTTGGTGGGAACCGATACTGCAACAGACTCCCTGTTTTGGAGTCATGTGCTGCGGTTATGATTGAGATATTTTCACGCCCTTTCGGATACGGATCTGCGGAAGTGTGGAATGCGAAATTTGGAGGTTGTGCCTTTGCCGGTGACTTTTCGTTGACAGGAGAGAGTGTTGCGATTGATGTTGGGGGCGATGTTTCCGAGGTCGGGTGTTGACTGCATGACGGCCGGGAGCTCAAAGCATTGCAGGGAGGCGTGATTGTAATACTGCTTTGCTTAGAGGAGGTCGAAGTATTTGAGCTTTGCTGTGAAGATGAACGTGATTTCTCGTCCGACTCGGTCTCTTCATCCTCTTCGTCGATGCGGTTCTCCGAAGAGAGGGAGGACGCGGCCAGACCTCCCTTGTAACGACCCGAGGGACTGATGAGTGCACCATTTCGGTGTCTTTGGTTGCGCGTCATCATCTGGCCCGAACTGAATTCCATTGAGGTTATGATTCGAGGAGTCTCCGACCGCGTCTGGCTCCCACCAGTCAGGCGTCTTATGAGGGGAGTTTTCTGATTGGAGCCTCGACTGCCTTGTGAGGCCCGTTCACGCTGCTGCTGCTCATATTGAAGCTGCGAACGTTGGGTTTCCATGGCCTTGATCACTGCATTCTTTACTTTGTCCAGACCTTTCTGATCCTTAGCGGAGCACTCGACGTATGCGCACCCAAGCTTCGCCGCAAACTCCTCGCCCTCCAAGCACAGTATCTTCCTCCTGTCTCTGCTCTTGTCTAATTTGTTCCCCACTAAGCATAGAACTTTTGGTTCCACCTGTTTCGACTTCGTATCTTCGTTCCGAGCTTCGACAAAGTGTTTTAGGGCGTCGAAAGAAGAGCGCGAATCAATATTGAACACCAGTATCATTCCGTTGGCGTCGGTAAAACGATAAAGGTCAACTGGGAGGCGAGTGACAGGGTACAGATGTTGAGGATGGGTCGCAGTCTCCGGCCTTGAAATGTCCATGCGCTTGGGTTGGACTTGGAAAGCGAACCTGTCATTACTGTCTGACTTCCACAGCATTTCCGGTGTTTCCGAATCAAAGAATGGGTCCCTTATTGAGGGGAAGCATGCGTAAACGAACTGGGACTTTTGTTAGTCATGATGGTTGCGTCGTGAATGTCTCAAGACTGGAACCTCGTTGGTATGCATGGTCCAATGTCGCAAACCATGGCTCTGTTGTAACTGTTCTGCTCTTGATGTTCATCCGAAGCTTCCCAACCCAGTCGCGTATACGTACCTGATGGTGTAAACAATACTTCCCCGCACCTTGGACACCGACAATCAGCAAGTTATAGCTGAGATGTTTCCGGCCAGATACTGGAGGGGGCACGAAGGGCTGCATCTTGAGGGCATTCATGCTGGAGCATAGCAAAAAGAGTGAAGAGGCCTTTACGAGCGATGTCTCTTCACCGCCCGTATGAGTACTACCGCTTGCCCAAAAGCAAGACAAGTGTGGAGTAGTTTTCACGGAGCATTTCGCGGAGAGTCGGAAAAAACGAAATTGTTGGCCCGGTACTGCGGCTGCGAAATGGATATTGATGAGATTCAGCGATCGGTGCCGCGGTGGCGTTTTCGCGTGTTGTTGATAAGCGATGCGAATCGTCAATAGATTGGTAGGCAAGGCTGAACCCTGTGCTCCACCACTCACAGTTTATTAAAGCAACAGGTATCCAGGCATATCATCATATGACATATAGTAGGAAGCTCCTCGCCCGGGCCGGAAATATAGACGGCTTACGTACCCAACTCAGATATATGACCACATAGGCCATTTGGGGTACGAGGTGACAGGAGAAGCGATCGCGGTGCAAGAAGATTGGTGCATCTTGCCTGTTGCTACCTACGATCCTAGCCAATCTGTATTGGCGTCGAACATAAAATTGGTGATGTTGAACTCGTTCAAGCTATTCATGGCGCCGTGCTCCACAGGTTGTGCCTGTTCCACGCTCACACCTGCGCCACCATTTGTGCCATTTCCGTCGGCGACCTGGCCTCCAATATTGGGAGGCAGTCGCGGTAAATTGAAGAAATCAAAAACATCAAGATATTCGAGATCGGTCGGCGCTGGAGTGCGCACTGGTGTTGCAGCAAATCGTACAATTCCAGAATTGAGGAGCTTCGGTTGACGAGATATTAGGGAGTCGAGATCAAATGCCGTGCGTCGCATGTCTGCGAGTATTTTGACCGTGTTCGGTGTCTCCATTCCTGGTGCTCTCTCGCTCTCTCTGTACTCGTCCAAAACTCGCTGCAATAGAGCTGCGTACCGGTCCGCGACTTTCCAGCATCGGCCCATCTCTCGCAGACTTTCCACGAGAGGATTGATGACAGGTGAGACGCGATGATCAATAGTGCAGCCGTGCACTAATACCACTCGGGCTGCCACCCACAAACTGAAAGCAAATGGAGGTCCAAGCTGACTCAGCATGTCCGCGTTTTTAGCGTACGTGCTCAACACAGAAACTAGAGAACCCATGTGTCAGCTTGTGTACACCAACTGACATGAGGACAGCGCATGCCTAACCAAAGGAGCAAGGCCTGAGAAGGCTTGCGAGACTTCAGGCCACGCTTAAAGACAGACTTTTAAGGTTGTCCAAACCCAAAGAATGGAGAGAGCATTGAACCATGGCTTGCTTGGAAAGATGAAGAGCGAACTCACTATTATCCACGGCCGTCTGACAGCGCTGGGCCGCAGAGTAGGACGGTGTAAAGATAGGCGAACGCGTGGTTGGATATGCAGCCGAAGAATGCAAGCGTATGACAGTTCTGTGAGGATTTAGATGTAAACTCCAGCTCGATCGTCCGTCAAGACATACGTATAGAAAGTTGCATGGAGCATTATCCAACCGCAATTGACCACTTTGTTCTTCGAAGTAGGATTGAAGACACGAGACATGTTACCATACTCTTGCGGTAGGTTGTACTTCCACGTCTGCAACTCAGTGTCCAATTCGCGGTATCGTTTTTGCCAACACTCGACGTCCGACAGCGCACCGATGTCGACAGGTTCTTTCAAGAATTGGTGGATTTTGGAAAGGATGCCAAGAACTTCAATGTAGTAGGAGAAGGTCCCAAGATTTTCGGGGCGATCGAGGGAGTAGTCATTTCTTTCTGTTGTCTTGAACCACCTGGTTTCCACAATCTGATTGTTGTTGAACAAGTCTTCTCGACAAGGAAGACGACGATCTATTTCTTTTTCGTCGAGAGTAAACTCGAAGGCAGTTGCTATTGTAGCATAGCGATCCAGTAGATAGACGATCCAGAATAGTCTACGACGGCTTTCGTCCTCTATGAAGTCTCTTGGCTCGGGAAGATTTGTTGCTCGCAAAGTGTAGATGGAAGGATACAGAGGAGAGATTGACAGGGATGTTGACTCCACAGCGAGTCCAAGTTGGACAACTTGACGAACGATAAGTGCCAGCATATTCCAGCCTGGCGGACCGTTAGAGTCGCCAATAAAGTCTAGAGTCAGAATCACAAGAGCTTGAAGTGCCCGGACTGAACTATGCTCCATACCGTAGAGCTGCACGCGCTCTTTCGAGATTCTGTGCTGCCGTTGGCGGAAGTCATCCGTTAAGCGTCTGTCTGCAGAAAACCGCAGAGTTGTTGCAATGATAGCATGTAATAATACACGCTCATCTTCTTGCAGAGGATTCGGTCCAAACAGAAGGTCAATGGTGGATTTTCGATGTAAGATGGGACACCATTTGTTTACATGCTTGAAAAAGTGATCCACAAGTTGGTAACAGAGGTCATGGTCCGGAAATTCGGGCTGTGAGCTGATTGGGGCAGAAGCTGGCGCCGAAGGTAGCGACTCTGAAAGGTTCAAAGTCGGCGAATGTACAGCTGGGTTCGGCTGGTTATAGGGGTCTCGGGAGGTTGAAGGCACTCCGGCGTTGTTGGCATTCTCGGTAGGGAGCTGGGCCTGAAATGCAGTGCTGATGTGGGAGATGCTTGAATGCCGACGGTCACTCAGGCCAGGAAAGTCGGGAGTAAATGGGGAGTGGTGTGATGGGTACGTGTTGGCCTTCTGGAGGAACAAGGCTGTCTCCGGCCGTGGGACATGTGGTGTCTGGGCCGATGAGGGTCTAAAGAAGTTGTCCCCTTGCGAAGATGTCTGCGCCGGAGAAAGACTAGCGTTGGAGAGCTGAGTGATGGCACCTTCGTGGCGATTGAGGACCTGGCGCATTTGCTCTGGACCCGTCCATCAGCATGTGTCACAGTGTGAATTACTTGGTGTTGCAGGGATGCACAGGTCCAGCCTTCGGTTGCCAACCATAGTGAAGCTCTCTAAGCAGCTCTAGTCGACAATGCAAGAGGAGCGACAGTCACTCGTGATGGTTCCCAAGCGGTTTCGCTTCCATGTATGATGTACTGTGGCCTGCGAGAAGACCGAGTCCCAGCGCCTTGGGAATCAAACAGGACGAACTTACCGATCATAGCAGCTTGCTCGGCCAGCTTCGCTTCAAGCTCTCGTCCATAGCCAGCTCTCAATCCAGGCTTTTTGCGCTCCTTGTACTCACATCTCTGCGAGTTCTTCATGCACCAACCACAGGCGGGCTGGCCCCTATCGCACTTGACCTTGCGCTGCTTGCATGTCTCGCACGAAACGCTGAGCGGCCGTGTTGTCCTGCGCCTTTTCCTGCTGCCATCCGCGTCGACCTGGCCGTCGCTCTCTTCGCTCCAGCCCTCGTCGCTTGGGGGCGACAAGTTGGCGGGCGGCGAGGCTTGTTGGCCCAACGCGCTTGAAGTCATAGTGTAACGGGTGTCTGGAGCTAATTGATTGCTTGGTGGTTTCGTTCCACGATTGTCCGACGGCCAGGAGGATTAAGCCCCGAACGGTGAGCTTGCGGGGTGTTTGCCCCATTAGACCGCTTGTGCTCTGGCCTCTTGGGGGCGCTCTTAACGGCCCTGCCGATGGGCTCGGCAGCGACATATCGGCGTCGACGAGATAGGATTGGCTGGGAGCAGGACCACAGAGCCGAGATCAACTCTGGGGGGTCGCGGGGGGTCGCTGGGGGTCTCCGGGCTGCCCGCCCCCGGAAGCCGGTGCGGAAGAGGTGTATTCGTGATTCTGCGGAGCCCATCGACGTCGCTACGCTCGCCATGTTGTTACGCCGAGTCGCTGTCTTCCTGTCCTGATATCGGAACGAGACTTTCCTTCCGTACTGAAGCCGTTCCTGATATATAGTACTCCTATCATGGCTACCGAGTACTGCCTGGACCGAAAGCCCGCTGTTCCCCTCCGTTTCCTGCTCCCCGTCCACTCGCCTCCACGTAGACCGCAGCCATGCCTCCCACAAACCAGTTCCCGACCATCGCGAACATCAAGACCTTTGTCATCCAGGGCGTTGGGTCGGGGGGTGACTACCACAATGTCAAGGGCGGCCATTGGCTCATCGACTCCAAGATCTCGACCCCCATGTCTCAGTACGAAAAATACAGGAGTTCACGAACAACCTGGGGCATCAATGTGTTGGGATCTTTCTGCGTTGAGCTCGAAGCATCCGATGGAACCAAGGGCTTTGCGACGGGTTTCGGTGGGCCGCCGGCTTGCTGGCTGGTGAGGGAGCATTTCGAACGATTCTTGATCGGAGCTGGCAAGTGGTGTATTCTGCTTAACTACCTGGAAGTGGACGCTAATCATACCGTACAGACCCACGCGACACCAACCACCTTTTTGAGCAGATGTACCGCGCTTCCATGTTCTACGGTCGCAAAGGCCTCCCAGTCGCCGTCATATCCGTCATCGACCTCGCCATATGGGATCTCATCGGCAAAATCCGCAATGAACCAGTTTACAAAATGATTGGAGGAGCGACAAGGGAACGATTGGACTTTTACTGCACAGGGCCTGAACCTTCGGCTGCGAAGAAGATGGGCTTCTTTGGCGGAAAGGTGCCGTTGCCATATGGCCCTGGCGAGGGACATGCGGGCTTGAAGAAGAACGTGGAATTCCTAAGGAAACATCGCGAGGATGTCGGGCCCGATTTCCCGCTCATGGTGGACTGCTACATGTCTCTCAACGTGTCGTACACAATTGAGGTGGTGGAAGCCTGCAAAGATCTCAACATCAACTGGTGGGAAGAGTGCTTGTCGCCCGATGACTTCGATGGCCAGGCTCTACTCAAGCGAGCTCACCCAGGCATGAAGTTCACTACTGGCGAGCACGAGTACTCTCGATACGGCTTTCGGAAACTCATCGAAGGACGGAATGTCGATATCCTGCAGCCAGATGTAATGTGGGTAGGCGGCATGACGGAACTTTTAAAGGTCTCCGCCATGGCAGCAGCATACGATATTCCTGTCGTGCCACACGCCAGTGGTCCGTACTCGTATCACTTTGTTATCTCGCAGGCTCATTCCCCGTTCCAAGAGTATTTGGCCAACTCTGCGGACGGCAAAAGCGTTCAGCCAGTTTTTGGCGATCTTTTCCTCAATGAGCCCATTCCCGTGAATGGATACCTGAATGTTTCAGACTTGGACAAACCTGGCTTTGGCTTGGAACTAAATCCAGCGGCAAGATTACTGGACGCCACGTACATTCTCAACCCGACGCCAGAACGACCTCTAAATGGCACTTCAGTCCCCGAAAAGGCCCCAGAGAAGCCTGAAGAGAAGGAAATTGTTGTCAATGTCGAGAGCAACGCATAATTTTTCCCGCTTCGAAGTACTTGACGGATGGCGCGGCTTTTTGTTCGGCGTTGGGATTATGGGCTGATGAGTAGATTATGATACGTCTACGGACTCCCGTGTATGAGAAGATGAAGAAATTTTCGGCCTTAACTCGGATACGAAGTGCCATGTACAACGATCCTCCAATCACGATCACAGCAGTTCCTTTCTTATTCGCCTCATCTATCTCGTCACCGCCCTTCCATTCTTGCTCTCCGTTATACAGGTACACCCATCGACTTGGATGTCGGGATAATGGTCGCTGAGTTTCTGACGATCGAGGTCGAAGTCACGCCGTGCTGTCAGAATCCACCAAGTCCCATACCACACGAGCAATTGGTGAATCGGCAGTGTCCGTCGCCGCCGCATCAAAACATCCGTGTACGCGGATAGACTGAGTGAGTGAGACCCAGTGGTGTGAATGCTTGCCAGATATGATGACGCATAAGAGACAAACCTTACCCAGCACGAGGAACCTGTAGCAACAAACTTGGTCAGGTGATTTGGACATTTCCAGCTGGTATTCGTATTGGAAAGGGGAATCCGAGGAATCGAGGATGTGGGGATAGCCCTTCTTTTACGAGACTGGAAAGGTGTGGCGCGCGGGGATGCATTTCTAGATCCGCCCTTGTAGGTAGAGGTTGCGTCACGTACGTACGTCCTCCTCGCGAATCAAAATGCCATCTCCTTGCTGATTCGTAGCGCAGCTTTTTCTTTGTCTCGTCTATGAGGTTGGTATCTTCCGACACTGGTTTGTTTCGACACTGTCCAAGAGATCTGGTGTAAGAAGGGATTGCAACTCGCGGTACCTTCCTACCTTTGATAAGGCACTGGGCCTTTTTGCTCGCTGTTAGTGATTTTTTCTTGTGGAGAGAGGGGGAAGTTGGATGTATGATTGTTTGATATTGAGGCTCTGGGAAACGATATCGAAATTCTTTAAACATTCTGGGATCTATCGAGCTTGAATGCGCCCACAGGATTTAATCGCTCCAGCAGCCGTTTTGTTTATTGGGTAAAGATGAAGCTTAGGTACCTCCTCGCACTGTAGTAGTAGTCGTGGCGCGGACTGACTCGGGTCGATCGATGGCTACCCACATTTACTTAGCTTCGCGTTGACTCTCGAGATCATCAGAAAATCTTCTGCTTCCCTTGCGTTTTGTGCTTGTTCATCGATCCGATCTTTTGACCTCGCAGTGTGGAATACCACGGATATTATTTCTTTGACAAACGCGTCATTGAACAAGCTCACTGCGACGGCGGAACTGTCTTCCCCACCCCTCCTTTCACGAAGAAAACTCTTTGTTTGATGATATAGGTCATGGAGGTGGCTTAAAATCTGGACCAAAGTTTGGATGATGCGAATAGTTCCTTATCGTCATCATCCATATTCTATTTCCAATATCAAAATGAACAGTCGTCGTGTATCTCTAAGCTTGATTTCAACTTTCCTTGATAAGATGGATCTTCTACTCGAAAGCACTGGTTATAGATGTGGTAGGCAGATCGAGTCGTAGTAGGCCGGGTAACAGCAGGCTAAGTATAGATTTGGACATAACGCTTCGGGAAATAGTAGATCCAAAGATATCAGAAAGACAGATGAAGGGCCGACATCCAAATCCAGCACCAGCCGCACAAGCACCAACCGTCCATAGAAGCACCAACAACTCGATTGCCATTGGACCAGGGGCCGACAGCCGAAGAAACAATGGCCCAAGTACCGATATCTCCAACGCCAACGACCGAGCTGCCAAAAGCCACAATGCCCACAGAGACACCACCAACACAAGAACCGAACCCCCCCAATACCGAGTAGCCCAGAAACCAAGAGCCGAAGAATCACCACACCAAACCCCAGCAGACAAAACCGCGAGACACCAAGAAACGAATCGACCAGAACCTGCCCGTCACCATCCAACCCGCCACCAAACCAACAACCTCAGGAGCACAGAAGTTGCTGTAACTCGATCGTAGCTTGGAGGAACCTTCATTGTCGCAGTCGTGGATGGTAAAGTCCTGCTTCGTGTCAGATTGAAAGGGTAGGCTTCTAACTTTTACCAAGTCTAGTGACAAGATTGACTGTGACGGAAGAAATGGGGGAACTTGTGCAATTCAACATACGGCAAGACACGCTTTGGACACATACCCTTGAGCAAAATCGACGTCATGGGTACAACCGTTCCGATGTTGGTGAAATTGTGAAAGATCCGTTTCCATTGTTGTCCTTCAACTGAAGCTCTATTGAGATAAGCTGGCTCTAAATGATTCACAATTTAGCCTTCCTATTCCCGCCCTTGCCGACCCTCAAAGCAGCCTCTCTCCCAGCCTTACGTCCAAAAACAGCTCCAGAAGTCAAGCCACTGCCCCCGGGATAATTACCATAGAACAGACCTCCGACCATCTCCCCCGCACAGTAGAGGCCAGGGATGGGCTGATCCGTCTGGTCCAAGACTGCGGCCGTCGTGGCATCTGTTTTCAACCCTCCGAACGTAAATGTGACGCCGCAAGTGACTTTGACAGCCAGAAAGGCAGGTTTGAGGATAGGCTGGGCCCAGTTGGTCTTATTTGGGCCTAAAACGAGGCTTTTCGTCGATGATTTGGTTGAGATGCCATCTTTTTTTGATGGATCGAAAGTGGTCTCGGGATTTTCTTTTCGGAAAGCTGTGACAGCTGTGTTGTACTCGTTGATTGAGTCGATGAAGAGTTCGGGATTTTCAAGACCTTTTTCTCTCAGACTGGCTGCAAGTTCCGGGATCGAGGGTGCAGAGATCCTGTCCACAACTTCTTCGGCGTACTCTTCTCATCGAAGCCATGTGGCACCATCTGCGTCCCATACTTGAAAAGCTACGCCGTCTGGCTGGTTCAAGATTGCTCTACCGAATTTGGCATACGTGTAGTTCCTGAGGTCTTCGCCCTCGTCGACGAATCGTTTTCCATCAATATTGAACATAAGTCCTAGTGGATAACCAGATTTGGTGAATTGGTTCGTCAGCTTTTGATCGCCTGCGTCAGTGGGAGCGTTGTAATCCCAGCAAGTAGAATGACAGCCTGACCAATCTCCGGCAGGCTGTGCACCGGCATCGTTGATAGCCATGTCGAGGAGATCGCCTGTGTTGTATGGTGTCCCACGAACGTACGCTAGATCCCAATTGGCACCCAAATGTTGTACACGCATTTGAGGATTCGCTTCAAAGCCTCCTGCGCATAGCACAACCCCACCAGTCGCAAAGATGTCTTGAGTTGTACCATCAACTCGACGCACAGTGATGCCTGTTACCCCACCAGCCTGAT
Source organism: Venturia carpophila (assembly GCA_014858625.1). Taxonomy (NCBI): domain Eukaryota; kingdom Fungi; phylum Ascomycota; class Dothideomycetes; order Venturiales; family Venturiaceae; genus Venturia; species Venturia carpophila. Next base: position 1,932,455 of record JACTAK010000005.1, read on the forward strand.
CTAGTATCAGTCGAATAACAGGACTGTCATATCGTATGTCAACCCCAAGCCTCTTGCAATTAGCTAAATGTTGCTCCGTAAGACCCTTTCCACCACCCTCAACCATCAGAACCATTCCGCCCCAGAATTTCTGCCTCCCATCAATCTCATACGCCTGTCTGTTGAACGAAAGCTGGAACTTGATGCCATTTCTTACTAACCATTTCGTCGTTTCGTTCGACTCGTACACCAAGGCGTGAGCTAGAGCAGGATCAGAACGGTTGTTACAGATCCTCTGCAAATCGGCGATGAAGTCGTTCTCAGTATAAGATTCCATATTAATCTTGTCTACCATTTCGGGCGTGACATTATTGACAAGAGGGAGAACGTCTTGCAGTCCATGGAATGCTGTACGGTACGCCCCAGCTGTGAAGGTGGAATTGCCTCCAGCCCATGCAAAAGGTGCTTTCTCGAGCACGACGACCGATGATGCTCCATGCTCTTTTGCCGAAGCTGCCGCGGATAGCCCAGCGTTCCCGGTGCCGATGATAACAACGTCAACTGTTTGCTCTGGCATAATGAAGTGACTGGCGTTTTGCGACTGATTCTGCTGTGCATCACGAGTATGGTGAGGTCGAAGTTAGCGCGGATCGTGGCCAGCCGTTCGGATTGACAACAAGCGGCGAGTGCCGAAGTCGATCAGGACGCGACGATGCCGGCCATGCAATTTATCCCTTGGTTTTACAAACTAGACAATTCTTTCGTTTTCACCTACGGCACGATGCGACGATTCTTTGGTGAGCTTTTGAAATGACTCTTTCCAAGTTTATCGACATCGATTTCCAGTTGAGTGAGATCAAAGCCAAGGTGTGGCCATCTATCCACTATGTTTCGTGGTTGCAAAGTGAGAAGCCAAACCGCAATTGACGAGCAATTCACTTCTGTGCCCTCAAGTTATCAGAAACCAGGCTCTTCTTTCCCAGCGCTGTCACGAACACGAGCCCTCCAATCAAGGTCCAAACCATTCTTGAGTGCAGTATCTCTTCCCTCGTCCAGCACGAACCACCTCTCATCAATCGAGAGCTTCAATTCCTTGATTTTGCCCTCTGGCGGTCGTTCAATTAGAGCAGTTGCTTTCAGATTGCCTTGTTTCATGAGCCTCGCGTACTTTTCCTCAGCCAGTATCCACGCATTCATTTCCTCCTCATCCCTTTTGACCTCAAACCGAACCTTGAACCATTGCTGGAACTCGTCCTCGTCTTTGAAGCACGCGCCAAATCCATCGCAATAGCATTCGTGCATCGCGGGACACAACACGTTCTTGCCAGTCCAGAGATAATGCCAGAGATACTCAAAGACGCGTCCAGACATACTATTAGACAATCTTGTCTTGAGTAGCCAATCTCTTGTCCGTGTATACTCGCTCAGTGGTATCGCCCTGATGCGCTCTCCCGATACCGCGAACTGGGAACAGCAAGGCTGGCCAAGGATATCTGGCATCGGATCATTTGGAAACAAGTCCTTCCAAGACTTTGCCACGAGCATCTCCTCCTTCTTCTCTTCAACCTCCTCTTTCGCGTTGAGGCGCATCCACGCGGGACACCCTGGGTAGAACATGCACCGCAGGTTCATGTAGCCTTCGCTTGCGACCCTAGCATCTGAAAGATGCCGTATCGTCATTGCCGTGTCTGTATTGAAAAGGTCGTTGTTGTGCCACGTCCATCGATGTGCGTGGATGAAGATGTTTGTCTCTGCCAGCGTGTCATAATGGTCGATGATGTAGCTCAAATAGACCATGGCTTCGTTGCCCTTGTTCTTCGGGGGGTGCAACGGCGCGTTTCTGTCGTCCACGACGTATACTGCTTTCCTGGTATCAGGAAACTCTTCGTCCAGCCATGAGATGTCCTCAGCTTTCAACTTGGGGACCACGATCGTTCGCGTATAATTGCCAGTCGCCTTGGGAGTCCCAGGCTTGAAGCTGCTTGAGTAGATGGCGGTGATGTTTGCATTTCCAACCCCGCTTGAGGAATATCTCGTGTTCTGGAGTATCAAGTCTTTGAATTGCCTGAAGTCCTTGATTGGCAAAGGAGGAAGCGCTTCCAATTGGTCTCGTACGTCGTCATGGCGGAGCAGCAGCAGTGTGCCGAGTGCTGCAACGAGGGCTAGAAGGATGTATCTCGTTCGACGAGGGGCCATGTCGTGCTACACGAGACAAACTATAGCCGTAAGAAGATGTACGCTGCATGATGCTTGTGAGCCAGTTCGATTGCGTAGGTGGGCATTCCATGTACGGGACCTATAGGTATAGAATATGGGGTACCAAGTCCTATATATTATTTATCCTGCTGCATGTCCCCACGCGACTGAAAGATCGCGCTAGTCCTCTTGCCATGCGCGGCCATCTGGGTCCCTGGGATAACGATGTGCATCTCGGCACCGCAAATCTCAAAAACACTCCTCCATCCTTGCACCGCCGTACAAGACTCTCAAACCACACATGGCTACTGCCTCGAATCCCGAGCCAGTCTCGGTCTTGTTCGTGTGCCTGGGAAATATATGTAGACCAGCTAGTGCCCTCAAATCCTTCCGACAGCCGTACTGACCTCTCTCTATAGGTCGTTCTCCAATGGCTGAGGGGGTGTTCAGACACGTCACCAACCATCCGAACCACCCTCTTATCGCCGAAGTGGATTCAGCGGGCACCGGAGGCTACCACACGGGCTCCTCGCCAGACCCAAGAACCATGAAGACCCTTAGAGCAAACGGTGTACACAACTACCGACATGGCGCGAGGAAGGTGACGGCAGAGGACTTTGACAACTTCCATTGGATATTTGCCATGGACGCGGACAATCTTGAGGATTTACAGTCAATGCGGGACCGCGCACGGAGCAGGAAGCCCAAAGGAGAGCTCAAAGACGATCAGAACGAGATGGGAAAGATTATGCTATTTGGAGATTTCGGAGGTAGGAAGGGCGAGCAAGTGATAGACCCGTATTATGGTGCCGATGATGGATTCGCGACAGCATATGAGCAGATGGTCAGGTTCACAGATGGATTTTTGAAGCATCTCGTGGAGACGAGATCTACTGCAGAGAAGGCATGAGGAAACAGCAGACAACCTAGAAATGATACCCAAGCTATGAATTGCCAAAATGGAATGTCCGTTTACAAGTTCATAAAAGTCGTTGTGATATTTTCTGTCAGTTGATTCCGAATGCCCAAATGAGCTCGTACAAGCTCGTCTGAAAGCAGCCTGAGATCTGGAAGATCCAGATCGAGAAACGTAGTGAGAGCCGGAATTTGGGATACGCAGTGCTCGAGTACTGGGTAATCATTTAGCATCGCACCCCATAGGTACATGTAACACTTCCAGCTGGAGGGCTCCAATGCAGCTCAAGATTTCACGTGCCTGTGGTATGGTAAGAACGGTCGAGAGCCATCAACGGGACCATAACATCGACTTCTATTATATCATCTAGGCCAGAGCTTTCCTTTCCGTCATCAAATCGAGACTCTTTCCACTACTCAACGGTCAAGCCAACAACGCAAAGCGCGAAGTCTTCCACCCTTCACCAAAGTCTGTCGCCGCCGGTTCATAGTCGAGGACTCACAAGCCAACGAAGAAAGGAACTTTGAAAACACCAGACCGCATTTGAGAAGCGGCTATCCATAACTCCTGGCGAGCTACCTCGCATCCGGCCACTGTCTCTGCGACCTTCTCGACTACCTCCATCATGACTTTGCCACTACCGCAAATCAACGAGCAGGCCATGTCCGACAACTCCCATCTGGGACACGCACGCTCGGAAGACTACGTATTCCGGATACCCACGCCTCCGCGAGTCGTCATTCCCGCGCTCAATGCCTGGAACAACTCCACAGCATCGTGGCACCCGGGCGACATTGTCTATGACCCAGATCCTGCTGTGAACGTTGACTTCCTGCAGGAAACTGACTATGTTGGAGAATTAGCCCGACCAGCAGTGTCTGGCGGAGGCTGGGCGTACGCGAATCGCCGACTAGCTCAGTCTATCCTCTCATACTTGTATTTGGGACCTCAAAATGCAGCGCGCGACAAAGAGTACATTCAGCGTGAACGGATCACTATGATCCTAGCCATCGAGCACAAGACTCCGTCAGGCTCAATGCTCACGAAAGGGCCCATGAAAGTTGCCGACGAGTTGGGTATTGCCAAAGCAAAAGTTGAGGTTGCTCATAACCAAGAGCTGATCTCTTTGTTCCCGACCACGACCCGCATCATCAATGCTCATCTTCGAGAAATGCACAACAGAAAACTGCTCAATCCTCAAGGTGGGATCCCTAGTGGCAAGGTGCTTGTATTTTGTGAGAGCGGAAACGAGAAGTCTGCTGGCGTGGTAGCCGCCTATCTAATGGACACTTTCACCGCCACCGACTACGTCAAAGCGGCTCAGATTTGCAATCAACGCCGATTCTGCTGCTCTTTTGACGACTCGATGAAACAACTTCTCAAGACGTACGGCGAGTTGGTCAAAGCAAAACGCGACATAACAATATTGAATGGTCAAAACAGCCACGCTCAAGCACAACCTGTTACTAGTCCTTTCTTTGGATCACCCAGCATTGTCTCTCCACAACCTCGCCATTCCGGTAGCTACTTCAATCCAATCTTGAACAGTGGCCGCAAGCGAGAGCGCGAGATTGAACAAGAGGATGTGGATATGGATGATGGGGACGGAATTGTGGCTGATGACCAGGATCGATTCTCTGGGAGAGAGTTCGTCCCGTTCCGATGAGATGAGGGAATCCTCAGACGCATTTTTGGATAAGTGGAAGTAATTTGCTCATGATCGAGCTGCCAGTTCAAAACATGAAGAGCCATGATCATTTCTGAACGTCCAAAGACTGGTACACATCCTGCAAGTACCTTTGCTTTAGGACGAGATATGGCTGGAGCTCTAAGACTTTGAATCTTCGAGGAATTATTGCGAAAGGGAGCTTAGAAGTCTCGAGTCAGTGCTTTCAAATTTCCCTGATTTTGAGCCGATAATAACCCAGGCGGATTCAGATTACTCGGAAGCATGAACACAGGGGAATGGTCGTTAAGATGGGTGTCAAAAGTGGTTTGCAGGAGACGAGAGCTTGGCTCTAGCCTGGTTTTGAAAAGGCAAAATGTCAGTGGTCATGTACGTGATGGCCCAGTCTCGTGTTAAGGAAAGAGCATTTGGTCGCGGCAGGATACCCATCTCCAGAGCCGTGTTTAAGATGCCGATGCACCAAAACAAACAAGAGTTCATATCACTACAGTATTCGTCCATACAGTTTGATTCAGAGGCAAGATTGTTACGTCAACATCGATCAACGACCAAAATACTCGACGTAGGTCAGCGACGTTGTACAACCTCACGACGCAAAGCGATGTACCAGGTACACTCGAAAGACTGGATCGTAACCGCTTCAGGCAAGCCGTCAGGAGTCCTGCAGGCTTGATGTCGTTTACGGGTCTTGAATCGGAACGAGCCTCTCGCGCATTCAAGTACCCGCCAACAACTTCTCCACAAACAATCACAACGAAAGTTATTCAGCACCAAGGCGCTCAAGACAAGAACCCCCCTCCAGAGCACCTTCCCATTTCTACCACCCCGACAACCATCCACAACCCAGGGTAATCCGACTCCTGGAAAGACGATACCCAGGCAAAGGCGCCGAAGGTCACGCTACCCCCCTTTCTCCTCCAACAATACGGGGGGGAAACCGGAAAGCAAAAGCATCTCGCAGCATCAGTAAAAAGGTTGCAGCGAAGGAATCCCGACGCGCCCAATTCATGACAGATGAGAGGATAAACAGGAAATGAGACATCAGAAAAGCGTGGATAGGATGTTATCTGGTCCACTCGTCGTAGCGTTGTAAAAACAGACACTCATCGAGCAACAGAATATCATCGACAGCTCACACGACGCATTCGAGCATCTGGAAAGTAAGTATAGCCACGGGCTCCGAAGAGCACGAAGAAGAAAAAGAAGAAAACACCGACTCAGAACACCTCAAAAGACTCAAAACCTTATATATCCCCCTACAACAATCCATCATTGAAGGTATCGAAAACGACATGCGTGAACAAGAAAAGTGGAGGTATTCTCCCCGTTCGGCGGGCGAGGAAATGTAACATGCCGTCATGAAGATTCTGCACGTTGGTCTCGAGCATATCATTCATATTTCACATGAGAGGAGAAGGGTGATGGTGCCGCCGGGTGGGAATTGATAAGCCTACTAATGTTGGGGTTCCAAGCTGCAAGGGGTTGGCAGCGGGGTTAGTGGGGGACCGGGTTGACTAGGTCAATTCATTACCCTGCATCGAATGAATGAATGAATGAATGAATGAATGCTTTCAATGTTCTGGGCTAACAAGGTGAACTTTTCCATCGAACTTCTATTCTGAGAGTAAAGCGTGATGTGTTTTTGCGTTTGAGAGCAGGCACTCACTTTCGTCCCTTTTCTCTGCAGTGGATACCTACGCTGATCCGGTATAAGTGCGTGGGTAGCTTCTTACCATCCACCTGCAGCAACAACGGTACCCAAGGTCCAAGGAATCACGAGTCCTCTGTTAGTCTCATCATCATCATCATCATCATCATCATCGCAGAAAGTACCAGCAGGTCTAATGGAAAGATCATAAACTCCCTATTACTTTCACCATTGCCAGTCTCAGAAGAGGTGTGATGACATCCTACCCATCCATCCCCGACATGGATGGCTAATCTCATCATCATCTCACTTCTTGTAAGAGGTATCTTCCATCCTACCAATCCCCGATGTAACTGGCAATCAATCTCAGTCAGAGATTATACTATACTCCATCATACATCCCCTGCTTTTCCTCAAGAAACAGGTAGTTCTTGACCAAGAATAATACGCTTCACGCGCTCCTCGATCAATCCCTCCTCCACCATTTCATTGACAGTCTCTCTCACAACTTCCCCTTCTATACCTTGAAAGATTTCCTTGACGCTACCAAAGAGAACGCCATCGCCCCAAATACCCTCGGCAACTTTAACGGCACCAGCTTTCACGCCCGCCTCGTCTCTCAGCTCTCCATTTCCATCTTGGCCCGCTAGTCCTCTCGCACCACGGTAGTATACCCCCGCATTTTTTAGTAATGTCGGCAGAGAACTGGAGATGGAGGCGCTGGCAGCGACGTGATGGGCAATCATCGATCGGAGTAATTCAATATCTCCTCTCTGGAGATAGACCTGCGCGCGGCCTGGAAGAGCAAGATCACTACTGGATAAGGCGCCTGGGGCGGCGAGGAGAGTCGTTACTTTTGCTAGGAGATCCTGGGCTTGGGTCAGGGACGTCCAGCATGTTGTGGCGGAATCACTTTGAGTCAAAGAGGGATCGAAGTCGAAGACTGCGTCAGCGAGGTCGATGAGGGCGTCGGCGTAGGCGCTCAAGATTTGGATGGATGATGCTGGTGTTGCCTCGTCGTTCGCCGTTTCGAAGAGGGGCAAGAAGGCTTCTTTGATACGTGATGCGTATGTTTCTGTTGAGGCAAGCTTGGACTTGTATTCTGTGCCTGATAGGGCGGACTTGAATACTGCTGCGGCTAGATCGGCTTCGAGTCTTGCCTCGGCTTGCGGATTTGTGAGTTGTGCTGGTGCGTCCGGATGGAACGAAGATGAGGAGTTGGAGACTACAAGAAAGGGTGTTGATTTGTTTTCCGAAGCATCTTCAGGAACTGAAGAAGGAAGTAGACTGATGTAGCTAGGCAGCTTTTGCGTCATTATGGGTGATGCTATCTCAAAGAGATTGGCTAATTGACTGCTACTCATTGGTGCTGCTACTGTGGCGAGGAATGAGAGACTTCGAAGTTGGGCAAGGGCAGTTTCGATGAGCGTGGCTGGTGTGACGGACTCAAGGACTACTGCCCACTGATGTTCGCCCTCTTCGGACTCTGGTTTCTTGGATGAAGGCGGAGCTTCTTGTGCCTCAGCCGATATTGAAGCTTCGTCGACAGCACCCTGAACCTCCTGCATCTGAGTATATTCCATCTCCTGTCTAGCTAAGCAAGAGGCAAATAGCTCTACGGCTTCTTGCAACAATGACACAGCTTGTGCTTTGATCTCGGGATCTTGAGCATCCAAGTCAATGAGCTCCTCGGCAAAGCTCGTCAAAACTTGAGCCGTATTGAACAAAACATCTGGATTTTCCTGGTCGATGCTCAGAGCAAACCGATGCGCTTCCAAAGCCTCTTTAAGAAGCTCAAGTAAGGATCCAACGAGCGGCAAGAGTCGCTTCTCTTGAGTGATGTGGTACAGAAGAAGCGCCTTGTTGTATGCCAAGTCGAAGCTCTTTGGAAATCTGGATAATCCTTCGACGTAGGCCGTTATGGCTTTCTGATAAAATCGAAGTGCTTTTGCAGGATCTCTGGACAGATTGAAGTTAGGCACTGGTACACTATTTCCATGTCAAATCGTCTCACCCTGCTTTCCACTTCGACCCGGAGGATTCAAATTCATCGGCTCGCTCGAGGTAATCGTTTTCAGATTCAAGTCGCTCTTTAGGTTAGCCATTTTGGAGAGCAAAGTTAGGTTGATGTTTACCGAGCTTTCACCCAGAGTCTTCTTTGGTTTTCCCCTTGGACGCCTCATATTGAGATCAGATGGGAACTTCTTTGTCTGTATTGTTGATGTTGTGAGAAAACGAACAAGCGATTTCAAACTCATCTCACGATGCTTGGGTAAGGAGCCACCCAGTCCTGTTGTAAGGAAAGGGCGGGTCTCGAGCATTGGCACTTCTGGCTTGTCTTCTTCCCCTTCACAACACACTGTCCATCCGATAGTGAAAACTTCCTTATTGGCTCCTGTGCCGCGGTGCAGTGGCAGTCCTTACTGCAGACCATGGCCACGCAGCTTTCGCGACTCTCGATAGTGATCCCAATCGTCATCAAAGACATTGTTGCAGCACTGATTCCACGCGAGAAGCCAGCGCGAACGAGATATCTAGATACGAGAGGGCATATGCTTACAGGTACCTTGAGAATCTCGCAATCTCACTCGCCACAGGCTTAACCGTTTCTGCGGTCTTTCGAACAATGGTCAGTAGCAATTATGCCCACTTCATCAAGATGGTGATGATGCTCCGGTTCGAGCTACCAATGAGAAATGGACGACCAAAGACAGCGTCAAACTCTTGCCACACGCTCAGTATGACTGGAAGAAACAGTGGACGCCGGAGGATGCCAGAAGAAGCAGTGACGCCGGAGTTATATTTTTTGCTCACAATGGAGGATCTTCCATAACGATCACGTCGGCAACAATCCCTCGACCAGATGCGCTCTTCATCAAGGAGCAATCGTAGCCTCAACGTAAGCTTGACATGGTCAGATGCTAGTCCATACGCTTCCAGACTTGGAGAAAGTAGAACGACATGTGTGGAGACCAGACGACCAAACTTGTTGGCGGCTTGGGAAAGGGTCTCAACGTCGATCGATCAGGGAGGATACCAATTTGAATTAACCGGGACTAATTGAAAGCATCGGAACTGCGACGGCCGGCGAACAAACTAGCTGACCTGCCGTGTCCAGGCTCGGTCTCGTTCATTGAGAGGAACAATTGATGATGGAGGCCGACGGCCTGTGTACTTTGGTAGACTCTCTTGAGGATCTAAGCGCTACAACAAGAATGACGGGAAACAGAACTACAAAATACTGCTCACAATGTCCTGTTAGCTCCGCTAATCACAGAGGCAGACTGGCAAGATTTCGGTTTCCATGCCTTCCATCAGTCACGAAAGCTTTCAAGCTTACGGGACAGTACCTATAATTGGTGACTTTTGGAAACCCACTTGAACTTCAACCTGTGACCTTCGCTCGGACGAAATCTGTTCGAGCACGAGGGACAGTCTCTCGTGAAGATACCGACAGATCAACTTCCAAGGCGACGGCTCAGTCTATTGTAAGTCAGTCCATTCTTGCTTCTACAAAAGCTTCCCGACAGATCTCAGTCCAATAACAGCAAGCATCGACCGCGCACCAAAGTACAAGTCCGGATTTGAATGCTGCTTCAAGACGATGGAGTTACGATGGCGATTGTACAATGTCACCTGATTGCCAGACTCGGCGCACACCAAGTAGCAGTACGTGTGTTGCGCTGCAAGTACGACGTTGTGCGCGGCAAGTCTCATGGCCTGCAGTCGACGCCGTGTCACGATGGACTGGTGATGCGCCTGATCGGATATGTATGCTTGGAAGCGCACCACCTCCCAACCCCGGCGACTGGACAGTGCCTGCAAGCAAGCGTTAAAGCTATTGAAATCAAAAACGACGGTCTATATTGGCATGAACAAGATTTGGATCTCGTTGGAGTGGCCAAGTCGACGGCTTCAGGTACAACGGCGCCCTGCAGTCTCTGGTCCTTTCATCCCCGAAACTCCTGGAGTACAAGGCGATTCGCGGCTAAGAGCTGGAGACTCCTTGCAAAACTGAAGGATCGAATGGTGGAATTGAGGATGAGACAGTCCAAGGCTTTTCCTACATAAAGGTGGGAAGGAACCGCACGGTCAAATTGGCAGAACATTCCTCTCATTCTACCATCACTCTTTCACCGAGATCCTCATCTCCAATCGGAACCAACACCTAATCCTAATACGCAAAACCAAAATGCAATTCCTCAACATCGTTGGCTTTCTTGCAGCCACCAGCATGGCTGCTCAAGTCACCATTCACAACAAGTGCAGCACTGCGGTCTGGCTTAAGCCCGACTCTGCTGGAGCTACAGGCACTGTGAGTTTGCACATTCTCTTCCTCCTCAACGCAACTTCATGGCACATCCCTTACTTCCAATCCAATCCTCACCTCTTCACGCCCCAAACAAGCCGAGAAACCCCCTTTCCTCACCAAATAATCCACCCTTTCTCCACCTCTCCCCCCTGTAACCCATCCCTCTCCACCAGATCACTACTCACCCAAATACAAAAAAACCAGCCCGTCCCCATCCCCATTAAATCCGCCTGGATAACCGACCTGAAAGGCACCGGCAACGCCTTCAAACTAGCCCCCTCCCCCGACTCCCTCGACAAACCAATCCAGTTCGATTACTCGGTCGGTCCGGACGGACTCACCTACTACGACATCACTGATGCAGTGGGAAGCCCGTTCCCGCTTCTGGCGCACGGGGACGACTGTGCGCAGGTTGTTTGTCCGGCGGGCCCGGATTTGTGTAAGGCGACGAAGAGTTGTCCCAAGGAGAAGAATTTGCATGTTTATGCTTGCCCTTAGTGTGTGTGTGTATGGGGAAGTGGTGGAGAAAATTGGTTTGGGGCGGTGATGGTGCGTGCGTTGCTAGGGTGGGAAGGGGCAGGCGAAGTGAGATCAGGAGATGAGGAGATGAGGTGAGGTGGAATGAGGTGGAATGACGAGTCTCCTGTAATGATGAGTATCTTTGTTTTTGTCTCGATCGATGAAATGCGCTTTTCAACAATACTGTTCCATGAGTCGTGAATCCACAATCTGATTGATATCCGTGACTCTTGGTGTGCCGAGTTATTTACCACAACACCTGGATGGTGAGTCGTCCTTTCACAAAAACATATCGCCGCGATTCCGACACAAGGTGACTACACGCCAATCAATGGATCAATGGAAGCAAGTACATATTGCCTATGCCATACACGTTACCAGCGCTATATGTCGAAATATGCTACATCGATATTATCCTTCCTTCAAACTACCTTATACATATCCATCCCTTCGTCCATCCCTCCATCCCTCCATCCCTCCCACCACTTTACTTCTTCTTCTTCTTCTTGATCATGAATCATCTCGTAATATAAATAACATTTGTCTGTACAACAGATAGATAGCGCGAACAAATATGTCCTAGAGTCCTAGAGAAAGGATGTGTAGTAAAAGCGGCGTTGAAACAGCGTCTTGCAACGATTGCGGGGGGGAAAATAAACTAGGTGTCACAGACTTTCCTTCTCTTTTAGTTTCCCTCTTTTTGGGGGGGGGGGAGAACGACCTCGACCCTCTTGGGTGGGTATACCAAAAACGCCGCCGTATCTATCCAGAGCCAAAGAAAAATTAGAAATGTAAAGATTGCGATGGGGTAATTGATTGACGTCATACGGAAACGCCGACGATGCCGTTCCATGCGGTACCGGTTTTTGATTTTCCCCAGGGAGGGTTGTGAGCTTTAGAGCTCGTTCGTGGAGGTGGTAATGACGGTAGTGGTGGTGAGAGTGATGGTAAGTTCGGACTCGTGGGCGAAAGGCTACTCCATGACATGGCAGGAGTTGTGTCACTTGTAGCAGACTTCAGGGTGATCATGGATGGGAAGGCGGCGATTCTTGGTTCTGAGATGACGGATGCGATAGAGTCCATGCTACTCGATGTAGGAGCTGGAGAGGGCGGTGTGATGAGGTTTACATCGCGCGTGCCTGTACAATGCAATGTCAAGCCTCCGTAGCTGACCAGAACATCGAAGACACGTGAGCGGACCGTTTCTGCAGTGGGTCGTAATGCAGGATTTGGACTCAGCATTCCTCGGATCAGACACAGCAGATGAGGGATCGCTCGCAAGGTCGGATCACCGCTCGCTTTGGCCTCGCTCTCCAGTGCCCCCATCCAGGATATGACCTTTCCTTGATTCCCGTGGTAGGAGGCATCAACATGCGAGCCCTTACCATTGGCATTCTTTAATTTGGTCTGCCGGTGCTTGACAAGATCTGTGATCCTCTTCTTGAACAGATAAGTGAGGATATCAATGAACACGCATCCGAGGGAGAAAATATCTGCAGGCTTGGAATCCCTGTCTTGATGAATCTTTTCTTCGGGTTTGTCGCGCTCGAGGAGCGGAAGTGGCGGTGGTGGCGGTGCTCGTCGTGGAGGTTCCGGGATGCTCTCCAAAGGGCCTTGTCGTCTCTTGTTCCAGCTGCTGCCTGACTTTGATGATGGATAATCCTTAGGCGGAGGAGGCGGCGGCAAAAGTGTATCGTTGGACTTGGTTTTGCCGAGCGAATTCGAGGATGAAAAAGGACCTGTCTTAGATTTGGCAACGACTGCCACATGTGAATCGATACGGAAAGTTGAGCCCGCAGACACCGTGGAACCAGAAGTCGTGGAATCGATAGAATTCTTCCGCTGATCGGAAGAGGATTTGTTTCGTCGATGACCAAAGAAGGATCTAGAAGGTGTCGTCGCGGGTGGATTTGAAGTCGGAGATCTTGGAGCAATATGATCTTCGGGTGCGCCGTAGGTGAATATTTCGTTGTGATCCAGCTTCTTGTCCTTTTGAAAGCTTTTCAGCGAGCCGACGTCACTGAAAGCGATATGATTTGAGGCATCGATCAAGATGTTGCTTGGTGTGATAGCTCCGTGATGCATTCCACGCCGATGTAATAAAGCAACAGCGTCAGCCAGACAGTGTAACCAGTCCAAAAGCATTGCGTGTCTCTGTGGTTTGGTAAGCTTCTGTACCGAAGCTGCTAATCTGAAATCGATGAAAGACTTGAGGTTATGCTCAGCGACGAAAGAGGTGACCCAAAACCCAGAGTCTTGGGCCGTCCAGGAGCCCCACACGGACGCGATGTGAGGGTGTTCCAGGGAGCGGGCGATGTCTATATCGGTAAGGAATTGCGACTCTTGCGCCGGGTCGATCTCATCCTTTTCACCAAGCGACAACTTCCTTCTCATGTACACTTCGCCCGGAACTTTTGGGAGATGGAACCGCGACCAGGACTGGAGTGCGGCTGCCGGTGGAAGGCGATGGATGTATTCCACCGGTATGACCTCGTTGGATGCGTAGTCGATGTGCCCGTGTCTGTAGAGAGGCCGCAGAAGAAACTTGAACTGATTTGTGTAGAACTTGTTGTTGAGCTCCCCATCATTCTTGTATGATAATGCCAGTGATGTTATTTCAGCAGGAGAGATTGGTAGATCGCCATCGTCCCAGGAGTCTTCCACCACGCCGAAGATTTGATCCGACACACCGCACTCGCACAATATCAAGTACAAGCGCCTTGCTTTGCGAAGTATCCAATCCAAATAAGTGTCGTCGGTAAGTTCTTGCCCAAAGAAGACGGGCCGGTTTAGCTGCTCCCTTTCGTTTGGCCGCAACTTGGAGGTGATGAACTCTCGCGTCACCTTGGCTTCTATTCTTTCGTCTGTCCACCAGATCTGCTGGATAGCCTGATGAGGCGTGACCAACGAATGTCCAGCGTAGCCAAACACGGCCGCACTCAGCGCGATCGTATCGGAGGTGACGACGCTGGTGATGGTCCGAGAGCTCATGATCGTTTGTGCTGTGGTCTTTCCTCACGAAATCGCAACCATTGGAAATTGGGCTTCAGCGCTTTTAATGTGGCAGTCAGCTAACCAATATGGCGGCGTCATCCCCACGTGAAGATAGGAGCGGGCGACATAAGAGGACGCAAGGGCAGGGTGACGGATTTTCTGGCTGAGGGATGAGCCAGAGGTACAGGCAACGGGATCTTGGGATTGCAGAGAAAGATGGAAATGGATCCAAGGTGACAAAACAAGAAGACAGTGCTACGTAGGTATCTGAGGGTCTGTGACTTGTTGCACCCGCAGCTCGCTGAATCGCTGAATCGCTGCGAAGAGCAACGGGGGTGGTCTGCAACATTTGCCTCCTCAACCCTATTACGGTCTATGCAGTTGTCTGAGCGCTGAGAGTCTGCCAACGACAGCCAACAAGGGCAGGCCAATGGCGAGACATGGCAAGATTGCGCACATGGAGGCTAGGAAGTATATCGTACTCGGAATGAAACAGTAGGCTGATCCCTGCGTCAGCTCGCGACAGGACACGCTGAAGCCACAGGGGCACTGGCCAATCTCAAGGCTGTTGTTTCTGCGCTCTGCCTCGCTACCCACCAGCCGTATCATGACATACGCGGGACGGCAGTGGGCATTAGGACGCGTATAGTGGGTGTTGATGATGATGAGTGGTGTGGATGGCTGGAGTGGTTACTTGGGGAGTCGGACCAAGAAGGTTCACAGCTTCAATCTGGCTTAGGTAGCCGGCGAGATACCCGCGACCACAGCATTTCCCACCTCATCCTAGCAAGCAGCCTTGCTGTGGTACTACTATGTACGGTTGTATGTATTCTCAGGTCCCTCCGTATCGCCTTCCTGCTATGAGAGTATGGGACTCGAGAGACGAAACAGGGGAGCTGCCTGAGGGGACGATATTCTAATTTCAGCCAGGGATCGCGTCTGCCATCCTTCTACAGACTTTCTAGCCGCCGCCACAACGAAGCGATTCTCACATTTGTTTCCACCAGCGAATAACATCAGGAGGGTCGGCCTACTTGGCAAATTGCGACTTCTATTATTGCATCTTCTACTTGTCCATGACTTTTCGCCCGACTTCCCGCACCGAGCTACAGACTGACTTCCAGTCATCCCATGAGCACAAAGTGCACGAGTCCTGACCGCTCAAGCTGGAAACCCATTGTGTCGCGTCTGTTCGACACGCCACGTTTGCCCGCAGCCTGTTCAGCGTCCGAACGTACACTGCACGAGCTTCCTTCGGACCATCCACATGCAAATACGTAGTACTTCAAACGTGCCTGCACTTGGTCCCGCTGCTCACGCATAAATCTGCGAATACGAGTCGATGTTCTCAACCGTCTGGGTTTCTTCATGCCACGCCGTGCCCAGCACTATATCAGCGACATGCCATGTCATTTTATAACATGCTAGTGGTGTCTTACTATTAAGCATTCCTGTCGGTGACACACCCCAACATCGTCGTGAGCTCCCTGCTAGCAAACCCGAAGGAGCGCAGTGTCTCTCCTCTTATCATCGCTCTAGTTCTTTTGAAAGAAAGCAAATCCATCCCACAACTTCCAGTGTTCTACATCGGTTTTAGAGTACAGCTCTGGACCTCGATGTCTTGGTTCGCAGTCGCAACTGCTTGGCTGTGATACTTATTCTCCAAGGTCGACACTGCCTCACTGCCCAGGTCGATCTCTAACAACTGTACAAGGCTGTCGGGGAAATCTCCGGGATCTGAACGTCCGTTGCTAGTACCTCCCAATCATGCCACGGGCAGACCCTTGCGGACCTGAGTTGACAAGGCAGGAGAGGGCCTAGCTTAGGATCCGGGCAGCCAGGAGACGGACATTCTTGGTCACCAGTCCCTGCTTTCATATGCCAGTTTTGGACATGCTACATAATGCGTGAGACATGCACCATCTTGCTTATTATCATTGTATTCAAAACTATATGTTCGCGCTCTCAGCATGATCCAAATATGGCAAGACGTCCGTCTCTGGATGAACAAGGCATTGTTTACTCACTGCTTCCCAGCGTCCACAAACTTGGAGCTGAGGATCATGTATTGTATCTTAAACGGCTGTCTATTTGACCTCTCCCAATGATGGTACTGCGTAGACGATGAATAAGCCGTCGCCGTTCCACGAGCACTTGAAAAGCTCCTTCCACTGCTTCGTGTGATGTTCTCTCGTTCCCTTGGGGAAATTCATTTCCCACAGGCCCACACGCTTTCATCCAGTCTCGGAGTTAGAAACCAACTGACTCAGCACATCGGTGAGTCGGAAAGAATTTGAATCGAACGCTTGATGCTTCTGGGGCAACCAGCTCACGTGATCATGGATTAGCTCGGACATAAAAACCGGCCAATCAGCTCGCGTATGCGAATATTTTTGCCGATCTGTTCTTTCTGACCGCCAGCGGCAATAACTCATTCTTCCTTCCTCTCACAGTCGATCGACCGTACTCAGCCTCCAAAGACTATATTACAGTTCCCACAACCAAATCTACAAACACAAGTACACAATCAATATGGGAAACGGAGCCAAAGCCCAGCAGAAGCGCGAGCGCAACGCCAAAGATGCCAAGGGTGGTGCATCATCGCAGCTGAAGAGCGTACGTTTCCCTCTCCACACGGCGCAGTTTACCCATCGCTCCTAACAGACTGGTCGCAACTTGATCTCATTTGACCAAGCGTCTGCTAACATTTTCTCCAGAACGCTGCAGCCAAGAACATCATCTGCAAAGTTTGCCGACAGGACTTCCAGTGCACAGTGAAAAGACCTCAGCTCGAAGTCCATGCTACCGACAAGCACGACAAGACCTATGAAGATTGCTTTACCGCTTAGACATGGACGACGATACACGAAAGAACTCTGGTGGGCTAAGAGATGCGATTCGAGCGTGGGCGTGCAATGGAGTTGTCCACATGATGATTTGAAAACAAAAAATATAGCGAGAGGCTCGGCTACACAGCCGCTGGATGCTGGAACAATTTGGCATGCCGACTAGAGAACTATCAGACAGGCGATAACTGTGGAGAATGAAGTCACGAATGAAACAATGAGTTCGAACCTCAAGGACCGAAATCCGCTCACCAGTTTACAGTTTGATCGTTGCACTGACCTTTGGCATTGTCAGTACAAGTATAGGACCCAGGACCGAGAGAATTCGAATAACACATCTACGTTGAGGTTGATTCCGCCGACATATTGCTTCTTAACGGGACAGGATCTTGCCTCTAATCTTGCATTCTTACTTCGCAGCCTTGCGTCTGGTAATTCAAAAGCACCTGCTAGTTCATCAATATAAGAATAGAGGCTGAGTTGTTCTGGTGGCATCTTGATAACAAAATGTCTGAGCAGCCGCCGCAACTTGCATATAACAGTTCGATGGTATATCTATCACTGTCCCGCCAAAACGAAGTGAGGGTGAGAATCGACGTGCATCAGGCTGTAAGAAACATGGCTTGCGTGTTGAAATCGACTGCTAGAGCACTAGCTCAGCCTCACTGAAGGGTTTGATCATAACCATTGAGATCACGCTGCATCTCGTTATTCATTGTACCTCCCAGCAACAAGTCGTCAAAGAACATCTCCCGGCCCTTCTCGGTGGCTTCTCCGCGACAGGATGGCCACCTCACAGCTGATGCGCCCTGCGATACCATCAGCGGCATCCATCTGAGTACTGACGGCCTCATAACTTCTAGCCAGAAAAGCTTCTCTAGCACGGTACAGCGGGACGCCGACCCTGAACTCTTCTTTTCCAATTTGGATACCATCGCCGTGCCCGCAAGCGCAAAGGCCAAATCTGAATTTGTCCTCGAATGGTCCTTCAAGATTTTGGGATTGATTGGGGTGGTGGCCTTCGGAATCTTGGCTCTGTTATCGTACGAGGCCACTCTGCAGCAGAATCATGGGAACGATTCAATCCAGTCTTTTGTCCTTCAGAGTTAGACTGTGTCTGCATATGCAAATACGCATGGCAATATTGAAAGGTCCAACTTCAGCCACGCCTGATACTCAAACCTTATCTGCGTTCAGCGCACAAATCATCTATATGTCTGCAATGCAAAGTTACTTATTGCAGTTGGGTCAGTTGCATCTTTTGCACTTTCGTCTTGATCACGAGGTACTCGGACCGTGAGCCATCCCTTGTGCCAGGACTCAAAAGAGTAATCATGAATTTTGGATAACAATCAAATTACTTGGACTATTTCTGCTTGTAGCAAATTCTTGTCCAAATTAGACTCCAAAATTATTATCAGTCGCCTCGCCGCGGCGACTCCGACTAGCCCTCGTTCCTCAGGTAGCCTCATCATCGTTACAGGGCACGCGGCCGAACCGACTATCTCACATTCGATCTGTCCGCCATCTCATAGACCAAAGTCTTTGTTCACAGGCACATTCGCAGCCATCACCGTTGCTACCGTCCTTCTCATCGTGACTGGAAGCGGGATTGCCGGGTGTATGGCTTGGAAAAGGAAGATGGCGGAGGGGAACCAGGGGATAGCGCGTAGAGGCCTGTATATTTGAACGCCTTGATGGATTAGTGTACGGGGGAACGAGCGTTTTGGTTTTCAGGTGGCGACTTCATGGAGAATTTGGGTTGCGATTTATGACTGAGGATATGTGCGTTCAACGAAATAGACGGCTGAGCATTCTCGTTTTACTCCAGAGCAAGCGATATACGGAAAGCGTTTCCAAGATACAGAAAGCGCATTTGATGAGTCCCACCAATCTCCACCTGATAGCCTAATTTTATCGTGCAAGCCAGAGAAGCCAGAAACTTTTTGACAACAGTGTCCAAACTTGGACAGTGGTCTCTAAAATGTGCGCATGTAAACACCACACACGAGTTGTCATCAGCATGCATGTGCAGCGGCTCGTCCATGTTGGCTTATGACTAGAAAGAGTATATGTATTGAAGATTTGTTATAGCTGGTAGACTGGACTTGGCCTTCCCGATTGTTATCGCCTTCTCGTCAGCCTATCGATGTAGAACTTGATCCCTGAAGGAGCTCCATTCAACATTCGGTCCTAACTGCGTCGCTCAGCCACAAGCGCGTCATTTGCCATCTAAGGTGTTTACTCCTCGACTACTAGATCAACCTGCATCTTCATTCTTGGTGCCCAAGCACGCTTCAGCACTTTTCAGCATCGGTAGATTCTCATGCAGAGTCAAGACCCTGCATCAACTGGGAAATTTCTCCCTCAGTTAGAGCAACCAAATGGCAGGCGATAAATATCCCAAAGATGCCCCGCCAACAGAACAGCAGCAGGAAATGGCTGAGGGCACGGCTAACATGCTCGCACATGCCGCCGCTGCTACTCAGGCATCAGAAGAAGACTCAAAAGAAAATCTCGAGAGCACAATAGCGAGGGGAAACCATGTTGCGCACTATGAGAGACCGACGCGATTGTAGGCGCTTCTTTACTGTGGGATGTCAGCATCTAATGAAACCACAGAATGAGTGCCGAGAGCTACTACGATCAACACTATGCTAAGGCTGACGAGAAACGAGTACCCCCCGAGACCGAACCACCAATTGAACAAGTCCCACCTCCGGCCTATAGCAGCGATGTTCTCGGACATGTAGAAGAGCAGGGACTCGGGACCAATGCCAGTGTCGCCAACGATGGCAGAGTGAACATCACGATCGATCAAAGATCGCAGAAACTCTCCAGCCTTCTTGTGCCAGCCTTGAGGAACCAACGAAAGATTATAGCCAAAGAGAAACCGCTACCTTCTCCCTATGTTCCTCCTTCGCTAGGAGGTTCGCCTGGCGAACTCCCTCCACCGCCGTTGAATATCGTTATAATGGTTGTTGGCTCAAGAGGCGATGTCCAACCTTTTCTCGCTCTTGGCAAGGTGCTGAAAGAAACATACGGACATCGTGTACGGCTGGCAACACATCCAACGTTCAAGGACTTCATCGAGGAGAACGGCCTCGAGTTCTTCAGTATTGGTGGTGATCCATCGGAGTTGATGGCCTTTATGGTTAAGAACCCAGGACTCATGCCTGGATTTGATACACTCCGAAATGGCGACGTTGGCAAACGACGTGCGAACATTGCCGAGATGATAAGAGGCTGTTGGCGAGCCTGTATTGAGGCTGGAGATGGCTCAGGAGTCGAAGCTTCGGACGATGCAATTGGAGACTGGATGACAGACGACCCAGTAACTGGTGGTCTTGCCAACAGCCCAGACGATGCAAACCCGAGACCATTTGTTGCAGACGCTATCATCGCAAATCCTCCCAGTTTTGCGCACGTTCATTGCGCTGAGAAACTGGGGATACCGCTACACATGATGTTCACAATGCCATGGTCACCGACTGAAGCATTTCCACATCCACTGGCCAATATTACGTCTTCGAATGCCGACCAGACCGTCAGCAATTATATCACCTACGCTTTGGTGGATATGTTGACATGGCAGGGACTAGGTGATATCATCAATCGGTTTAGGGTACATATACTCGGTCTCGAGCCTGTAAGTCTCGTATGGGGTCCTGGTATGCTTGCTAGGCTGAAAGTTCCGTACACTTATTGCTGGTAAGTCTTCCGAGATTAGACCGGACGTTTTGGCTAAACATCAGTTTAGGTCCCCTGCTTTGATCCCCAAGCCCAAGGATTGGGGGTCACACATTTCCCTCTCTGGCTTCTTTTTTCTTGAACAAGCTTCTAACTTTACTCCTGCTCCTGATCTCAAAGCGTTCCTCGACGCTGGTCCACCACCAGGTACGTCCGAGGATAAAACTGGTCCAGTACCTTCAATCTTGAGGAGACGACAATAACGCGTTTAGTTTACATTGGCTTCGGCTCGATTGTTGTCGATGACCCGAACGCTATGACCACCATGATTTTTGAGGCAGTGAAAAAATCTGGTCAGCGAGCTCTCGTTTCCAAAGGATGGGGTGGATTTGGGGCGGACGAGCTTGGAATCCCCGATGGCGTATTCATGCTAGGCAATGTGCCTCACGACTGGCTCTTCCAGCACGTCTCCTGTGTCGTTCATCATGGTGGTGCTGGAACCACGGCGGCTGGTATCGCGGCTGGAAAGCCAACATTTGTCGTTCCTTTCTTTGGTGATCAACCATTTTGGGGTTCTATGGTTAATCGCGCGGGCGCTGGACCGCCTCCTGTCCCGCACAAGGACCTGACGGCCGAATCCCTGGCTGCTGGTATTCTTGAGTGTATCAAGCCATCATCTCAAGAAAAAGCAAAGGTTATGGCGCTCAAGATTTCCAAAGAGAAGGGAACAGACACTGGAGCTCAGTCCTTTCATCAAATGCTGGATGTGGACAAGATGCGGTGCTCCGTTCTACCCGAACAAGCTGCCGTATGGCGAGTCAAACGCACGCAGATCAGGCTCAGTGCCTTGGCCGCATATGTTCTCGCAGAGAAATCTGTGATAAGCTTTGCGGATTTGAAGCTGTAAGTTTATTACAGAGATATGTGACCGCTCCTAAACATGTCCAGATATCGCCCAAGAGAATTCGAGGTCGAAATGGGTCCTACAGATCCCATCAGTGGTGGAGCCTCTGCCGTCCTTGAAACGCTAACGTCCACGATGATGGGAGTCGCTGACTTCCCGGTCGCAACGCTAAAAGCACTAGCCATTCACCCAGATTCTGGCAAAGGGAAAGGAAAAGGCAAAGCTAAGGAAGGAGATGATGGATCAATAGGCACTGGTTCTTCCACTTCGATCAACCAGCCCAGAAGCTCCTTGTCGAGCGAGGCCACTGCTTCTACACCTGACACAACTCCAGGTACGCTTACGCCAGTCGCCTCGAAGGAATCAAAACTAGGTGATGTGTTGACCCGTGAATCTTCAGCTGCATCTGGAGGGACCGTCTCAACTGTGACGTCCGAGGAACGGGCTTCGCGTGATGGTGTCAAATCTCCTCGTGGGGGTTCAATGGCCGAAGCTCTTCGCAATCTGCCAGAAGGATCACGGCCACGCTCGTCCTCCCGCGGTCGATCTGGATCATCTCCCCATCGCAGAAGCAGCTCGATATCTGGGAAGAAACCATCGCAAACCAGTGCGTGGACCGAGGGGACTCACTCTCCTGGTCCTGACCTTCTCGATACCGCTTATGGCACTGGCAAAGGCATATCAAAAATATCTGGAAGTCTGCTGAAGAGCCCTATGGACGTACTCCTTGGTATCAGCAAGGGTTTCCACAATATGCCGAAGCTATATGGCGAGGAAGTGAGACAAACAGATCGAGTTACAGGTATTAAGAGTGGATTCCGAGTTGCTGGAAAGGTTTGTGTTTTGTTATCAGCTATAGCTATATTTTGCTGATATCCATGCAGGAGTTGGGTCTTGGATTCTTTGACGGGATCACCGGTCTAGTGACGCAGCCTCTCCAAGGAGCCAAAAAAGAAGGAGCATCAGGATTTGTCAAGGGCTTCGGGAAAGGTATTGCAGGCCTCGTAGTCAAGCCTGGAGCTGGTATTTATGGGCTTCCTGGTTACGCCATGAAAGGCATCTACAAGGAAATCCAGCGACATTTCGGGGCTTCCGCAAATAACTACATTATTGCCGCACGAACTGCACAAGGTTGGGAAGCTTGGCTTCAAACTGATAAGGATACACAAACCGAGATCGTCCACCGTTATCTCCAAGTTATGGATCTGGTAAAGCAGAGCGACAAGAAAGGGGGCAAGGAAGATCAATGCGAAGCTGTGCAAGAGTATATTGAGAAACGAAAGAAGAAGAGACGGGAGACTTGGGAAAAGTTGGCGAAGAACGCGCAAACGAAGAGGTCAGCCATTCAGCACAATTCACAAGCGCGTTGTTCAACGACCAAGGATGGAAATTCTGCCTCTCATAGTACGTCTGATCTACTCCATCCGGAGGGTGATGGTTCGTCGAGGCCAGGAACACCTCGCGCGAATTCAACTGGGCACTTGGCTCATGCGGCGACCTTCCCGGCACCGAGCACGCGTTATCAAGAGGACGACGGAGATGACACGACACATGATCATGAGCTAGACGAGGCGATCCGCCAATCAGTCATGGATTCTTCGACGGGTGACCAAGAAGAAGACGCGCTGATTCATCGTGCCATTCAAGCCAGCATGACTGAACTGCAACGCGGTCAGGGCCCGGCCAAATCCACGACGACGATGGGCGATACCGCTGAAGAGGAGGAGCAATTGAGACGTGCTATCGAGGAGAGTATGAGGAGTGCAAGGGGCGCTCATCAGAGTGCTGATGAACACCATGGAGAATCTTCAAACATTGTGATGAGAGATTTGGAAAATGACTATCCGCCTTACGACTACCTCCCCCCACCTTATCAAGCTGGTATTCCTGATGTACCTTCTACGAGCTTGATAAGAGACGGTGTGCCGAATGAGGACACCAAAGGTGAGCCGCCGAGCTATGGGGCTCCTGGTGGTGGTCTGGCTAAGGGCTCTTCTGACGCGGAGCTGGCTGCCGATCACGCCGAAGACGAGGCCAATCTCCAAAGGGCACTGGAAGAGTCCATGAGACAGGATAAGACGAGCGACAGGGAAAGGTCGGAGGAGGAGATTGTTCT
Source organism: Venturia carpophila (assembly GCA_014858625.1). Lineage (NCBI taxonomy): Eukaryota > Fungi > Ascomycota > Dothideomycetes > Venturiales > Venturiaceae > Venturia > Venturia carpophila. The sequence goes on from JACTAK010000005.1 coordinate 1,956,262, forward strand.
CGAGTATGTCAAGAAGCAATCACTTCTTGAGGAGGAGCATCGCCAGAGGGTTGCTCAGGGGAGGGAGATGGGTGGAGAGGGATCTAGTACTAGAGGTATGGGTGCTTGAGGAGAAGGATGACTTTGACGATGTTGATACCCTGATGCAATAATGGAGTGCCTACTGGTCATTTAGCTACTACGATGATGAAGCAATGAAACTGCGAAGCACTGGCACTTCCTGCGCTTCCTCCAGTCACGTAATCGTTTCTGATACCGAGAAGAATGCCTTCCTAGTGAGGGAACATCGGTCAACCGTTTGTAGAACGTGGTCTAAGCTCCGGCGATGACGACTCGGAAGTCAGCTGTCACGTGCCACATGTTGGCCAGATTGCTTGAAGCGGCGGGTATTGACTGGATAACACGATCTCTTTGGTCGCTACCATCAATCCTCTTCGACAGGATACGATGCGACCAACGAGTCCCACGATCCATCTTTCGTCCTTGTCCTTTCGAGCATCATGATCTTCTGGAAGCGTTTCGGCTGTCTCTTGCTTCCCTTGTTGACAGGTACCACGCGACTTGGTCCCATCACCGCCGACAGTCACTGATCTTCTGGGTAATAGCCACGCTCCTCCCAGGCACCGAAGCCTTCCAACCCGACGAAGCCGTCCACGAGGCTTCCAAGATCCTGCAGCGCGTGAGCCCGTCTTCGCGGCGGACGAATCCCAGACACCAGTCCGGCATATCCTACTATGCGAAAGAGGTCTTCTCCGCCCTCTTCCTGGCGGGGCCTCCACCGTCGCAATCGGAGACGGCTGCACCGAGTCAGCCGCTGATCCAGGCGGTCGAGCTGCTGGAACACGCCGCCGACCAAGGCAACCCCGATGCCCTCTACATCCTGGCCGAGATGAACTTCCATGGCAACTTTACGCACCCTAGGAACTACACCGAGGCGTTCAGGAGGTATCAAGAGCTGGCGAGTTTGAACGGGAATAGCTCGGCGCAGCATATGATCGGGTTCATGTACGCGACGGGTATTGGTGGCGCTGTCCAGCAGGACCAGGCAAAAGCTATGCTTTACTACACGTTTGCGGCGGAGGCTGGGAATACGAGGTCGGAAATGGCTATTGCGTATCGGCATCACACTGGCATTGCTACTCCGCGTAATTGCGAGGAGGCCGTGCATTATTACAGGAAGGTTGCGGATAAAGCTATGGAGTACATTCGATCTGGGCCGATCGGAGGCCATATGGTCGTCAAGGAGGCATACAGACTTGCAGATGAAATTGGGGGTGTCTATGGAGAGGGAGCTAGTGTTGTGAGTGCTGGAGCGAATGCGAAGCAGGGTGGACCAAATTCTGATGCCCACGCATCGTTTGAGGATGTCATCGAGTACTTGGATCTGATGTCCAGGAAAGGAGACCTCAAGGCTACGTTCAGTCTCGGAAAGCTGTACTACGATGGAGCTCGGGGCATGAAGCGTGATCTGCGATTGGCCAAGCAGTATTTCCTCCAGGTTGCTCGCGAACAATGGCCAAAGAAGGGCAGACCATCATCGGAGATCTCAGCATCGACAGAACGACTAGCTGCCAAGGCCGCAGGATTTCTTGGGAGAATGTTCCTGCGCGGGGAAGGCATGAAGACGGACTTTGAAGTGGCGCAGGTCTGGTTCAAACGGGGCATCTCCAACGGCGACGCATTGTCCCAATACTCCATGGGATTGATGTATCTCTACGGACATGGGGTCGAAGCCGACCCTGTCAAGGCCTCCGAATACTTTGGACCCGCAGCAGACCAAGATCTCAACTCTGCTCAGGTTCGGCTTGGAGCCCTTATGCTGGATCAGGGCGACGTCGACGCTGCGGAGAAATACTTCAGACTTGCCAACCGAAACGGTCATGTTGAGGGAGCCTATTATCTTGGGGAGCTCGCCAACAACAACATCGGAAGAGAGGCCGGCTGCAACGCAGCCGCTATGTACTACAAGATTGTCGCCGAGAAGACCGAGGTCATCCTTGCCTCGTTCAAGGAAGCGAATGAAGCTTACGAATCGGGCGATGTTGACACGGCTCTGGTGGCCTACATGCTCGCAGCAGAGCAAGGATTCGAGAACGCTCAAGCGAACGTGGCCTATATTCTGGATCAGCAAAGACCGCGATCGGCGTTTCCGATGATTGGCCATTTCCTTCAGAAGAAAATATCAGTCATAGGCGACGCTGGTCTTGCCCTACTCTACTGGACTCGTTCGGCGAAGCAGTCCAATACTGACTCGCTTGTCAAGATGGGGGACTACTACCTCGAAGGGATTGGGACTCCATCCGACAAGACCAAGGCCGCTGCTTGCTACCAGGCCGCCGCCGAGACGCTGATCAGCGCTCAAGCGTACTGGAATCTGGGGTGGATGCATGAGAATGGCGTTGGCATGGATCAAGATTTCCACTTGGCCAAGCGGTTCTACGATCACGCTTTGGAGACGAACCAGGAGGCCTTCTTGCCCGTCACGCTTGCCCTCTTCAAGTTGAGGGCGAGGAGCTTTTGGAACAGTATCACGTATGGGAAGATCAATTCCATCCGGAATGAGGAGCCTGGTAAGTTGTCCTCGTTGCTCGGCTTATCGACGATCGCTGTTCTCACATTACTCGCAGTGAAGAAGAAGTCATGGTCCGAATGGCTCAATGCGTTCCTCGAAGCCGACGCCACGGGCTACCAAAACGAATACTACGACGAACGCGACGACTGGGAGCACATGGATACGATGCCCGGTGGAGACGACTTTTACGACGAACTTGACGACGGGATCGTGGAAAGTTTGTTGATTGTCGGGCTTGCGGCGGCGCTGGCTCTGCTGGTCATGTATCGGCGGAGGAGAGCCGATGAGAGGGAGAGACGGCAGCAACAGGCCAATGGACAGGCTCCTGTTGTTGTTGTTGTCGGTGGTGGTGGTGGTGGTGCGGGTGGTGATGGAGGAGGCGATGAACGGGAGCAGGCTGGTTTCGGTGGGCAACCGGGGGATTTGGGGTTTGTGGGGTGGAATGGGCCTGGGCTTTGAGACTTGGGTGTGGATAGATGGATGGATGGCTGGGTTGGAGGCTGGGAGGAGTCTTGTTTTGATACCACTGTCTAGACATATTTCACTTTGAGGCGAGCCATGACAAGGGCTCTGAGCAGTGCGTGCTGGTGATGTGAAGTCGAGTGGGAACGAAGAAGAGGGTTGCAAGCATGGTCCCTCGTCCTGGGGGGACCCCGTCCTGAGGTGGGAGGCCCCCCGCCGTCTTGGGAGGCCCCGTCTTGGGGGATCCGATTCCGGAGGCGGAGAAGGCCGATGGAATTTGTGTGGGCAGTGGGCACCGGCAACCGTTTGGCGGCTGAGGGACGCCGAGGGGGACTTCGCCTCCAATCCAGGATCGTTTGCAGAGGGACGAGATGGTCATGGTCATGGTCATGGTCCCAGTAGTTCCTCAGTGTTACTACTAGTAGCGAGGAGTTCACCGCGAACTTTCCCGAGCTGTCTCGCCTCCTCGCCTCCTCGCCGCCTCGCCGCCTCGCCGCCTTGCCGCCTCGCGTAGCCGGACGAGGCAAATGGTGGTCCCCCGGTTCGCCATGCCCTGGTATCATGGGCGTCGGCTCAACCAAATTCCCTCCGCTCGTAGCTCGTTCAGGAAGAGGCCACACGCTGTCTGGGGCATCTCCTTGGTCGCTCTGCGTACACCAATGTCCAACATGTCCAGGTCACCCAACCACTTTGTCGCCGAACACGGGCGTTGCCGTCCCGTCTCTCGCGCCTCCCTCCAGCCTCCTTGCGCGTCCTTGAAGCAAATTCTTGCACCAAGCTGCCGCCCCGGAGCTCACAGCCTCGCTTCCACCCTGCGCCCTCTCTCAATTTTCTCCCCCTTGATTCTGCACACTCTCCATTGACCCCATATTGGCTTATGGCTTCCTCCAACGTCAGCTTCGCGTCGCCCTTGGCCGATGCCCAGTACGCTCCAGCTGCCTCCAGCGCCGTTGTCGGACGACTTCTCGACACCGTGGTCCAGCAAACCCAGGGGCTCACCCTCCTGTCCGTTCTGCTCACGGCCTTTGTCGGATTGGTGGTTTACGACCAATGTTCGCGCGCCAGGCACCACCATCAAGGAAGAACGTCTCGCTGACTGAGGTGCGAACAGACAAGTACATTTCGCAGAAGGGCGACATTATCGGACCCTCGTGGAAAATCCCCTTCATTGGCCCCTTTCTGGAATCCGTGAACCCAGAGTTCACCAAGTACCATGCGAAATGGATGAGCGGCCCTTTGAGCTGCGTCTCCGTCTTTCACAAGTAAATCATTTTCTGGTGTGGCATTGGACGAACAGGACTGACGGAGACGCGCAGATTCGTCGTCATCGCCTCCACTCGTGATATGGCGCGCAAAGTCTTCAACTCTCCAACCTTTGTCAAACCATGCGTCGTGGACGTAGCGACGAAATTACTTCGACCGGAGAACTGGGTCTTCTTGGACGGCAAGGCTCACGTCGACTATCGGAAGGGCCTCAACGGCTTGTTTACGCGCCAGGCACTCGGAGTCTATCTACCAGGGCAAGAGGAGGTTTACAACAAGTTTTTCAAGATGTTTGTCGAATTCACGAAGAACGCCGCCAGACCAACCCCATTCATGCCGAATTTCCGTCTCCTTATTACCACCGTCTCCTGCCGAACCTTTGTTGGACACTACATGTCAGAGGAAATCATCAGTAAGATCAACGATGATTACTACAACATCACGGCTGCTTTGGAGCTCGTCAACTTTCCAATCATCATACCGTTCACCAAGACATGGTACGGCAAGAAGGCTGCGGATATGGTGCTGGACGAGTTTGCAAAATGCGCGGCAAAGAGCAAGACCAGAATGCTGGCAGGAGGCAAAGTCGAGTGCATCGTTGACGGCTGGGTGAAATCCATGATCGAATCGGACATCTATCGCAAGCGTGTCGCTGCCGGCGAGGATGTCCCGCAAGCTGACAAGCCAGGCATGCTTCTACGATGGTTCACGGATCTTGAGATCTCCATGACTCTGTTCACATTCCTCTTCGCCTCGCAAGATGCCACCAGCAGCGCTGCCACATGGTTATTCCAGGTCATGGCGGACCGACCGGACCTCCTCGCCAAAGTTCGGGAGGAGAATCTGAGACTCCGCGATGGTGATCGAAATATGCCAGCTTCCATGGATATGCTCGAGAAAATGACTTATACCCGTGCTGTTGTCAAAGAGATCCTCCGATACCGGCCACCCGTCATCATGGTTCCGTATGTTGCAAAGAAAGCCTTCCCCCTTACCGATACCTACACTGCTCCAAAAGGCTCCATGGTCATTCCCACCACGTACCCTGCGCTCCACGACCCCCAAGCATATCCCAATCCGGATGTATACGACCCGGAGAGGTGGATTACTGGCGATGCAGACAAGCAAGTGAAGAACTGGCTGGTGTTTGGCACCGGAACGCATTACTGTCTTGGCCAGACTTATGCGCAGCTCAATCTTCAACTTATGATTGGAAAGGCTAGTATGATGCTAGATTGGCATCATGAGGTTACTCCCATTTCTGAAGACATCAAGGTGTTTGCGACGATTTTCCCAATGGTACGTCTTCTTTCGTCTGAATCCCTGCATCATTGTGCTAACGCGCTCTAGGACGACTGCTTGCTATCTTTTACCGAGAGGCCTTAATTTCCCCAAAGTCATCTGCATAAGGGCGTTCTGCATATTTCATTCGCCTCTTGGTATGGCGGTTTAATTATTACCGGATCGAAAATGGTCTCCTCACACTGAACATGGAAAAGACATGGATGTCTTGTTCTTGTACATAGCAATCTGAATATGGGAGCTTAATCTCTAATTTTTCCTCTACGAAATTGCTCATGGATTTGATTGGTGTTTGACTCGTGACATGACGAATCTGCGTGGATGTAGATCATGTAGATCTGCTTGAGCTTCGACCTCGAACTCAATTACAACTCCACAACAACTTCCAGCATGGCGTCCAATCGATTTGCACAGAGGGTTGTAGCTCGCGCATCGTCTTCCAATGTCTCTCGCTCGCGCATCGCACAGTACAGCCCATGCACACGAGCAACATCAGCGCAACCCATCCTATCCACCCTGAGAAGAGCTCACATTCCACGAACAATCCCCACACAAGAAAGACACCTCTCCTCCTCCTCTTCGTCCTCCTCTTCGTCCGAAAAACCGGCAGAAAGCAAAATCTACGACTACGAAAAGGTTCCACGCCCCACTCCCTCCTCCTCCAAACCCAAACCTAACACCACCCACCAGATAAAATCCCTCTCCTCCAACCCCTCGCCCACAACCCTCCTCATCGACGTCCGCGAACCCCACGAATACGCCGCGGGCACCATCCCCACCGCCCTCAACCTGCCCGTCCAGTCCCACCCGGACGCCCTGTTCCTCGATCCCCGCGAGTTCGAGGACAGGTTCGGGTGGAAGAAGCCCGGGGTCGGGGGGCAGCAGGTGGAGGTTGTCTTCTTTTGCAAGGCGGGGGTGAGGAGTCGGGCTGCGGCGGGGCTTGCGAGGGAGGCGGGGTACGCGAGGGTTGGGGAGTTTCCGGGGAGTTGGGGGGAGTGGGTTGCACGGGGTGGGCGGGTGGGGGGAGGGGAGGTGTAGGTGTAGGTGTAGGTGGTGGGGAGGAAGGAGGGAAGGCGGGGAGGAGGAGGAGGAGGAGGAGGAGGAGGATTCGCGTCAAGGCCAGACGGAGCGTCGGTGAGTGTACCTACAAACAATCATACCTACCGGCTGTTCGAAAACCGGGTCATAGCCGTAGGGTCCGCCAGCTCGAATCCTCGTCGTGCCTTTTTCATTCCGCTACGTATGTCTACACCTAACCTCGTTTGCAGCCGCCCCGACGGGCCATGTGAGGATACCCATCCGTCCAACCCTTTGATCTTTGGAACGCACAACCGTCCACGATGTGCGAGGCAGCAGGGCCCGAAGAAGTCAATTCTGTAGTCACGTAACTTGTTTCACAACAAACGCTTTTTTTTTTTATCACCCCCCTCCCCCATCGTACAGGAAGGGTACGAGCGTGTTTACTGTAGACGTCTGTGGATTGGAACCTATACCCCACCCCCCCTTCGCACCTAGCCTTCGAGAATTTGTTCTTCCCCGTGTAATCGGTACGTGGGACAATCCATTTTTATGACCTTTCCCTTCTCTCAACGCCCGTTCCTACCCCTATTTATACTTTACCTCTCCGTCTAGCCAGGGACCTGTCATCATGCTGAGGAGCTTGCTTCATTAAGGGCTAGCGATCCCGAACTGTGCGTTTACACGGCGATGTCTTTTTTGCTATGGGGGTTCCTCTGTTGAGACGTGGGTTTTACTTGCTTCTACTGCGAGGGATGTTGTTTGTTTCGTTGTTGGTGGTGGTGGTGGTGGTGGTGGTGGTGGTGGTGGTGGTGTACTTGTCGGTGCGTTTGAGGGATGTCTGGCGCGGAGGGGATGTGGGGTGCTGGTACGTGATGGAGATGAGGAAAGGACCTTGGATCAGGAGGGCGGCTTGATGGGGATGATGGTTGTCTAGTTGTAACGATGATCAAGGGAGTGGGGAGTCTGGTGAGGTGACGGTTGGGAGGGTCGTCGATTTATTTGAAGGGACACTTGTATGTCGCCTGAAGAGCTTGAGACGAGGCAAGGAGAGGTAGTCACTGAAAGGGCACGGTGCGGTGTATCAACAGTTCTAATATTTTTGAATGGAACGGGCAACTGTTACGTCCACCCAGGGCCAGTAGCACAGGGCTTTCCCCCAGCAGTCGTACCGAGAAAAGGGAGACTGCCGGATATCTTTCCCTCATCAAGTGCCACCAGGTTTTCCCAAATGATTGAACGGTTGTTGAAGTCTCTTGAAATTTGCTCCGTCACATCATGCGGTCGAGCTGTGACAGACGATGAGTCTATCTGAGGGTAACTCTACGTCATGCATTTTTTTGGTTTCCCTTTCGTGTCGGTGAGTTGGGAACCATTTACCATTGGCCAGCGTCAGCTGGGGCGATGGCCGCAGCGTTCTCGGCAGTCCAGCCTTCGGGCTCGGCGTTGGGAGCAGCAGCCCAGTCTCCGCCGTCTTGATCCCAGGTGCTGACGCCAGCTGGAGCACCAGCACCAGCGAAAGCACCACCAACACCAGCATCAGCGGCCCACTCACCAGAGGTACCGGCCGCAACCGCCTCGGGACCGACCTCGTCAGCGCCTGGGAGCTTGGCCTCGTCGGCGGCCTCCTTGTTCTCTTCGGCTTCTGGGTCACGGTAGAAGTACAAGTCGGTCATGACGTCCCATTCGGTCTCGCGGCTCGCAAGGGTTCCACGGAGACGGAGGACCTCACGGGCAAGCATCCACCAGATCAGACCAATGGCGTGACGACCCTTGTTGTTGGTTGGGATGGCAACATCGACGTATTCGGTTGGAGAGTCGGTGTCGCAGAGGGCAATGACTGGGATGTTGACGTAGGAAGCCTCCTTAATAGCTTGGGCATCGGTACGTGGGTCGGTGACGATGATAAGACGAGGTTCCTTGAAGGAGCGGGTGATGTAGTTGGTGAAGTTACCGGGAGTAAAGCGACCGGCAATGGCGACGGCACCGGTGTGGGCGGCGAACTTGAGGACAGCGCGCTGGCCGTACGGACGGGCGGAGATGACACAGATGTCGGCTGGGTTGTCAATGGCGACGATTATACGAGCAGCGAGGACGACTTTCTCCCTAAGTGGGTTGTGAGCCTCAGCCTGATTGAAGTTTATTCTTCGCGCGTCTGGCGTATTTTGAGAGTCTCAAGGTTGGCCGAAATGTCAGCGCGAGAAGGTGTGGTCTTCACCTACCAGGTCTTTCCAATGTTGATAACGTTGATGCCATCTGGTCGTGTCTTCCACACATATGGCTCCATGTGGGTTTGCAAATTCTTGGAACCGAGATGCGCCTGAGCGGCCAGGAGGTCCTCAATGTCCTTGCTGGTGGCATTGAACGATGGGGGAAGGTTGGAGGGAGCCATGGCGAGGTATGGTGATGGCGATCGTGTCGTTGTCGGGGGGAAGCTGTGGTTGTCGTGAAAATGTATAAAAAGTTCGCGACGTTCAATTTCGTCGACACGTGCTTTGTCTGTGGGCGGGCTGACAGGGATAGCCTATTTTACACTTAGCGCCGTATTTCAAATCGTGCTTCAACATCTGCAAATCGGAACAGAAACACTGACGCAAACGCCAATGCCCCCACGAATACCCCAAGCGCAGTGTCTGCGGGCACTGAATGGTATGCTGGGTTGATTGAGGTCTCTGTTCACTTGCTAACACAATCACAGCTCTCTCAGCCGGTCACAATGCCACACCGATGACTCTACCCTTCCGCCTATTCTCTTCGCTCGCGCCTTCTCAAGCACCAAGCCCTGTCAAAAAGGGAGGGAAACTATTCCGAGATCCATACATAGTCACCCAGGCTCGCGCGAGGAAAGCCGCGAACATTTCGCGGCAGCAGGTGCTGGCCAAGGAGCGTGAACAAGCCCTTAGTAGCCCAGTTCGAGGAGAGACAACCTCTTTTGTGGAATCATTTGATCTTGGACGCGATCCGGAAGACACAACCACGCTGAACCATTATCTTCGCCCTGATGAGGTCAATGCCCAATTGGAAACCTCAAAAGCATTGCTGCGGCCTATAATTGCTAAGCCTGTTAATATCACCGAGGAGACAGAGAAGGAGTATGCGCAACAGGTGGAAGCGAAGAACGTGGAATATGAGCGAAATCATGAGAATGCTCAGATAGCCCTTCAACGAATTGTCAGCCTGGATAATGGCAGTTCGAAGGACAGACTGCGGTCCAACATTCAACGTTGCGTTCAACGTTTCGGGCGACACGAAACCGACTATGTGCTCCCCCCAAAACCAAAGGCCACTCCACAGATGTCTGTTCAAGCCATGAGAGACCAAAAAGCTGGAAGGGAGGGTGTGCCAGACAGGGCTGAGCGAGGAGTGATCAAGCGAGTGGGACCGGATACTGGTTCCTCAGAGGTCCAGATTGGAATCTTGACTGCAAAGATCAGGAGTTTGGCCAACCATTTGGAATCAAGAGGACGGAAGGACAAGGTCGGGAAGAGAGATCTCAGGCTCCTCGTACATAGACGGCAAAAGTTGTTACAATATTTGAAGCGAAAGGAACGGGGTGGACCACGGTGGCAGCATTGTATCGACACTCTGGGTTTGACGGAGGGAACGTGGCAGGGCGAAATCAGTCTTTGAGGCTTGAATCGGGTCAGGGCATAGCCCCGGTGCATTGGGAATAGGTGATGAACTGCTGATAGATCGATTGATGTAGCATAAAAGAGCTGTACCATAGACATGTCTGAAGATGATGAACGAGGCGGCATCTACTTTCTTGTGTCGTGGAAGGAGCGAGAACTGAAACCCGCGATTCTCAATGATTGGCAGTAACACAAGACTGGGCTATGGCATTCCAATTATTGACTTTACTATTATTTTCAGCATCACAGCGGGTTCATTAATTCTTTGCTCCTCCATACAGATCTGAACGGACTTAGTCTCTTCAACATAAGATCAATAGCAATAAATTTCTGATGACGCTGAGGAATTTTCTCGCTAGAGATCGATCGATACTGATCTTAAGTTAGTAAAGTTCAAATGAAAAGGAAAAGTCGTGCTGCCCTGAGATTGGGGACACTGAAATGATGAAGCCAATGAGGTGGAGGTAGCTTGGAGCGAGGGATACTGACGATCTCTCCATCAATGGGAACGGTCCACTGACGCGCTCTAGCTTGGCGCAGAAATCACATGTGATAGTGACATATTGAGGCAGAGAACCATTCGCATGCTATAGACAAAGCTTCAGAAGTTTGACGGCAAAGATGCTCACACACGACTGAGAAGTATGCTATCGATTGGCGTCTGTGAAACTTTACATAGTAGGTCGCAGACATGGCAAGCTTATGACGACCGACTTTTTTTATGTCGCCTCAACACTTTCGCAGACAGCACCACACCTCTCATATCGCCAGGTAACGAACCTCATGCGACTATGACATCGTGTCCCTCAGGCACTTCTTCTGCTGTCAAGTATTGCGCACGTTTTCTTCTGTTGCGCATTGTGCTGACTGGTTTCTCATAGTCACTGCCGCCTCCATACTGTTCCTAGCCTCCAGTCGACGACATATCTTTCCTCCTCTCTTCCCTGGGCAGCTCGAAAGCCGTAGCAATTCCGCGCACCCCTTAGGATCCATCGGCTGCAAGCAAGGCTTACCAAATTTCTGGAGCAATTTTAATCGGTTAAAGTTGCAGGAATCATCGCCTGATCAGGATTTCGAGCAAGGACAAAGGCCCGGGGCACTGTCAGTATGGAGGGAACACCCGCTTCAACTTTCTACGTTGAGGATACATGTTCCTTGAAGGATGATCCTCAGCAGATAGGAGTGGTAGACAGAACGGCCTCAGACGTTGACACTCATCAACCACATGCCGAGCGAGAGTACGACCAACTAGTATGCCACCAGGACATTGCAGCTCAGGACTTCGAGAGGTTCAAGAAAACAGGCATTCCACCGCATGAGACAGTCGTCGTGCAATGGCACACCAGCGCAAAAGCCGAACTTATACCCACAAAGTTTCTCTTCCTGCACGATCGATCGTTGCTAGTTGGAGATGTCGTCAAAAGGCATACAAAAGACTTCATGAGCGGTACTGTTGTTCAGACAGACGTTACATGCACGCTGCTGTCCACGACCTTCAAGGAAAATTTACCAAATGCCGACACCGATGTGGTGGCAGCATTCGCTCGACATCCAGGACATAACGCATGTCTAACTGGTGTGCCAGCCGACGAGCTAAAGCCTACCCAAGAATATATTGAAGGAGATCTCGTCATCTATCAGGAATGGATCGGCCGCATTGAGATGATCCCATACGTTGTGGCTGTCAAACTTTCGAATGGATCTGTGGTGGAGGTTGAAAATACTGACGAGCTGGAGACTTTTCCTTTTCCACAGCACGGGCAAGACGGTCTCGAAATCGGAGATCTTGTGAAGACTAAGAAGGGAAATCTTCGCCGTGGTCGATGGATTCACGGCGCCTATGATGCGAACGTCAAACCCCACGGAGTAGTCGTGAATGAGCGGGCTGACGAGATTTCGGTCAACTGGATCTGTCGACGCATCTATCCATCAGAGCAATCGAACTTGAAGCCGGAGCCACCACAGATTCTGGCTACAAACGAGATTGAGACTGGAGGTCTTCTGATTTACGATCGGTCTCGGATTCCATCAACCCAAGAGGGTGGATTCGGTCGATGTGTAAATGTTCAGGTCGGTCAACGTATGCGTTTCAAGGATTTGCCTAGCGCAATAGTGAAGTACGACGGTCAGTCAAGTGAGCAACCGGGCAAGCGTCATTCAACTATCAATCGGCTGAACGTTATTCCACCAGCCGAAACTCACGGTTTTGACATCAACGTTTTCACAGTCCTCGATCTGACTACGACAGCCAAGGTTCTCTGGCAGAATTGTGAAATCACCACCGAACGCAGTCGAAACTTGGTCCCTAGCATTGAACTCGAAGACGAAAGTGAGGTCTGGCCAGGTGAGATCGTGGTCAGCAATGACAAAACAAAACTACACCAACAGGAATGGATTGAACAGCCAAAGAAAGTTGGCATCGTACAATCAGTCTCCGCCGCTGAGCGGATAGCGAAGGTTCGCTGGCTTCCAAAGGCTAAGGTCCAGTACAGCAGTCTCGGAACTGCTTTGTCCGAGGACTCGGACTTGGACCAGCTTGCTCTTCTACCAGACTCGACGCTTGGACTAGGGCGCCCGGATACGATAGCTGATGCCCAGGATATTTCAGGTAAGACACCTGTGGCCTTTGCTGGTATACTCTCTACGAACCTAAGTTATGGGCTTGTCTAGCCCCTGGCAGTCGTCTGCCTATGGTTTGTGAGCAAGACTCGAATCTTTTGGGTTGTAGAGAGTGTACTCCAATACTCCGTCCTTTGACTAAATGCTTACATTCTCTAGAAGTTACTTTGTACGATATCCACGCCGCGACTGGGCTCAACAAGCGGAGAGGTGACTTTGTCATATTACATCCACCAGCTTCGGAGGGAATGGATATCAACACTTCAGATCGCATTGACTGGTTCGGCGAGGTAATAGACCTTGGGCGAGATGGTTTTTTGACCGTCCGACTTGGAGCGCTCGTCAACATCAGAGATATCAAAATCTCGCCGGAACACGCGACCATTGTGTATAGCTCAGATGGTGTACTAGGATATGATTCGGAAGACGAGTCGGCGGACGATTTAGAGTTTGACTCCGACGAAGAAGCCTACGAAGATGAATATGATTCAGACGATTATCCTTGGCTTACCAACGATGGCGTGCCAGTTTCTGATGTCGGAGATGAAAGCTGGTCAACAGCAAGCTCGGATGCTGGAGATCAGCCCTTGGATCATGCAGATTCCGGTAGGTCGCTTCCATTTGTGCAAACTCGTGTGAAAGACCGGCAGAGTCGCAAAGGACAGGCCAGGGATCTTCTCCCCATTTGATAATTTCGGATACTAACCTCATTAGACAGCATGGATGTAGATACATATGAGGTTAGAGAAGTCATCATTGATCAAGCCATGACGGACAGAGACAGTCCTCATACGACTCCTAATCAGCAACCAGCCATGTCCGAACTCACGAAAGAACCATCATTTGGACGCAGTCTTCTGGCAGAAGGCGGTCCGCCCGCATTTGCAATACTCGAATCAGACCCTCCAGTCTCTCACGCTTACTACACCTCTCAATCGAGCCTCACTCCTCAGGGGATGAAGCGTGTTACGAAAGAGCACCGGATTCTGCAATCTTCACTTCCTGACGGCATCTTCGTTCGTGCTTGGGAATCTCGACTCGATCTGTTGCGTATCTTGATCGTGGGACCACTGGACACGCCATACGAATTCGCCCCATTTGTAATCGATTTGCGCATACCGTACGATTATCCGCACGTACCGCCTGAGGCATTCTTCCATTCCTGGACAGCGCAGGTCAATCCCAACCTCTATGAAAACGGCAAGATATGCCTCAGTCTGTTAGGTACATGGCATGGAGAGGAGAAGAGCGAGAACTGGTCCCCTTCCAAGAGCACCATTCTACAAGTCCTTGTCAGCGTGATGGGACTGGTTCTTGTCAAACAGCCATACTTCCAGGAGGCTGGCTACGAGGCCCGTGCCGGACTCGCAGAAGCACAGGTGCCCAGCCAACTCTACTCTGAAAGAACCTACTTCCGCACCAGGGAATTCATCACACATGCCATTTCGAACGGAGTCGATGGTTTCGATGACCTGGTCCACTGGCTGTACCTCGATAAAAACCCCAATGCCCCTCTACTCTTGAACAAGACGATTGAAGCTGCAAGGGAGATTGTGGAGAGGAGTCAGAGTGCGGAGCAGATTGGGGGACGACCGAGTCTTAGGGGCGGACTGTCTGCAATTAGTAAAGGTGCTGTGGTCATGCTTAGGAAGGAGATGGATAGGATAGAGGAGATCAAGGTGGAGAAGGGGTTGTGATTGGTATTGGGTGATCTGAACGTGCTGATACGAAATCGTTGAGATGCTGGATTAGACGTGGCTCGACAGGAGTCAAGTTCCGTCTATGCTGTATACGTATACTTTCCATCGAAAACTCTTGTCACCAGTGAAGGTCAATTATGTATGGCATGGGGCGATTTCTGCGTTGGCCACGCCCTGAGGCAATCTTAGAGCTAAAGGAAGCGCATTCGTCTGCTTATGGCTCCTGCTGCGTGTGTACCTTGTTGGGCCAGTTGCACATGGTGCTGCCAGTATATATGGGTAGCATTCAGACTCCAACGATGCAAAGAGGGACACGACGACGGGGGATCATCATGATTGTATATCCATTGCCCCTTCTCCACGGCATGTATCCATCATTTCATTTTACACTTCCATAGGGACGACTCCATTTTGCTCCCGCCTCTCCTCCCTCCCATCACCATCATACGCCTTCCTTCCCCTGAACCAGATATCCCTCGGCCCAGGCCCAAACGCCACCTCCGGTTCCTTACTCCTACAAAAGGCCTCGGGTAAGTCCAGTGGAAAGAACAGATTCGCCATTCCCGTCCCCAATCGGACAGGCTGCCCCATGATGATATTCTCACTGACGCCTTCGATCCGATCCGTCTTCATCATCGCGCCCGCTTCAAAAAGGTGATCGGGCGTCTTCTCGAAAGAGGCGAGCTGCAACACCGAGTCCCTCTTCTTGGCGAGCCCGAAACGAGTTATCCCTGTCACCTCGCCCGAGGAAGTCATGTTGTTGGCTAGTTGGCCCATGTGTCTCATATCGATGTTCATGGATCCCATCACTTTTTGGATCTCGTTGATGATGGTTTGGCGGGCCGCTTCGATGCCGAGGACGTCGAGCATTTCCATGACGGAATTGGTGGTGCATTTGGTGCCGAGGACGCCTTCGGTGTTCATGACGCGTTTGAGACCGTATCCCTCGACGAAGAGTTCGAAGATCTCTTTGCCGGCTTTTGTTGTTTCGGGGCGGCGTTGGATGACTACTCTTGAGGCGTCTGGGTAGCCCGTTACGACGACGTCTTCGAGGTTGCGCATGCATTCTTGGACTATGAGGTAGTACATTTGGGATTTCTTCTTCGGTTTTCCTTTGGTGATGATGTGTTCTGGGTCGTAGTCGGAGTCGTCTTCTGGGTCTGTGATGGGCTCCGAGTCGGAGTTGTCGTCGCCTAGTTCTTCAGCTTGGCTTGATCTTGGTGTTGGATCTACGGGGGTGACGCGGATGTGACGGGTACCATAGGTGGTGACATTGTCGCTGGTGAGTTTGAGTGGCTTGTGCTTGACAATGGCATGCGCTATTTGTCGCAGGGAGATGTTGAGGTTGAGTTTTTCCATGCGCTCAATGTCGAATCGGATGTTGATGTGTTCTTTTCCTCGACCCCACGAGTCTTCGATGTGCTCGGCGATATCTTTCAAGTACGTCTTCTCGATTCGAGCCTTGACAATTTGGGCCACCGGGATGGAGTTCTCGTTTTCAAGTTTTACTTCGATGATGGGCGTGCTGATTTTCTTCGCGGCGTTGATGATTTCCTTGATACGCGGCACACCTTGGGTCATACTCATACTAGCAATACCAGCGAAATGGAAGGTCTTGAGAGTCATCTGAGTACCGGGTTCACCAATGGATTGTGCTGCAATAGCGCCGACGGCATGACCAGGTTCGACTTGTGCGATGGTGTACTTATCGAAGCAAGCATCCAAGAATGTCTGAAGTGACTCTGGAGTCACCTTCATGACGTTGTCCACCGTGGCTTGGCTCTCTGTGGCATTGATGCCCAATTTACTGGCAAATTCCATCGCCGTCTTTCGATTGTAAGCAATCTCTTTGTGTGTCACCTTCGTCTTGTCGGATCCCGCATCGCTGTAGACACCATCATCAGGCAACATGTATTGCGACCGGAGCTTGGTCAGAGTTTTGATCTTCTTCGTCATGAACACAATGAGCGTTTGAGAGAATTTGTATGCGGGATGCCGATCATTGTTATCGATGTCCGTTGCTATGTCGTTCCCTACTCGCTCCAGAGCTAATGCGCTGAAGTCTTGATTCATGTCCTTTTCAAACGTGTTGTCAGGCTTGATTTTTGCCAGCTTCTTGAGCAGAAATTTGGTCAATAGGAATTGAATCTGGAACGGGCTCAGACCTGCGGTTTTTGAATTATGAGCGACATTGGCAGCATGCAGCCAGGTACGCTCAAAATCCACCGGATGGCCCTTTCCTTCAAGTCTGGCAGGGTCAAGTCCATCATCTCCGAACATGAACTCGGAAATATTGCCAGACGAGTCTCGCACTGTGCCATCATAGGCGACATGCGCGTCTTCCAGTGATTTGATCAGACGCCGAGACATGTAACCGGTTTCGGCAGTCTTTACAGCCGTGTCCACCAAGCCTTCACGGCCGGACATTGCGTGAAAGATGAACTCGGCTGGGTTCAGTCCGGATCGGAAACTATTTGCAATGAATCCTTTTGAGGCGGGATGTCGAGCACCTTTCGTGAAATGCGGGAGTGTCCGGTCCTGGAAACCGTCTGCAACTCGCGCTCCAGCTATCATTTGCTGACCCACACTGCCCACCATCTGTGACACGTTCATGAGAGATCCTTTGGAGCCTGATCGGGCCATAACAACAGCCGCATTGTGCTTGCTGAGCAGGTCCATAGCAGCCTCACCAACAGCATTTCGGACTTTACTGAGGATACCGGAAACTTGATTCTCCATGGTTTGCTCTTGTGTGCAGCCTGGAGCTCGAGGCAAGGTTCCGGCGTGATATTGGGCAATTATATCTCCAGCTGCCTCGTAAGCCGTAGCAATCTTCGCATCCTTATTACGATTGAGTTCATCCCCAGCGGTCACATCCATGATTCCGATGGAAAACCCCTCTGTTCCTAGCCATCGAGCAGACAACTTTGCGAGCCGATTCATGCCCTGAATAGCGCAATCCTCGCCATAATCGCGGAGCATGACATAGAATATCGTTGACTTTTTCCCGTCTCCGATGATGGTCTTGTCCATGACTCCGCACATGATCTCTGAATTCCGCATGACAACATATTGATCATCCTTACTCAGATCTGGAGCCTCTCCAGGAACTGCTTGAAACCATTTGCATGGAGCTTGGAAATTGATGTTTACTTTTGACTCTTCATAAGGCTTCATGAGCACACTGAAGACCTGCTTGCCAGTCCAAAGTCTCATTGGTTTTAGAATAGCTGGTGGTGGGATTCGATATCTCATTGGCTTTCCATTCTCGTTTCTGATGGGAGCCGCATCAAACATGTACGAGACCAATTGTGTGAACTGCGCTCGATCTAGAAAATTGTCCTTCACGCTCATGAGATATGCTGCAGTGATGAAATCTTGAATCGGGGAAATGATGGGTGTTCCGTCTTTCGGAGTGACCAAATTGTACTTGACTCCCATCAGAGTTTGGGCTTCGGCTCTGGCTTCTTCTGTTTGTGGAACGTGTAGATTCATCTCATCACCGTCGAAGTCTGCGTTGAATGGGTTGCAAACACTCTCGTTCATTCGAAATGTTCTGCCTTGCAGCACCCGAGCTTTGAAGGCAAGAATACTGAGTTTGTGCAGAGAAGGTTGGCGATTGAACAGGACTGTATCCCCATGGATGATGTGCCTGTCAACAATATCGCCAACCTCGAGTGCTGCGGCTAAGGTAAGTAAGAAGTCTTTCCCTTTGATCTCGCGCATGACACCCAAGGAGATCGTGTTGCCTTTCTTCTTTCTGATTTGGTTGGCGCCAGGATGGACGTCAGGACCCCGTTCGACCGCCTTCCTAAGCTCCCTGATGTTATCCCATGTGACCCGTTCCCCATACGTCAGAACCTTTGCAACATATTCTGGAACGCCCACCTCTTCTAGCGAAAGATTTGGATCGGGTCCAATAACAGTTCGCGCCGAGAAATTGACACGCTTCCCGGAAAGATTGCCTCGAAAGCGCCCATGCTTTCCTTTCAATCGACTGATGAAACTGCGAATCACCTTGCCTTCCTCGTACTTGGCAAGACCTGGTGTATCTATGTTGATGTAACCTGCAATATAGTCCTGCAGGACTTCATAAATGACCATCCATTTCTCTACAGTTTCGAATTGCTCCAAGGCGCCGCGGAGACGCATATTGATGTCAATGACCTCAGCCAGCCTCGTGGTAAGATCATCTTCCGTGGTTCCTTGGTCGCCAGGCACGGATGGCCTAATGTTTGTGGGCGGGACCGGCAGATACGTCCAGACATAGGATTCTGGTCTACCCTTGGCGAGGTCGAGACCTAGCAGCGGTACGTCTTTGGGAGGTATATCTGACAGGATTTTGTAGACGCGGTATCCTGGCATGTCGTCCACCACCTTGCTGGCATGTCTCTCATAGTCAGGGTATTCGTCCAGGTAAGCTGTGAGGGCAGAATCGAAGTCGACCTTGTCAGGAGGTGGCCTCTTGGACATGGCCGTGGACTTGTTGTAGGAGTCAAATTTCAAATGGATGATCTTGGTTGCATGGCCTGGGACTTTTCGAACGGGACCGTTGGAAGACTGACACCATGGACAGACGTGGACCTTTGCGATCTCCAGCTTGATTTCTCTTAAGATGTGCTTTTTTTGAAACCCATCAATGCTGTTCTTCAGCTTGTTAAGGTAGTGGCGTCGTCGAGTCTCTGTCAGCAAGATCCGGGAGCAGGTCTGTTGAGTCAGGACGTGGTCGAAAGTGGCAATCAGTCATAGTTACCTTGCAGACAGCGTTGAGCATATTGAGAGTAAAGGGGATATATCCCACGTGGAGACATGGCATGGCGAGTTTGATGAATCCCCAGTGACCGTTGCAATCCTTCTGGTCACGGCCACAGGTTTCGCACATCTCCATCTTGCTCGCCGACCCAAGTCGCGGGTCCAGGGCGCCAAACCGGGTTGTCTTGCGATCGACATCCAGGTCGTAGAGATTCGGGTTACTTATTTCGAGATTTTCGGCCTGGGCTTCAATGTCATCAGCAGACCTGATGGTGTGAGCTTGAATTCTCAATATTGCATATTCTCAGGCTTACATGATGCCGAACTCGAGGGCGCCGATACGCATAGGAGTGTCATCGATGACCTGCTCCTTGGGCGCATGGCCCGCAAAGGGCCTGAGCGGCTCATAGTCGGTCATGGTGGAGTGGCAGAAACTGGCCAAAAGAGGGTGGGTTTCCAGAATGATGTGGGCTGGGTGAAAATGTCAAGAACCGATCGAGGTCAAATGCGTCAGTCTGGTGGGTGTTATGAATTGACTTGAACGTGGTCGTGGAGGCGAGATAGAGAGGCTGGTTCGGAGGTCATGCTGGTGGATACGATGCCAGATGTCCGTCTAATTCATGAGCATGTGGGCAAGGCCGTGACGTTGGGCGAGGGATGTTCGGCGCAATAATGGGTATACGTGTTGGTGCAAGAGTCACGATGGTTGATTGTATGATACGGTTTCTGACGCTGAAAAATTGTATGCAGGGGTAGCAGTTTCTTGAAGAGCGTGCTGGCGTGCAAGTTATTAATGCCTAATTGATACCTCAGGCATGCATCCTCAGGCACGTATCCTCAGGCACGTATGCCGCCCTTACTCTGATGTGGCCCAGGGGTCCTTATCGGGCTGCTCAGGTGTGACGCGAGCCTTGATGGACGCCAGCTCGCAGTGCGTCGCCCTCGACGCCTTTCCCACCTGCACAACACAGTAATACTAGTAGAGAGCACAAACAATTTAGTTGTAGCTGACGCCCTTCTCCGATATCCGCCGCCCCCTCTCTAGAGATTCTGGGTCACGACTTCAATTTCTACTGAGTACCCAGCTTTGGCCTATCAGGCAACTGCCAGTGCCCCGCATCAATCTGCCTACTGTGTACCTCGACTGGACCCAGACGCACACCTCACCTCACCTCACCTCACCTCACCTCTCCCCCCTCCCAACACACCCATTACTCTCTCACTGGACACCACGCACAACCTTCATCGACATCCAGAGAACATGGCCGCACCCGCTGGTAGGCACCCTTCTCCCTGTTGCCCTGCCCTGCCCCCACTACACCACATTCCCCGCAGCCTCCTCCGTGTCGTGCCAACCGCCATGTCACTCGGAACTCTCGACTAACAGGACCCAGCCATGGAGCTTCTCCTGAAGCATATCGACGGTGAGGATGAGCTCTGTGAACGCCGCCTGCCCATCGACTTCGACACTGAGATTCCGATCGGAAGAGCCTCAAAGACCGAACAGAAGCAGCTCGTACCCGCAGTCGCCAACGGCTGGATTCGCAACCCCGTCATCTCGCGACACCACGCAGTCCTCACCCTCGAGCCTTCCGAATCCGTGAGCACCACTCCGCTGGCCCTCTTTTGGCAACGTACTGACCGAGTCACCGTGCAGGAACCAGCCGTGGTCTTCATCAAGGACATGAAATCGTCCCACGGAACATACGTCAACGGCGAGAACATCCAGCACACTAAGCGTGCTCTCCAGGACGGGGACACGATTCGCTTCGGTTCTGAAGTTATGCGTGGTGACGGTGAGTCCACTTGGTTGCTGGCTCGGGATTCATACCCAGCTTTGAGCCTTGAATACTTTTGAGATAATCCTGGCATGGATTGGGAATGAATGGTCAAGAATCAATCCATGGTAAAAGCAGGGTTCTTGTGCCAGTAGCAGAAAGGCAACAGGATTGGCAATGCCGTAGACTCTTGCACCGATGCTTAAAGATCTAACCTTCTGTAGAAACCTTTCGCCCACCCGTCTTCAGTTTCAAAACAAACCACATTGGGCTTACATCATCGTACCGATCCCCCGAGATCACCATCATCGAGGAGGCGACCACAGGAAAGACGATCAGCGTCCCAGAGGATTCCGACGTCGAGTCCGAAGGCGAGGAAGATCTCATGACTGATGAACCGTCCTCTGAGGCTCCGATGAGCTTGTTTAATCCTGGTATGGCACTGCAGCCATTAAAGCATCGTTCAAACGGCTAACAGACTACATAGAAGGTTACCTTGGAAGCCAGTCCAACCCATGGACTATCGACGAACCTGAGATGGCGCTTGATTCTGAGCTCGCTCAATCTACCACGCAAGAGCAAATTGACAATGCATCTTGCGACTCCAACATCAGTACAACCTACGAGGATGATCTGGGAATTGAGGAAACCCCTGATCCAGAGGAGGAGGAGAAAGCAAAGGAAAGTCACAGCGAGGAAGCACAGTACGGTTGTGGCACTGGTTACATAGATGGACCATTTGCCTACAATCGCCCTTCTTGGGATGGCGCTAACACATCCACATTCGCCAGTGCTCCACAGTCTTGGGAACTGGAGAGCGTTAACCAGTCTTCTCGCGTTCCCACTGGCTTCTCGCCTGCTGAGGCGTCAGTTCCGCAACATTCTACGATCGGTGGCATTGAGGCCCCTCCAACGACTATCACAGAGTCCATTACTCGTGTAACAAGCACCCGCGAGTTGATTGATGAGAATCGACGAGCATACAACAAAGCCGACATGTCCATCCACAATTTGATTAATCCATCTCCAAACAGGGAGTCAAACAAACTGGGCACCAAGAGAAAGGCTGACGAATTGGACGTCGAGCAAGAAGAATATTGGCTGCTTGCAGAACCAAAAGAGACCGCAGCGCTACTCACAAACACCATTACTTCGCCCGTGTCGGTGGAGATCGGATCAAATAAGCTTCCACAAACTCCAGAATCTCTCAACAAAGAGCCAATCGCGACCCCGATTTTCGATGCCGTGGTCCCTGCGAAGATCAGCACTCCCGTTGCCGTTACGGCCGAGCCTCCACGAAAGAAGCAGAAGCTCCGGGCTATGGTCACCAAGGCAGCGATCTTTGGTGCAGGAGTGGTGGTGGGTAGCGCAGGCATGCTGGGTGGTCTTATGAGCCTTCCAGATGGCTTCTTCCAGTCATGATCTTTCCCCTGGACGACATTACGAACACTTCACACGACATATGGTTGCGGGACTTGGAGTTGACTTGGATGAAGTTTTGGCATTAATTTGAGGACGGCGCGCATATGGGCATGAAGGGTGGACGGAGTCTTATTCGTGCACTCGACTGGGCCCCATTTCCTTTGGCGTAACTCATACACCATTTCCTGACATTTTCTTGGGATTGACATCAGGGGTGCGCCTACTATGTAGGTACGCACTGTCGGGATTCGGGCGCGGATAATAGACATGACGGCTGCGTGCTTGACTAGTTGGAGTTTGCTTTGCTCATTGAATACATGTTACAAATTCGAACCAGACAACACCATGTCGTTTTTCAGTCGCGATAATAGTGCTTTGACAAAGTAATTTTCAAGCTGTATGTTGGTGATTTTAGGGCTGAAGCTGCTGAACCTTTGAAAACGCTAAGAAGTTCCATCATATACGATTGAATGTTTGATGCTCGGCTGTTTGCGTAAATAGGGGACATCTAGAATCTTCTTTCCGGTCTCGTCTCTTCATAAGCCCGCAACTTTCGTTTGCTTGCTTCCAAAGGCCAGCAATCCAGAACACCATTATAACAGTCTCCCAAAAGTGACCTCATACAATACTATGGCTTCCGATTCCACCAGTCAGTATGGCTCTTGAATACCCGGCCAATGCTAACTTGAATGCCACAGAGCGAAAACGCGTGTTCTTCGAAATCACCATTGGCAACAGACCCGCCGGTCGTATCACTTTCGAGCTGGTAAGTTGGTCAGAAAGAATGACTTGGAAGCTCATACTAACACTCCAGTAGTATAATGACAGTAAGAGGACCGCCCACCCACAAGAGAGTTTCCCTCCATACTGACAAGCAATTCTCAGTCGTTCCCAAGACCGCCGAAAACTTCCGCGCCCTCTGCACGGGCGAGAAAGGCGAGGTGGATGGAGTCAACCTGCACTACAAGGGCTCAGGCTTCCATCGTGTCATAAAGTCGTTCATGTGCCAGGGGGGTGATTTTACAGCTGGCAATGGTACCGGAGGCGTGTCTATCTATGGCGAAAAGTTTGAGGACGAGAACTTCGCGTTGAAGCATGACAAGCCATTCCTCCTCTCTATGGCTAATGCTGGTCCAGGTGAGTACACATTGTCAGGCACGACCTGCCGTTCATGGCGGACCAATATTCATACTCCAGTTCGCAGGTACCAATGGCTCCCAATTCTTCATCACCACCGTGAAAACACCACATCTCGACAACAAACACGTTGTCTTTGGCGAGGTCATCAATGGCAAGAGCTTGGTAAGGGAAATCGAGAACGGACCTACCGAGGGAGGAGACAAGCCACGAGCTGCCGTCACAATTGTCGACTGCGGCGAGCTACAAATAGGGTCCGAGGAGTATGAGAAGGCCAAAGAGAAAGCTGCGGACACCACTGGCGATAATTATGAAGATTGGCCAGAGGATCAGGGCGAAGACCTTTCCGGCCCCCAGGTTGAGAAAATCGCATCAGACCTCAAGGAGATTGGAACAACGGCATTCAAGAAGGGGGACTTCAACCTTGCCCTCAAGAAGTATCAGAAGGGCATCCGATATCTACAAGAATACCCCGAAGCCACTGAATCCGACCCTGCCGACCTCGCTGCCAAACTCTCCGCCCTCAAGTTCTCGCTTTACAATAACACCGCCTTGATGCAATACAAACTGAAGGATTTCGAGGGTACGATCAAGTCGGCTACTAGCGCGTTGGCAGTCAAGGATACGACGGACGAACAGAAGGGCAAGGCATATTTCCGTCGTGGACAGGCTAAAGCGGGCAAGAAGAACGAAGAGGACGCCCTTGAAGACATGATTGCAGCAAGCAAATTGGTGCCAAACGATGCTGGCGTCAGAAATGAGCTGGCCAGGCTGAAAAAGGTGGCTGCCGAGAAGAAGCAGAAAGAGAAGGCGGCCTACTCCAAATTCTTCAGCTGAGCGGACTTCACAATGGATTTATGAGACGATGCGGATGAAAGATGTGCTCTTGCTTGACTGCGTACAGCGACTGGACAAAATGGGATCTGCACGGTGGTGTCCAGGTTCAAGCTGGAGTACCGTGGCATGGTAATTGCAGTTCGTAGGGCGTTCATAACGACCGATCCAATATTCCGGGAATCAAGCATTAGCTCAATCCTTTCCGTCTATTTGCGCACGATGAGTGACCGGCAGTGTAACCAGTCAATGTGAGACCATCACGCTGGCGCGATGTTAAACAAGGCTGACAAATAGCTCCTACTTCCTAGAAGGACATGGCCGAACCAGTCCGGTCGGGTGGACAAGTCCCATTTCCACCAAAGTTTGTGTGGAGTGCGGCGGGAGATCTTCCACCGAGAACCAGGGACGCATGCAGGGCACGTTCGCAGCTCCGAGAGTTATTCTTCCGTCATCGGTTAATGACATATAGATTCCATGCGCGCGGCTCTCCATATCCCCCTCATCCCTTCTTTGCATTCTCAATTTACCTTACCATCTTTGCGTGTTTGCGACTGCAGCTATCGACAGGCACTTTGAGGCAGCATGGCTGAAGTGAAGGTGTGTATGCCTTGAGCGGATTTGATTTACCCCTCCACCCCGCTTTCCTTCAGCTCCCAGCTTCCACAGGAACACAAAAGAGGGATTTGGTGGATTTGGGGGGAGGGGAGGGGAGGAGAGGAGAGGAGAGGCTGAGTGGGGCTTTGCTGGTGTTTGTTTTGATGCTAATCACTATGATGTTGATAGAGCAATCCGTCTTTTATACTGCATGAACCTTACAAAGTCACTTTTGAGGAACGACCCGTTCCTGAGATTCGGGATCCACATGATGTTATTGTGGAAGTCAAGTTCACGGGGATTTGTGGGAGTGATGTGAGTTTTGTCTTTTCTCTGTGGAGGCCTTCCTCGTTTGGTTGTGTGGCTTGGTTGAACGTGTGATCCATGGTTTTTTGTGGGAGAGTATTATGAGGCTTGACGCGCGAGATCTATTGCTATTGGGACCAAGTCTCCCATTTCCTGCTCGCCCAGCTATCTGTAAGGTGCTCAAACTAACAAAACGAAAACAGGTCCACTACTGGACCCACGGCCGCATCGGGAATTTCATTCTAACAAACCCTATGGTCCTCGGCCACGAATCCGCCGGCATAATCCACTCCACCGGCAGCGCCGTGACCACGCTCCAACGCGGCGACAGAGTAGCAATGGAACCCGGTATCCCCTGCCGCCGCTGCGTGCGCTGCCTCTCCGGCCACTACAACCTCTGCCCCCTTATGGCCTTTGCCGCAACACCGCCCTACGACGGCACACTGGCTAGATACTACCGTCTCCCCGAGGATTTCTGCTATAAATTGGCTGAGGGTATGAGTTTGGAGGAGGGTGCGCTAGTGGAACCGGCTGCCGTGGCTGTGCATGTCTGTCGGCAGGCTAACGTGAGGCCGGGGGATAGTGTACTTGTTTTTGGTGCTGGACCGGTCGGGCTGCTTGTTTGTGCTACGGCGAGGGCTTTTGGGGCGAACAAGGTTGTCGCTGTTGATATCAATGAGGAGAGGTTGGGGTTTGCCAAGAGATATGCTGCGACACATGTCTACAGGAGTGGTGGGGGGATGGGACCGGAGGAGAACGCGAGGCGGTTGGTGGAGGAGATGGGGTTGGGGCAGGGTGCGGATGTTGTTATTGATGCTACGGGCGCGGCGGTTTGTATCCAGACGGGGGTATGGGCTGCGAGGACGGGGGCGACGTTTTGTCAGGCTGGCATGGTTGGTTGGAACCTTTTTCTTTTCCTCCCTTCCTCTCCCTCCTCCCCAACACCCTCCCAACTCACTTCCAACAGGGCGCCCCCGACATAACCTTCCCCATCATGGCCATGTGCGCCAAAGAGCTCAACGTCAAAGGTTCTTTCCGCTACGGCAGCGGCGACTACGCCCTCGCCGTCGATCTCATACAATCCGGACGTGTCAGTGTCAAAGAGTTGATTTCGCGGAAAGTCAAGTTTGAGGATGCGGAAGAGGCGTTTAGGGATGTCAAGGCGGGGAAGGGGATCAAGGTTTTGATTGAGGGACCGAGTGGGTAGGGGAGTGTGGGTTTTGGGGGAAAGGGGGGATGGTGGTGAGATTATTTTTTCCGTTTCACCAGGTTTTAAATTTTAGATCTCTGCTTGACTGATCACATCGTCGAAGTGAGACTATCTCCAGGCTAGCTAGGTTTGCCACATCTCGGCTTCGCTGATACTAGGCATAAGATCGTGACCCGAAAGATCTTGGGCCCTAGTAGAAATGGCAAGATATAGATTTATTCTTCACAAATAGGACCCGCTTCTCTCTTCATTGCCTCAACCGTTCACCTTCTCACCCTCCATCCACCCCGACTCACTTCGCAACATCGCATCGGCGAAGAGGGAGTCACCAAAGGTGAACCGGAACATTCTACGCGGTCCCAGAACATTCTATTACCCAGACAGCTTGGAAGCCGTCCCATTTCAGCCTCCGGTTCCTCCGGCTGCGACATACACTCGTCTTCGTGATGGAGAGACATACCAGGGAAACGTCAAGATCGCTCCCGCAAAGACCGTCTAGACAGCGAATGTGGCAGAGGGGGAATAACCGTCCTTGAAGAGCATCGGCCTTTTCTTGAATCAAATCTTGCTAATGGACACGTACTGCCTTCACCCCGAAAAGTGGGAGCCAGTACTCTCTACAGACGAGAGCTTTGCCAGCAAATCCTCGACACTGCTCCTAGGATATACCTCTTTAAGGACGTGTATCCAGAACCTCTCAACAGCATAGCTCACCGTGTATGCAAGCTCGCGTTCTACTGACCACCTGGGTTCTTCGTCCTCGTTGCGGAACAAGGCTTCCATCCGTGCATGTGCTTCCTCGACGGCTACCTCACCAGACTGCTCAATTGCAAAATGTACATGCTCATGGCTGCCCATCTCTTTATGACATCGTTCCCTCGCTTCCAGAACAAGTTTGGACGCTTTCTCCTGATGCGCCGGCAGTACCGATTCCCAATCCGCGTCCTGCTGGTTCTTTATGCCGACGACATGCTGCTTGAACGAGTCTTCCAGTTTCTCCTCGAATCCCATCTTTCGCATGAGCAATAGAGCGAAATGCATTGCGCTTCCCTTAGATAAGTAGATCTCATCATGGATAATCTTGCGCATGACCTCGTAGTACACATCTTCTACGGTCTTCTCGTAGTCAATCGCGATTGCGGCACTGTCTTCGATAAGCCCGAGTAAGCCATATACCTTGTCACGCGGGTTCTCACATTGAGCTCCGCTCAGGACGAAGAGATCCACAACGTAGCTCAGACTTCGACCCTTCCCGGACGAGGTGAATTTGTGTCTCTCATCGAGGATGGACTCCACGATACCAGGGAACTTGTCGAGTCTGGAATTCGCAATGTCGGGGGCCTGTAAGGTTCGTTGATCAGGCACTCGTCCTCTGAAATGATATCCTCCACGATGTCGACCTCGATACCGGTAACGACCATCATACCCATAGTAGGCCTTTGATGCAAGGCTCCTTCCTGGGTCCTTGCGGAGGAAGATATCATTCCAATCCATCAGCTCCGTGTTGTAAAAGAGAGTCACTGTTTTGCCCAGCATGATCTCTTGGATGATCCACAGCCTTCTCCAATAGGGCCTGCGTGACAGCGCCAATACCAGCTGGTTTGGACCCCTTTTCTTGATTTCGAAAACCCCGAGCCAGACCAGCACCTCTTCTGCCCCCAAGAAGATGTCGCCCATGATCTTCACCTGGTGGTTCCGTTCGTTCAAGTCGCTTTGTTGTATGCAAACCTGGTCAATCCAAAGGTAGCCATTTCGGAGATCAACATCGACAAGGTAAGGTTCGCGACGCGAGTCAAAGACTCTCTTGCGCACAGCGCTGCACATCGTGCGGAAAAAATGCCCGAGATTTTCACGGATGGTGAATCTGGATCCATCAATGGATATGATCATATCACGACCTGGTTTTGGAGGGCCCCACATGTATGACAAAGCCTTGAACGGCGGACAGGTCTTGATATCGAAGTGTTTGAGCGTGATCTCAATAGCATCAGGGTCGAAGTTTGTGATTTGTAAAAGTCGGATTTGTTTCCTTCCATTATCCAGCGGCCGATGTTTGTAAGCCTGTGTGATATCTGCCATCCAAAGTGCGAGGCCAAAATTCCGGGCCGTACAGCGAGCAATGAAGAATCGATTGCTCTTATCTTGAAGCGAGGCAGCGAGGCGGAGCAAGAGCATAGCCGCGAGGCCGCATAGTCATAATGCACGGACCACTACGCAGCTGAAGATTCCGCCTAGCCCAGAAAAAGAGTCTGTGGTCTGCTTTTCCAAAGCCTATCTTCCACTTAAATAAGAGCGAAACCATGTAGAAGTTACTATTCACTCAAGTGAGAGTAGCCCAGTACAGATCAGGGAACTATTCGCTTCTCGCCACAGACAGCGGCGGAAGCAATGGCAAACTCCAGTATGTGCTTGGCTTGGGCCCATTGGAGGCCTTCCTCAAAGCACTTCTGCGCGGTACAAAGTATGCCAACAGTGCGGAATTCCCGTGTAGCCTCCGGAGAGGTAGTGGCTACGGTCCAGAAGTCTTCCGCACCCTCCATTACTTGAATGCCTGTCCATATAGCCTCCATAAATGTGAGGTTTGTCCTCCGTCTTTGTACAGCTGCGGAGTTCCTGGCAGAAGAGATTTGGTTAACGTAAACCATGCCTCGGCTGGGCAACCAGGTCGAAGGGCAATTCCAGTTTTTCAATCTCGTGAAGCGAAGAAATGCAGTGCTCTCGAAGTCATGTAGAACAAACTTGAATGTATTGCAGCTGAACCAGATGCCTTTCGTCTCGTTGTATAGCTGTTTGCAAACACGGATGAGAGGTGGATAAATGTTGTCCGTCGGTATCAGCTCCACCTTGTCATGCCGTACCACTACGCACTTATAGATCATGACCCTGAGCTCTGCTGGTAATCTTAATAATGGTGTAGAGGAATTATGGATGCTGATAGGACTAGGCTAAGGATCAGTATACGCTTCGCAAGAAGACCAAAACCAATAATACCTACCCTGTGATAGAATTCATGTCGAGCGGATGGGATGACGGGATGTCGGTGTTAGTGGCTACTCGGCCTTGCTGATCTATCTCTGGGAGGCTCTGATCCAGGGCAGTTGGTGGTACCGCGGTAGAGTTAAGGTCACGTCCTTGGAGAGATGCTGTAGTTGAAAGCACGAGATTGATACAATTGGAACCAGATATCGGGATGAACATGAACTAGAGGTATTTGGAGAGACTGATTTGCTCAAGTACTACGATCCCTTGTCAAAGCGATGTGAGATATCTCTGCATCCGCTTTGAAGATCTGCGACTGTACCGTACCTGTGAGTCTTTTGAGTTCAAAGAGCCCATGGTTTGACGCAACAGGTGTTGATACAACTTCCAGGAGAAATGATGGTCGCTTTGATCTGAAAAGATTGTGAAGACTTGTGTGCTCCCGCGTTGATAGGTGAAGTCCAAGAAGCGAAGGTTGTGTACTTTTGAGGCTTGGCGCTTACAAATCCGGCTTCAAAGTCCCGCGGCCTCACAAAGGACCGCGGAAGAGACGTTCCATTGCACCTCCAAACATATGATGAGTCCGCCAGCCACGGAGAAAAAGGAACGAAGCCGCTCCAAAGCCGCCTGTCAATTCTGCCGCACCCGCAAACTCAAGTGCGACAATCTTGAGCCAGAGTGCTCCGCCTGTCGGTCCCGCTCCATCGAATGTGTGTACGTCCAGCGTGTTGCGGCGCCACGCCCATCCAACGCCGCCATACAGGCCTTGCAGGCGGAGAATAGAAGACTCAAACGATTGCTGGAAGCCCACCGGATTGATGTCAACGAGGGAGTCCTCAGCCCCGACGACGGCTCGAGTCAGATGGCTAGTCCCATTGATGGGAGAGTAGCTGCTATGGGTGTGCAGAGGGAGGAGCAGATGCGGGATGCTGGTATGTTGGACTTCTTCGTCTCGCTTTGCGAATGTGCATCCGTGGATTGATCAGTTCTCTCGTACTATGAATGAATAGTATGGAAGTGCTATTCGACAGAAAGGAACCGCTCAAGGAGTCACAATACCGGGTTGCAACGTGTCAGGAATTTGTTTCCAACGGGTGGTTGATATAATTCTCCCTGCCAAGAGTGAAATCCTGTTGGGAGTCATGAAGGCTGAAATACCGTTTGCAGAGCTTTGGAAGCATTGGGCGGAAAAAGTATAGGCTTATTCGAAGACTAGATCCCTTTGGAAACAATCAAGATGAGGCGGGCCGCCAGTCTATCGTCCCATTCGATCCGCAGCTCGATCCAGGTACCGATCCAGCGAGCAGCATGGCTGATAGCTATGTAAATCAATCGAGTGTGTATGAGCAGACAGGCGAGCAATACGCAGTACCTTCTGAGCTTGACCCACCAACAAGAGACATGCTTCGCCATCAACTCGTCGCAGCTTCTGCAAGACAAAGTAAGAAAGTTAGAACTCCATAGCGTTACTCATTTTAAATCATTATCTCAGGGCAGACCGAAATACTTCCCGAAAACAACAAGCACAATGACTACGATGGATATGATCCAAATCTAGTCCACCATCTACTCAACATTCATTGGAACAGACAGCATCACAATCTTCTCCTGATATACCGTCCGTTGTTCATGAGGGATTGGGGAACGGGTGGTCCTTATTTCTCGAAACTGCTACTGAACGCAATACTTTTCGCTGCGGCGAAATTTTCTCCTCGAACAGATATCCGGAAAGATCCTAATTGGGCAGGCTCTTCGGGGTATCAATTTAGAGAGCGCTTCACGACACTGCTAGGCGAAGCTATGGGCGAGAGCAAAATCACCACAATTCAAGCTTTGATCACTTTAGCCAGTAGCTTGTTTGCTATCGAGACGGCCGCGAAATCGACTGCTTGGCTGTATTCTGGAATTGCGTTCCGAATGATTACTGATTTGGGTCTGCATCTTGATGGTGTTGAACTTCTCAAACGTAACAAGATATCTCCTGAAGAACTTGAGTGTCGGCGGCGGGTATTTTGGGGTGCTTTCTCCTTTGACAAGATCCATTCTGTGAGTGGCCAAGCACGCAACGATCCAAGCTGAAGCTAATTTTGGGTCAACCAGATGTACTTCGGCCGGCCAGTGACCCTCCAAGAAACGCAGATGAGAGTGCCAATCGAATTTCTAGACGACTATGAAGAACTAGAGCAATGGACTCCCCTCGAGCAACTCAACAACACCGTCTCTGCTGACTATCCACGCCCAGCTCATCCTGGAGGTCCATCTTACAGCGTCATGACCTTCACCGCAATGTGTAAAGTCAGCGTAGTGCTGGGCCGTATTCTAAACGACATCTACTCAGAAACTGCTTACAATCATGGAACGAGTCTGACACAAGCTCAAACCCAATTATTTGCACAGAACCAGAAAGTGCTAGACGACAGCCTTGAGTCTTGTGCTATGCAGTTCCCGCTTGGAATCAGGTTTGAGCCTTGGGCGACAGGAGAGCCACTAAACCTTCAAAGAACACCGACGCCTACAGTGCTCAGCTTGCAGTACGTCTGCGCAATACCTGTCATGACCTTCGACTGACCGGCTCTAGTTGCTTATACCACATTTCAATGATTCTCCTGCACCGGCCATACCTGACCCGGGGACACCTTTACGATGAGCATCTCGCCGAGATCTCCCTCCAAAAATGTGCGTCCGCTGCTATTCGCCTCGCGCACATCGCCCGCGTTTATTGTCATGCATTCACCGTCCGACGTACTCCTTACTTCATAGCCTACTCCGCTTACGTCGCCATCACCATCCTCATCCGCGTATCAGCGCACCTACCTCAAGGCTCCTCCGCCCAGAAATCTCTCCACTTCTGCCTGGGGATTCTCAGCGACTCGGAGAAGACCAACCAAGGCGTCAAAAGAGCCAGCTTCGTGGTATCGAAACTCCTCTTCGCCATAGCAAGAGGCGGTCCAAACCCCTTCCCCGATTCATCGGAAAATCACAGAAAGGAACCGTGGGGCGAGATCATCGACGATACAATCGAACTAAGCAGAGAAGCAATGACCATGATCATCTCCACATTCTCAACAACAAGTCCAGACGCAGCGGCCGAGCAATCACAATTGGAAGTCCACCCACAAGACCCAGGTATCAACGGTCACCCCTTCTCCCAACAGGGACAGTCGCAGCTCGTCTCCCCACCATCTGGTGACCAACAGCAGCAACCCCGATCCTTCAACGACATGGATCAAGGCACCGCGGCGCAGCTGCTGGCGTCTCTGAGAACGAACACACCCGTTGTTTCCAGTGCGCCGAGCCCGAAGATGAGTGCGTATGGTGGTGGTGGTGGTGGTGGTGCTGGTGCGGGCGCTGTTTTTGATAGCGTGCAGGTTTTTCCTGATACGATTTTTGGGTTGCACAATGATGAGAGTTTTCAGAGTTGGCCTGATTTTAATGAGCATCTTGAGACGTTGCTTTATGGTGGGGGGTTGATGGGTGGGATGGGTGGTGAATCTGGTGCTGGTGCGTAGTGGAGCTTTGGGCATGTCGAGAAGTCGTCGTCTTTGTATAGGTACTTACTTACTTACTTACCTCTCGGTGACTTTGAATACCTCCCGTATTGCCGGATCGAGCCACAAATGGACCGAGTTGAACACTGAAATATGATGATATTACGGATTGCATTTACTCATGCCATGTATATCTCTACATCAACTCTACTGGCCCTTCTTCGAAGAAGACACATACTCCAACCCGGTACTTATATCCCCATACCAACTCTCCCAAATATCCCTAAAATAACTCGTCCTCCCCCTCCACTGTGGCTGATCCCCCGCCTTGGGCATCACACCATCAGCCTTCTGCACATACGTGCTCGACAGATTCAGCAACCTCGTCTGTTTCATCGCACTCCCCTCTTCCACCCGTGGCACAATGACATCAGCACCCATCTGCTGCATTTTCTTCAGCAGGCGAGTGGTGAGTTGCGCCGTTGCGTCGGCGCCGAGCGTCCATGATGCGTCCACATACCCGATGGTGTAGGATGCATTGGGTAGATCCTGGAACATTGTATTCTT
This sequence comes from Venturia carpophila, assembly GCA_014858625.1. Lineage (NCBI taxonomy): Eukaryota > Fungi > Ascomycota > Dothideomycetes > Venturiales > Venturiaceae > Venturia > Venturia carpophila. The sequence continues at coordinate 1,989,899 of JACTAK010000005.1, forward strand.
CCAGATGTATTTTGAGGAGATGTTGTAGGGGTTTCCATCGACGGAGATGTGCATTCCGCCCGCCAATTGGATCTTCAGGCCCGTGGCTGTGACGATGATATCCGGTGTCAATTCCTGTCCGTCCTTGAGTGTTATTGTGGTGGAGGAAATGGTGGAGATGTGGCCTGTGACTACATTTCCTCTTCCCTTGCGTAGAGCACGATAGAAATCTCCGTCGGGACAGAAACAGACGCGTTGTTCAAAGGGGTTGTAGGATGGTTTGAAGTGTTCGTCGAATTTGAGGGATTGGGGTAATTGGCTTTCCGTTACGCCTCTGAGCATTCCCTTTGCGCGATCGGGCATGTATCGACAGAAGCGGATGAAGATCCAGGGGAGTGCGAGCCATTTGAAGCGTATGAGAGGGCTTATCCAGGATGTGGGCGCCCAGCGACGGATGAGCTTTTCGAGGCCGTCTTCTTTGGGTGTGGAGAGGATATAGGAGGGCGATCGTTGGAGCATCGTTACTTGTGCCGCATCTTTTGCGAGCGCGGGGAGGAGGGTTATTGCCGTTGCACCGGAGCCGATGATAACCACGTTCTTGTCTTTGTAGTCCAGATCTTTGGGCCAGAATTGGGGGTGGACTGTGGTTCCCTGGAAGTTATCGATGCCAGGGATTTCCGTTCTCAGAGGGGTCTTGTAGTCCTGTCGTATTTTAATTAGCAAGAGGATGTTGGCCAGTGGAGTGGGAACGAACATAGTATCCTGTGCAAAACATCAAGAAGCGAGACCTGTATTCCACTCGTTTCCCCTCCTCTTCAACGTCGAGTACCCATTCCTGTCCATCGCTCTTCCAGTCCGCACCGATCACGTTCCTCCCAAACCGAATCTTCTCATCAATGCCGTACATCTCAGCGCTCTCTCTAACATACTTCCTAATAGCCCCACCCTCAGCAATACTCGTTTGTTCTGACCATGGTCGCCATGGAAATCCGAAGGTGTAGAGATCGGAATCGCTGCGTATTCCAGGATACTGGAACAAATCCCATGTCCCCCCTATCGCATTGCGGGCTTCAAGGATCGTGTACTTGTGGTTTGGTAACTCGGTCTGCAGCCGGTAGGCGAGGTTGATCCCAGAGATTCCAGCTCCAATGATGATGGAATCAAAGGTTCTTTGTTCCGCCATACTGGTTGGATCTGCCCCGTAGCGTGTTCGATGTTAATTAACGTGGGTGGACGACTGGTTCGTGCCTCAAAAAGGAAGTCTGTTGTGAGATGAAGGAGGATCAGGAAAGATGTTTAAGAGAAAGGAATGGGTTCCGAATTGAGATATGAAGAGGCAACAGTATCCAAGAGGAGAGACAGAGTACACAAGCCGAGGCACAGAGGCATGCAAACTGTACACGATGTTGTCGTGAGATGAGCGACAGACTCCTGAGTACACTGGGCAGCAGCGCGCGCTCCGACATTAGTCAGGGCCTTGCGCAGATCCGGGGCGGAGAGCCGGTCACGGTGTGTGCAGACTGCATACTGCCGTGACTGTACTGTGTAAAAAGTCATGAATATCGAGCGTGGTCAGCATTCAGTAGCTTTGTATGGAGTGGTAGAGCAAGGTGAAGAGGAAGTAGTGAGCTCCACCAGCTATTAGTTGAAGAGCTTATGTTTCCAATGCCTGAACCCTCAATGCGGATCTTCAGGTGTTAGCAATGAGGTTCGCACGTTATTCACACATTGGTCACGATTTCAGTCCTGAAGCATCTTTTGCGTGAATATGGGGAGCTGTTCTGGATAATGAATGAAGAAGATTGATGAGAATTTACAACCCTCAGCTGGGCTCGAGTATCTCATGCCATGCTCATCTATACAGGGAAGAGAGATCCACATCGACCATCCATCGCAACGACTATAGCCGGACACACATGTTTTCGTGACTTGATCAGCTTGCGGTAGTCGTATCGCAAGATCCGTAAACCCCTCAACTCCTCCAATGAATCATCACACCTAGCCATGCCGAATAGTCACACCGGAACTCCGTTCCATCAACACGTATACCAACGCCCGCTTTCGAACGTCACGAACAAGTTCAGCTTACATCCATGCCCTCTTCGCCATCTTCAGTCTCACTCTCCATCTCTTCTCCCACAGCGCTCTGCTGTGTACTGCCCTTTCTCTTTCGACCCCCGACGCCATATTGGGTTCCCCCCAGGCCACCAACTCGTTCCAATTCTTCACCGCTGACGACCCTGCCCTCACCGTCCGTCTCTTCGCAGAGCTCTACTAATGCCGCTCGTTTCAGGTTCTTGAACCCTTGCGTGCGAACGATCCGGCCCCAATGTGTCATGCAGTAATTGGCCGCACGTCTACGCAGCCACTCTTCGCCAGCTGTACCTGCGCGCTCCCAAATGAAAGCGGCGTGCGGCACGTCGAGTTCCTTACCAAGGCGGTTGACACAGATCAGTCGCAATCGTGGCATGTCGTAGATATTCGACATCACGAGCATGCCGGCAACATCATCCAGCGTAGTGTCTGGGCCCGTTATTGAGTCCGTATAGAGGTAGTACAGGAAGGCCCGAACAGCGCTGTATGGCTCTGGTATGTGCATCTTCTTGGTGTGGAATTCGAGCATCTGTGACGAGTACAGCCTCTGAAAGTGCGGCCAGCGGGTCGAGAGAATGAGCTTGTGAACGTGAATAGGCTCTGATGGGGGCGATGTTTCGTCAATCGTTTCATCTTCCCAGTCGTCAGGTTGGCCGGTGACAATGAAATCGGTGCCGCTGCCTGACTCCGGAGGTGTGTCGAAAACACGCGCCAAATCTGTTCCAATACTGCACAAGGAAGAAGTGACAGTAGTATCCGATGCTGGCATTTTTGAATACTGAGGTCGTGTTTCTTCGGTAAGCGCATTGCCTAATAGACCGAGCTTGCGCAGATCTACTGGCAAGACATCACTTAAATATTCTTCTGCTGCACCCGCACCGTTCGCTGTGGGTTCTGAAGGGCAACCCAAGAGCCAGGCTTGAGTTCCGTCCTCGTTCATTGCGCAATAATGCCAGCGGTAACTTATATTGAACAAGTCTTTTCCCTCTGCAAGCTTTTGCCAGCGCAGGGTTTCAAGATCTAGCGCAGAGAGGCATATCTGATCAGCCGAAATGATCGAGGCTGGCGTACCAAAGTCCAGCAGGCAGCCAGATGAGAACATGTGAAAATGCGCTCCCAGTGATTGATTCGGTAAATTCGGGCTAGAGACAAACTTGAGCGTTGATATGCTGCCGGGGGCCACGGGTGGACTAGCTCGACTAGCTATTGATGTCGGACCTGTTGCCAAACTGCTTGAATTCGCCGCATAGCCTGATGGCGGTGGTGCTGGCACCAAGGAACGTTCTGCGGGTGAAGAGTATCTCGAACTTGTGGCCCTGCGGTCAGAAAAGGTCGTTGAGGAGTCAAATGCCGGACTGCCTCGAATGTCCAGCCACGAGATGTCATTGGACCGATTCATTTCTTCGTCCATACCTCCAAAACTCCAAATTCTACCGCCCCAAATCCACGATGAATGATCGTAGCGGGCAGAGAATTTCCACGTCCGAGACCAGGTCCAGGTTTTCAGATCCAAATAGCAGATATCGTCTAAGATGTAGTTCTCGTGGCCAGTCATGCCTCCTAGAACATAGAGGCGCTCATTGTGGATCACAGCCGAGTGTCGGGCTCTGCCTCTTGGAGTTGGGCCGTGAAGTTCCGGTTGAGTCCAATGCGCAGTCTGTAGGTCAAAGATTATCACGTCGGAAAGGTAGGCGCGGTGCTCATTCTCTCCCCCGTACACCAGCAGTTTATTTCCTCCCCAGAGGTTGGCAGTATGGCCTGTGAAAGTCAATGCCCCGAACTCTGCTGTCTCCTGAATCATGACTCTTACCCATTCGCACGCCTGGAATATCACCATAGTTATCCACCAGACTCCACTGTTTGGACTGCAGATTTAACCTCAGGACATGGTTATAGACTGTTAGGTTGCATCAACAAGCTGCCTTGATTGTCTCGGTTCCTCGATCACCAACCTTCATCTGTGTACTGGTCGAAGCCTCCGAAGGCGTAGATCTGATCGTTCCCAACATATGTGACTGAAGCGTTGACCAGGCAGGCAGGCCGGGCACCCACAGTGGTGATGATCTGTGGACGATAGCTCTCTGCCTGAGCTTTTCTCTGCCGTATTGGACTGCCTGGCATGAGGAACGTATTGTTGGAGGAGGCAACAGAGGCGGGGGTCGTGTGGAGGTGATTCAGTCGCGAGCCGGAGGAGGTATTGGGGGTGTGGGTGGGAGAGTGGGCGGGAAGCGAAGCCATCAAGTGCTCGGTGTCCAGAGAGAATGCGAAGCGTCGTGGACGGGTGCAGCGACTCTTCAAGAGAGAGGCTGGTGGTAGGATCCTACGGGCACTTGGAACGGGGGAACCTCAGGCGTGAAGTTCAGCAAAGGGAGACGCCATTGTCAAGCATTGAATCCCTGCATGGGCAGCAGGCTGCGGCACGCTCGCGGAGCCGCGGGTAACAAAATAAGCGCCCGTATTAACGAGGTCCCGATCCTCACCAATAGTACCAACTTCACGCCTGTATTACTCAACGTCGACTCGAGGAATAATATTCGAATCTAGTACATGGACTCTTCCATCTTAGATCTATCGATATACGTTCTCAGATTCTTGACTAGAGGTATTGTTGAGGTGAAAGCATTTCTCGTGGTCGCATTTTGGTGAGGAAAAGTGGTTACTAGTAGACAGGGCCGCTTGTTCTGTCACCGGCGAGGCACGGTCAAGCTTCATCAACAACCTCGCCTCGCCATGTACCTATATGGTCTACCATGAGGCAGATGATTGCGAAGACTTCGCGCCCGATAGTCCTCGTCAATGCAGGCGCCTATCTTGTCGACCTCTTCGGTGGATCTTACAGCAGTAGAGCGGGCATGAACTCCGTCCGCATGAGAGACGGGACCCACTCCGATGGCCGTAGTGGAATTAAAATATCATCGTGGAACATATTTCAACGTGGGAAGAAGCAATCTGCGTTCACAATCACCTGCAATCGCACCTATATCGTTCACCATGTCTGCCCCCAAATGCTTTAGTCCACATGATGTGGCGCCTCCTCACAAGTCATACTCTCACATCTGTAGCACGACACTCATCGGAGGCTCCAAGCTCCTCACCTTCGCTGGCCAGATCGGCGTCAAACCGGGCTCACCCAACCGAGAACCCGCACCAACTTACCGCGAACAAGTCTCAATCGCGCTGGAAAATGTTTCAAAGTGTCTCGCAGCGGTTGGGGCCACGAAGAATGATATCGTGAGCGTCAGGCAGTACATTGTTAATTTACTTCCAATGGATCCGTGTAGGAGAGAGCTTTACGAGCAATGGATGGGCGATCACCATCCCCCAAGCACCATCATGGGAGTGGTGGCTTTGGCCGATGAAAGGTTGATGTATGAAATCGAGGTTATGGCGGTTGTCCATGGACAATAGCCAGGAGGCAAGACTTTACAGGCTAAAAATTTCGCAATCATCTTGGATCGAGGAGATGGAGCAGGATGGAGGCTGGAAGGGCTGGACTCTGACCTGGTTGATCATGGAAATCCATGCTTTCATCTGTCTTCAATTCAACGTCCAACCTTATTTCCGATGCGATTCATTTTTCATCTGCGGCACGAGCTGCACCCTTTGAAGTGTAGCTTTCAGAAATGCCGTCCTCCTTCTACACTCTTACTGGTACTCCATATATTTGGAACATCCCAGAGGACCGAATCTCGCCTGAAGTAGGAAGACTATCTCTGTCCACGTGATTTCCAATATTACTACTTAGCACTGGCCAGCTTTGTATCTTCAATCGATCCATCAATCCAACTTTCCATTCCCCAGCAACGACATGACAAAATCAATTGCTGTCATCTCCTTCGAAATCCCATTTGGTACGTTCGATGAGAGGGTGTGATCCCCAGTTGCTGCCGCGGTCGGAAGTCAGCACTGAGCCATGTTATCCTGCCCACCGCCGAACACGTCGTCCGAATCATCAAAACATGTCAGCCTCCTTGACCAAGTGCTCCGGTTGGCTAGACCTCTCATCGGTCTTCTCATAGCAGCACTTCGCCATGTCAGAGGCCGCATCGTCACGTCGAACGCAAGCGAAGAACTGATAGTTTGCCAAAATCTCAATTCCTTCAGGATTACCTCGGACAGCTACAGGGTTGCCTTTAAAGTTGCATTCGAGTACTCAACCAGAATTAGCAGATTGCATACCCTACGGTCCATGTCGCTGGAATTCATCACCGAGCCCTCCAGCGGAAGGTTTTGTTATTTGAAGGTTTTTGAGGGGAAAGAGGATGACACTTTAATGGTACGACATCAGATATGTTTTTCTCTGACTACAGGTTTAAAGTAGAGATTGGGGCAAGTGAGTCAGCCGTACGACGCCTGTCATAATGGAGTCCATATGCCTTTGCTGACTGTAAACAGCTCGTACTACTACTTAAAGACAGCCATCCCACTCTTCGATGGAGACATTCAACGAAATGTATTGTTGATCTACACGCGACATTGCCCCTGACCTGACAAGGGCCTCGGCTTCCATTCCTCATTGCACTGCTCGCCACAAGTGTCAAAGATACTCGAGACGGGGCCCAATACTCTGGAAGTCTTTCGCGGTGATTTCGAGAAGCTAAGAGGCTTGTCAGCTCTTGCATCGAATTTTCCCGTCATATGGTTGCAAATTCACTGCGAAAACCAACAGATTTTGACATTGCTCTTTCGCCTCTACGAAGCGATGCTCCAACAACAGTTACAAACCGCGAACGTTCCAGGTAGAGGGTTGGTTATGCTATTTTAACGCTCGATCTTGATTGGTTCACAGGGTGTGATTGTTAAAGATCCCAGTAAATATCGACACAGAGATATCACGCTGAACGTTGGCCCTGTCGCTCATCTGTACAACGGAAGACACATCCGATAGTGGGGCAACGGGTTTGCGCCTAGTTTATCCATAGATCACAATTCATCAACAACGCGATTCTCAGTTCGTATCCGGGTTGTCGTTTCTCAGCCTTGTCCATTTCGACCAGCCGCTGCGGCAAAATTTACAATTGGTCAAGCCTCGAGTTTGTACTCCTTAGGACCATGGCACAAATGGTCTCGGATTCTAGTCATTACGTGTAACATTTCTTCGACTGAGCGTGGACGCTACCGCCAACTCTCTAATCTCTTCGATACTAGCCGGGACCTGTAGTCACAGTACGATGGCTGAACAGGAGAAGAAGCCTCCAAAAGACGCTGGAGCTCGCGCTCACCCCGTCACCGAAGAAGTTAGGGAGGTTCAGAGCGCCACACTAGCAGATGCGATACTCAGATGCGAGCCGAAGCTGCTGTCTTGGCGGATGATCCATCTATGCTTCATCCTCCTGATAGCCACTTTCTGTTCTTGTATCAATGGATACGATGGCTCGGTAATGGGTGGCATCAACGGCCAGCTGCATTATAGACAATACTTCCACTTCGATCTAGACAAAGGCACACCCGCGACCGGAATTGTCTACGCCATTTACACGATCGGAAATCTCGTTGGATCTTTTGCAGCAGGACCCGCCACCGACTTTCGAGGTGAGTCGGCTTCTTGCATTTTCGTTCCGGTCCTTTGCTAACATCTTCAGGGCGCAGAATGGGCATGTTTGTCGGCTCTTTGATAATCGTTATAGGCACTTGCATCCAGGCTACATCGCAAAATCTATCTCAATTCATGGGCGGTCGATTCATAGTCGGATTCGGCGTTGCTATTACTAGCTCAGCGGGACCTGCATACGTATCGGAAATGGCCCATCCTGCGTACCGAGGATGTATGACGGGTGTTTACAACTGCTTCTGGTTCATCGGCGGCATCCCGGGAGCTTTTGTACCTGCTGGTACTGAGTCTCTGGTTGGGTCGAAAGCTTGGAGAATTCCGCTTTGGTGTCAGATGGTGTATTCCTGCATCATACTCTTTGGCGTTTTCTTTTTGCCAGAGAGCCCTCGCTGGCTGATCGCTCACAATCGACAAGATGAGGCGCTCAGGGTGATCGTAAGTCCGGATCCGCTGCGGTGATGGAGCACAACGCTGACACAGATTAAGACCAGATACCATGGTGACGGGGATAGTGAGCATCCCATCGTTCAGCTAGAAATAAAGGAAATGCTTGAGGACATCTCCGTCACCGGCTCAGACAAACGTTGGTGGGACTACAGAGAACTGTTCAATTCTAGGGAGACACGATATCGGACAATGCTAGTCATCGCAATGGCATTCTTTGGCCAGGTAAGCCACGATTACCTCTATGTGATCAGTAACCACTCACGTCTCAATCCAGTGGAGTGGCAACGGTCCAGTCAGCTATTACTACCCCCAGATGCTCAAAGGAGCCGGTGTCAACAGCCGCAAGAAGCAACTCACATACAACGGCGCCCAGAACGTCGTTTCCTTCGGCGGCGCCATCTTCGGCGCCATTTTCACAGACAAATGGGGGCGGAGGCCGCAGCTCCTGGTCAGTCTGTGCATCGTCATCCTATTCTTCATCATCATCACGGCCTTGAATGCCACCAATCTTGCCGACAACCCAGACAAGACGCCTGGTGCTGGAAAGTTCATCGCCAAAATTTCCAAGCAGGCCGAGGCTATCATCGCCATGTTATTCCTCTTTGGGATCGTGTTCAGCGCGGGATTTACACCTCTTCAAGCTCTCTATCCTGTTGAATGTCTTCGATACGAGTCGCGCGCCAAGGGCATGGGCATGTATAATTTCTTTGTTAACATTGCTGGATTTTACAATACTTTTGTCACCGAGATTGCTTTTTCGGGGGCGAGTTGGATATACTATTTCCTGTTTATCTTTTGGGACATCTTTGAGGTTGCTTTTGTCTACTTTTTGTTTGTGGAGACGAAGGGGAGGACGTTGGAGGAGTTGACGGAGATTTTCCGGGCGAGAAAGCCTGTGGCAACTAGCCTGAAGAAGACGGCGATTGTGGTGCATCATGGAGTGGGCATTATGGCTGCGGAGCGTGAGATGGACATGCGAGCCTGATGTCGCGCGAGGTGGGGACTGACGGGAGTAGGTCATTGAAAACTGAAGTTGGTTGGAAACGGGAGAGGCCATGGCGGATGGTTTGTAGTGGATCTTGATATCAACGCATGAAAAGATGCTGATCAATCTTGATACATGTCTTGAAGTACTATTCCTTGGCTATCGCGATCCATGTTCTCAGGCATCTTCTCTTGGCTTTTCTTGGTACGGAGTGCCTTTGAGATCTTTTTTCAGCTTGTTCTCACCAATGAATCAATCCCAAATTTGTGGACGTTGCAACAGCTCTCGTTACCCACAACCTTTCGTGGCTTCTTCCAGCAGCGACTGCCTTTGCTGATTAATCTCTGGGATCTGCTCGTGGATCAGATCTTTTTCCGCACAATGGGCAGCATGTGATCATCGTCGAGTTCCGGTCGGTTTGGATTTGAAGCCAATAGAAAGCCTTGACATATCGAACTTCAGTTTGTTTCGCACCCTCAAAGGAATCGGCAAGATTCCCATATTGTAGTCTTACGATGCATCAATTTGATAGGGTAATTTAAGAATATCACGCGGTTACTCATCCTCGTCAGCCCGATTTCTCGAATAAGAACCACCAACTCTCGAACACCCTGCTAATCTTCCATCATCCTTCTTCCCGCACATAAGAAGGGCATCCTTACCACGTAGAGCGCGCGCCAGTTCGGACTGCTTTACCTATTTGCAAACCTGGGCTTAATCTTTAACATCCCGGACGCGCACTTCCAACAGGAGCCCGATATCACTAGTCGCAAAAGTAACAGCTCAGGGCTCTGCTAGCGAGCTCACCAAAGACAGAACTTCTGATTGACCAACAGAGTGTCCCTCGCGACAGATGGACATCTCTCGACCAGTCAAGCCAGTCCTCCCCCTGGCCGGAACTCATGATGCCGGCAGATCCTGCAGAGCCTCAAACCATCGCCAGCGCTATTTAGCTATGGCTGGCAAAGCTTGAATTGCTTGTCTTGACTCTTGGTATCCATAGCAAGCATGCGGCATGTCACGTTTGCAAAGCTGCCGTTAGGTTTCAGACCCGCGTCTGAAACGCCGCGTAAACACCACCTAACAAAATGCACCCTCTCACCACAGGCTGCTCGCCAACGACCATTAATGGACGTCATTAACAATGGATTTTTTAGTTTCAACTGCTAGCTAGCACCGCCTGCAAAAGCGGGCTCTTCTGGTTAATATACCAATGACTCTCAAGAGATGGTATTGCCGGATCACACGGCATATCTGCTGCCACAGAAAGGCTGGCGCCTCTGATACTTTTACAAGATGAAGGATCTCTTCAATGCTTACCAAGCAGTCCTGATGCCTTGTCTATATCGTCCAAGAATTTGCTCACGAGCACATTCTTACAACCGCCCTAGTGCTTACGAGACAGTATGGCTCCTTCAACCTCCTTGCCTCTGCGTTCGCCCAGAAGGAATTCAGAAGCAGACTCTTCTTCGGCAATCTCGGAGTCTGGTTCTGATGTGCCGCTTTTACGCACCTCTTCGAGAACTGATAGTCGATTGACTCCTGTGCGATTTATAACAGTTGACACTTCGAGCTACGGAAAAGCTTCCCTGTTGTCGCCATACGGAAGCTCGGATCTCAGAACACTACTCCTCACACCACTCCGGACCCCAAGAACGCCCTCGACCGAACTCAATACCATACCCGAGTCATCAATTGTCGGCCGTAACATTACCTCTACATCGGCATACTTCCTCATCATCTCTAGAGTAATCGGCTCTGGAATCTTTGCCACGCCTGGGGTGATCGCACAATCAACGGGGAGCATTGGACTGGCTTTGCTGTTATGGCTTCTCGGTGCCGTAATATCAGCATGCGGCCTCGCGGTCTCACTCGAGCTTGGATGCATGTTGCCACGATCAGGGGGTGAAAAGGTGTACCTTGAGTTCATTTATGACCGTCCTCGTTTCTTGGCAAGTACCGTTGTTGCCGTGCAAGCCATGTTGCTTGGCTTCACAGCCTCGAATTGTATTGTGAGCGATCTTCGCCACCCAATTGTCAGAAGTCAGACATGCTGACCCACTCAAAGGTCTTCGGAAAGTACATGCTCTTTGCTCTCTCGATAGAGCCATCAGACCTGGCTCAGCGCCTGACCGCTGCTGGCCTCATCATCGCCGTCACCGTCGTTCATGGTCGCTTCCTAAGAGGAGGCATTGCTATTCAAAATGCCCTTGGCTGGATCAAGATTCTTGTCATCGCTTTCATGGCCTTCGCAGGACTCGGAATTCTCATCTTCAAGCCCTCCAGTATTCTAGAACATATGCATCATCGGCAGCACCCTTTCTCATGGAAGAACATCTGGGAGGGGTCCGAATGGAATTTCGGCACCCTTGCAACCTCTTTCTTCAAAGTCTCATACGCCTACTCTGGCTACGACAACGCCAACAATGTTCTGGATGAGGTCAAAGACCCAGTGCGAACTCTCAAGAAAGTCGCACCACTTGCCATGATCACGATCTTCATTTTCTATCTCCTTCTCAACCTGGCTTACTTTGTAGTCATACCCTTGGAAGAAATCAAAGCAAGTGGTGAACTCGTAGCTGCTCTCTTTTTTGAGCGCGTCCTCGGCGAGGCCTTTGGTTCTCGTCTGTTACCTATCCTCATCGCCCTGAGTGCAGCAGGAAATGTCATGGTCACCACATTCGCCCAAGCACGTGTAAATCAGCAGATCGCGCGTCAAGGATTTCTGCCTTTCTCAAAATATCTTTCTTCCTCGGCACCTTACGGAACACCACTTGGTGGACTAATTGTCCACCTTGTTCCATCACTATTGGTTATCCTTCTACCACCACAAGGCGCTGTTTACTCTTTCATCCTAGAAGTGAAAGGTTATCCAGCGCAAATCACTACTCTGGCCATCGGTCTTGGACTCTTATGGTTACGGTCTAGAAGACCCGATCTCCGTCGTCCATTCAAGGTGTGGAGACCAGCCGTTTATCTACCCATCCTGCTTGCAGTATCACTATTGCTGGCACCCTTCTTCCCTCCAGCGAAGGGGAAAAACGAATTCGTCTTTTGGTATGGAACGTATGCCCTTGTGGGGATTGGCAGCGTATTGTTTGGTGTTGGATATTGGTGGGTATGGATCAAAGCATTGCCTTGGTTTGGCCGCTACAAGTACGAAGAAGAGATGGGTGTGCTGAAAGATGGCACGATAATCAGTAGTCTAGTCAAGGTCCGTGAGCCAAGCTACGAGATTGATGAGGAGGATGACGATGTGGCTGTCGTTGGAGATGACGCTGTGGAAGAAAAGCCTATAGATATAGGTAAGAAAAGAGTTGAGATTAGCCTCATTGTTGTATAGATTAATGAGCTGGATGCTGAGGAAACGAAGAGGCACCGGTGATGAAGCAGCTTGTTGCCCGGCAGGCTCCACATGAAGCTAAACATGTACGATATTATTTCTGTATATATTTCAGTCTGTTCGCTCAGTCAAACATATATTACAATTTTTGAAACGGTGGTCAGCAGCTCGGAAATTCATCATCCCTTCGATGAAGACCGAATCACTCTCGGACCCCTCCCCAAGTTTTGGTTGGGAAAAAGCGGCACCCGGAACCGCATACCTCGAGCGTGACCCGGCCTTCAACACCACCTTCCCTCCCCAATTCCTACATTCGAACAATTGAAAACAACCCCCCCCCCCCCCCAAAAAAAAAAAAAAAAAAAAGCCAGCGCACACTGTCTTTGTCGTACCAAGAAGCCTAGTCGCCTAGTCCACCACGGACGGTGGGGGCGGGTAATAGCTAGTTAAGTGAGTCCGTACTTGTAGTATCAACAACTTGCCCATTCCGCGTGAACTCGAGAGATCATCGACACGAACAGTCCACAAGGTATCCAATTCTCGGCGCCACAGTTTGATGCAGACGGGCCACGACAAATGCGCAGACTCTTTGTCTCTGCGTTCTTTTGATCGGTCGTTTACATATACCAACCACCCCAGGAGTCTTGACTTGGTCGAGCGAGATGCAACTATGTGCCTCGCTCGCACTGTCGGTGAGGTGGGGAACCACGGGTAAGAAAGATGGGACGGGGTTGGCTTGCTGTTCTGCTTCCACTTCCAAACCAAGCTACTCCAAACCATACCATACCAGCGCCCTTCCAGCGACGTCCCAAATCTCAACTTCTAACCCTCTCTTACTCAAGTCTCGCCCTCGCCCCCCCCCCCCCCCCTCCCTCACCGACCTTACCACAAGACACGGACAGTCTTCTCGATCAAACAATGGTACGTCCAACCCCCATTTCCCCGCAAGTACATACTCAGAGAGGATGGGAAGTTGCAAAAAGGGGGGTGGGCTATGAATGACTCTTTAGAAAAATGTACTTGGAATGAGGGCACGGAAGCAATGTTCGATCTGATTCCGGCTACCGAGATATCCTGGTAGACGATTCGCTCCGACGACGAGGGTGCATTCGATCGAGGGCATAGTGGTTGGAACCTGAAAGGATCAGGGAGGAGTCGACTGGGAGAAGCAAGCATGACGTTTCCTGGAATTGCATCGGCAAAAATTCGAAGCGGAAGCGTCTTCTGTTTTTCCTTGATTGTGCGTCCGTCATTATTGTATGGTTTGCTCGACACAGCCATCAGCTGATTCCGCGTCAGAAATCTACGGTCAAAGCTCAGAGTCCAAAGTCTAAAGAATAGCCAGGCTAGCAGCCTTTTTCCCAAACCTCCTTTTCTAACAAGAATAAAGTCCCAGCATACACATGTACATTACTTATTCCAACTCTAAAATCGGCCAGGAATCCATCGCACTGATTCTCGGTTCAACGATCTATGATTGTCAGGATCTTTTCACCCGCAATGACCTGTCTTGGTTTCAGGATAAATTCCGCCTTAGCCCCCCCTTTTTTTTTGGCCAAGTCTGTACCACACGCGAAGAGATTCGAAAATGCTCGGTGCTTCAGCCTTCGTATTATCCCGGCCGTATCTGATCAGGGATGTTAGAAACCTTGATGAGCTCGTCGACGAGCTGGTTTCGAGAGAGAAGAGTCTGACGGTTCGGGTGTATTGGCTGCAGGAACTGGCGCCTGAGTGCCAACTGGTGTTGGCGCTGGTTCATCGTCCCCGCTTTGCTTTGAGAGCAAGACGGCACATGGTTCCGCCATCCATGTCTCAAATAGCTCATCAGCTTTGATATTCCAAGATTCGAGATCGGTAATGATGAATTTGGCGTTGCTGAGCTCGACCTTCCGCGAAAGACAGGCCATAGGAAGCGCAAGGGCCATGATTATCTTGCTGTGGCGGTGATTGAAGGCAGGTTCGACCACTTTCCCATACATCAACCACGATGATTTTGCAGGCGGGAACTTCGGCGCTTCTTTCGAGGACCAAGGCTCTGGCTCAAACGAGGTTAAGCCTTCGGTACAAGACCAGCATCGGCAAACTTCTACCGGGATATAGAACTCGATTGCCAGAAATTCGCGAGATGGACCTTGGAGTACCGGCGATAACGCATGTTCAGCTATCGTTCAAGCCGCCAGAGCAGCCATTCTAGAAAAGCTTCATACGCATCAGTATCGATGAAGTGCATACCAGCATGTCCCATTCAGTCAGCGATGACAGATTCCCTACACATCTCTTTCATGATGCTGGCCAAGCGCCACTTAGCCTCCTCAATCAGATCCAGGGACCCAGCATGCTTCTTCTGGAGATCGTCCAAGCCCTTTTCCATGTCAGAAAACAGCACACGGGCATCTTTGTTGAATTGATGGGAGCCAAGAGCTGCAGATAGACTCTGGATTGCCGATTTCGGGCCAATTTCTGGTTGCTCACCATACCATTCTTCGACTTCACTTTCGGTAAAAGATGGACCGCGTCGGAGCCTTTGTCGGTGTTCTTCTTCCTCGTGATCTTCTTCGGCTTCTTGTATTAGTGAGATGTGGTCTGATTCTTCGTCGACTTGGGTATAAGATGAAGCAGTGCCCGAGTGTTGTGAACTCGGCGATCCGTGAAGCGTGTCGCCATGTCTTCGACGAAATAGATTGACATCAAAACTGGGGACCAGTTCCTCACATGGGGTGGTCGAGCTTTGTGACAAAGGCTTCGTTTCATCGAAGTAGTGGTGATTCTGGATAGTGTGAAAGTATTTGACTGAATCTTCTTCGCTTTCATCATCCTCTTCGGGAATGGCGTCTAGTTGCTCGGCGTATTGGTATTCCTGCAGTTGCCCTTGAACGCTCGGGTAATCTAGAAAGAAGTTTAGCATCGAACGATTTAACTCGGGTCTCGAATGTTTCGTGAGATGAAGATGGCCTATCACGACATACCTGGCTGGAGGCAATCATCCACAACCCCCTCAAGCACGGATTGCTGTACATCTGCATCTGGACTCGAAGTCCTACTGGCAACAGCTACCGAAGCCGATCGCAAATCCTGAATGCGGATTCGGTTCCGACTTGTTCGGAGTTTCGGTCGATTTTGGCAAGAAGTCTTGTCCTTTGATGTTGTTCGGAGCGGTATATCCAGAACCTGTACAGGCGACATCCCGGGAGCTGATTCCCTATCGACGTCTGACGGCACATCATGGTTAGTACGATACAGGTTGAGGATGACGCTTTTGTTGGCTGGTGGAAATGTTTAGGACCAACAAGTTGGAGAGTTGGAGCTTATTCTATGTGCGCGCCGTTAAGGTGGCAAATTTGAATATGTCGATCATCCTCGAGTAGTTCACAACCTTTCTCGTTTTGGGGTTTTCCCTCTCTGCAAATAATGGAGGAACTGACTTACAAGGCGACATCGGAGCCTCATGCTCAGGACAAAAATTCGCGTTCAACTGATACCAGCTCAAGAGCTCCCTCCGCTCGGAAGTCGGCACACAATCTGGCATCTTCTCGAACATCTCTTGCGAAAACAATGTTCGGTCGTCCGTCGATTGTACCTGCGGTCCATGGAACCAGATCAAATGTAGTCTATAAGAATGTGTTAGCTACCACTGTAATAGCTAGGATGTATTGATAGGATCTTGCTTAACTCAGGCTAGTAATGGTGCTAAATCTGGCTGGCTCGCAATCATTCCACGTCGGGTTGTGGAAGTGTATAGGACAGTGAAAATGTGCAGGGTGATGCGTGGATATTGGATGCGGTGGCGTTTCTTGCATAGGGGTTGGGGTGTTGTTGTTGTTTCTTTTTGGAGATTCGATCAGGAACCCCTCCTCATCATACAAATCTTGTATAGAAGAAGCGATCGACATGGCAGTGTGGAGTTCCATGTCACAATCGCATTATCGTGATTTCCAGCAGATAGTTTGTCAATGGATGTGCTTTTTTGATGGAAGAAAGTCATGGTCGTGCGCCTTGACAACAGCAAATATTTCTGGTTTGTTTGGAAACTGAAAATAAACAAAGAGGGAGTGTGTGGGTAAGGAATGAGTAATTGCATCAAGGGGCCGCTAGCGGGTTTGACGATCGTTCTAGAATGCGTAGTAGTTGCATGTGAGACTTCCTTTCAACTTTTGACATTCTAACACCCAACACGCATCTTTCTCCAAAGACCCAAGCACTAACAAGACAGGCTTGACTTTGCGAGGACGTGGAAAATTGAGGGCGGTTATGGGAGAGTGTTCGCTTCCTTGCTGCTTTCCGGATCCTGCGCGAATCCACAATCAACCATCAGCCACTATTTCCGACGAAGACGAGATGTAGTCGTACACGGCGAACCGCAGGTCTTGTTTGGCCGGTCGACGGAAAGAGGCAAGGCTGGTCAAGTTTTCAATTGCACAACTATGTCGCAATGACTAGGCAGCACTGCAAGGCTGAGACCAGGCCTGACGAGGCTCGGCTTAGTTAGCGCGATATCATCGGAATCATCACTCTTCCGGGTGTGGCGGAGTACCTATATGTTGTAGACTATAAGTTTTGGGCAATCTAGTTAGACGAGACGTTTGAGTAATAAGGTCGATAGTATAGACGGGATACACCAAGTTGGGTGTGTGTTAGACGAGCACAAGACGCAGGTAGAGACAGTCTTTTGGAATTCACCTTTCAGACCGAGGAGAACATGTGCAGGTGGCTGGGTTCCGGCGTGACGGAAGAATGGCGCAAAAGGCCCTTCGGCGCGTGAAACAGAGCAGAGCATCGCGCATGGGAGATTTGAACGTGTCAAGGAGTCGGCCAGGTAGGACAAAGGGAATGGTGGGTACTATGGTGAGTAGTGAGTACGAGAATGGCTCTCAGGGTTGCGCCAACCCGTGGCTCCCTGGTTCGTGGGAGCTTTTCTGGTCGTGGAGCCTGCCCTCGGTCAATTGTACCATTAACCATTCTAGTAGTGCAGGATAAACCCCAGCGCATCCGGAAATCTCGGCTTGCACGACCTTGGATCTCGCGCACTGAAGGTGGCTTTGATTCTGTTGTTTCTGCCAACCGGGTGAGAAATTGCAGTCTACTGGAAGTTGGAGATGAAGTCGTTGATGGCTCCCCGGGCACGACGATGAACCCTGCAGCGGTGCATGACCACAGCAACGGCGCTGTGCGTTTGGAGTCTGGACGACGAGTTGCGAGTGGTGCAAATGCGGATTGCGGATGCTGTCATGCGCTGAGGTCGATACTGAGCGGGCATCAGGGCATCCAGGCGCGCTCTACGCGGGACAGCAGTGTGCGGCTCTTGCAAAGGAGTGATGGCAGAACTCGGCTACTAAGGAGTATTGGAATGGCAGAACTGGGCTACTAGGGGGTGATGGCAGAACTCGGCTACTAAGCAGTACTGATATGGTCACGGTGGACTTCAACGAACGAAGCCGTCTGGCATCGAGGCGGTCGAGAAGCTTCATCGAGATGCTGAGAGCTCGACACGTCGCCATGTCTTGTGCCCACCTGGCACCCAGCACCGCCGGCCCAGGGCCGCTCGTGGGAAGATCCCAGACTCCAGAGGGGTGCCAGGGTGGCAGAGAGCGGACGGCTAATGAATCAGCCGAGAGATGGGGTGTGTGAAGCAATATCACATGTGGCTTGTGTGCTCGTCTCTGTTATCAAAGAGTCCCGAGTTACTCTCAAGGTTGGGCTACGGCTGGCTGTCCTCAGGCTCTCAGCACACGAGTCGACCATGCTTGCTATGTACAATATGCTCTGCCTGACTCTGTAGTCTGTACCGAGCAGCCCTCGCTCCGGAAATGAAACAGCGCGTTTGCAGCGCCATCAAAGACGTCTAGGGCGCCGGGACAAGACTGTGTGGACAAAGATTGAGACATAGGAGAGACAGATATAGGGCTCGTCGGACTGGTCGTTCGCTCGTTCTTCAACAATTGCAGTTCCGTCAAATTGCTATTACTCTGGCAGCCGGGTGTAGATACTTTGAGTCCAGATATTGGAGCGTGGAGGCCAAGCCACAGTTTCAGAATAGGAGAGATCCAGCGCGCCAGAGTCAGACCCGAGACCGAGCACCATTCAATTGACATTCCAGCCAGACGCCAGCAGTCTCGCGCGCTGTAAACACCTCCCGCCCTCCTGCCCACCGTCCGAGGAAGCGGCCGTCCAGAGGTTCGCTGCGGAGTGCCAAGTTGTTGTTGTTGTTGTTGTTGTTGTCGCTGCTGCTGCTGCCCGCGCGCCTGAGATACCTGCTTCCACGTCCAGCGGCTTGAGAATCCACTTGGTCGGGGACAGACCGTATCCTTCCCTTCGCTCGCTACAGGACTACTGCAGCTGCAGCTCAGCGCTGCACGTCCAGTTGCTGAGACAATATCCCTCCGCGTCAAAGGGTCGCTCTGATAGAGACAACCACATCCTAATCCCACACCGCAGAGAATCCTCTCCTCCTCGTTGCGCGCCGTCCGACAGCTCGGACAATGTCTTCAGGCTCGACCGTCTCGCCCATATCCACTTCCACCAATCGACAGTACCAAAACTCGACCCACAACCCACAGCTGTACTATCCAAACTCCAGCTCGCAGCCCAATTCTGCTCAGACCGCTCCAACACGAAAGTCCGCCCGCGCGAGCAATGGCCAAAGCCCTCAGACACCGACAGCACATCACTCTCCCGTCGAGTCTGGCAACTCGACTATGACAACACCCAGAGTCTTACCGCTAACCGCGTCCGAAAACAACTTCCCTGCCACTGCAATGAATGCTCCAGCTGCCTCATCCAGTCATCTTCCTGCCGGTCCCATCCCACCCCCAAGGACCTCTTCCCACCACCACAACCAGACGGGCACGTCTACACCGCCTAATCCGACGCGATTACCCGGCACCTCGTCACGAGAATCCGCTGCCTACATGAAAGAGGCAGAGGCATATCAAAGGGCTGCCGCAGCGAATGCCGCGCAGGGTCGACGAAGAGCGGAAGAGGCAGCCAAGCGACATGAGACCGGCTCTTCAGGACACTCCAAACCGTCGCCTGGCCAGAGTCGCTCACAAACAGCCGTTGGTCAGCCACCCACGGGGCCGGATCTTCCACGTGAAAATAGCACAATCATCAATCGTCTTGTGATTGACGACCCAGCAGACGATCTCGATCGCGAAAAAGCACGCATCGCCGAATCGCGGCCACTGCCCGTCTCCGACGATATGAGCTCTTCCAAGACGGGTCATTCGACTTTGGTCGGTAGCGATGGCATGCAAGAAGGCAGCGGCCACAGTGCACCGAGGACGCGTCAAGAGAAGTCCGAACGACGAGTCAAAGAAACGCGCTTTGGCGAGTACATTCTCGGCCAAACACTCGGGGAAGGAGAATTTGGCAAAGTCAAGATGGGTTGGAAGCGCGACGGTGGTGTTCAGGTTGCCATCAAGCTGATACGGCGTGAGACTCTTGGATCCAACCCGAGTCGCCTTCCCAAAATCTACCGCGAGATCCAGATCCTGCGCGGATTACAGCACCCAAACATCGTGCGATTACACGAGATGGTCGAGACGGAAAGACACATTGGGATAATTCTGGAATATGCCTCTGGAGGGGAATTGTTTGACTACATCCTGCAGCATCGATTCCTGAAGGACAACGCAGCTCGGAGACTTTTTGCGCAGCTTGTTTCTGGCGTCGGATATTTGCACAAAAAGGGCATTGTGCATCGAGATCTCAAATTGGAGAATTTGCTTCTCGACCGAAACCGGAACATCATCATCACGGATTTCGGCTTCGCCAATACATTCAATTCCAACGATGAATTAGGCGAGGAAATTGAGTACAATCTGGGCAATCGAGACTATGTGAAGAAGATGGGCTTGGACACAGTGCGAGAAGATGGCCACCGTCGCGGCGATTTGATGCAAACCAGCTGTGGGAGTCCCTGCTACGCGGCGCCTGAACTGGTGGTCAGCGACTCTTTATATACTGGCCGAAAAGTGGACGTCTGGAGTTGCGGTGTGATCTTGGTAAGTCCAATGTGATCATGCGCATTTGCCCAACCATGCCTAACCTTCAAGCAGTATGCCATGCTCGCTGGCTACCTTCCATTTGACGACGATCCGGCCAATCCAGAGGGCGACAACATCAACCTTCTGTACAAATACATCGTATCTACCCCGTTGACGTTTCCGGAGTATGTGACTCCACACGCAAGGGATTTGCTGAAGCGCATCCTCGTACCGGATCCACGCAAGAGAGCGGATTTGTTCGAGGTCGCTCGTCACAGCTGGCTTAGCGAGTACGCCCATGTTGTGGGCTTCATCACAAGCAGCACCACCACGACAAATGATATTGCGAATACCACTGTTCCTGCAGGTAAGTTGTTGCGGAATGCCAGCCATCCTGTTGACAAAGCTAATATGATTGAAGAAGACGCATATGAACCGCCCCATCTCGCTCGTAGCGCCTCCGTCCGCGAGCCTACCAAGGCACATGCTCCAACGCCCAATGTTATTGGCGGTCTGGTCCAAAAGCAAGGCCAAGTGGACCAACCAGACAGGCAGAAGTCAAGACGAGAAGACAAGAGAAGGACAGTGCAGGTGGAATATGTCGCCCCTCAATCATCCACCCAACGTGGCGACCCAGCAGCTACTGCTCAGGCCAAGACTCGGGCCAGGAGTGAGAGTCAAGGTCCAGTGGAGGTCTCCGCGGCGGACGCAGCTTATCAGAATGCGGCTCGCGCTTCTCAGCGAGCCTCATCTTCCGCTGCACCAAACACAAACTCAATCTCGCCGCACCTTCGACCAGGTCGGGACCAGCAACGCGCGACTTCGGAGTCGGTCGCGCAGACGGTGGTGACAGGACAAGGACGTCCCAATACTGGCGGATCTATGTCAGCCAACTCAAGAGTTCCTGGCTCTCGAGGAAACTCTTACGGCCAACCAGCTATTGGTGTAGCAAGAGAGCAAGCTCAAGGACACTTCTCTCAACCAAGAGGCAAACAGTACACAACAATGCCCAGTGATGTCGACTCCTACGCGCAACCCGCGTCGAGCCGGAACTCGGCCTATGTCGAGCCTTCTGCTGTTCAAAACGACCGAAGTTCGTTCCACAGCAAGGGACATAAAAGATCATCCACTGTGGGAGAATTCAGTGAAAAGCTTTTTGGCAAAAGAGCTTCTTTCTTTGGCATGAAGACTAACAGCGATCAGTCCAAAACCGAGAAGCCCGACAAAGGCTCGCGGTCGAGACCCCCTGTTAGCATGACCAAGCCCATTCCCAATGATGCCCAAGAACCACGACGTTCGACTGAGTCAAGACGGACATCTTTCAGTTTTAATCGAAAAAACAGCACCAGCCAAGCTCCAGAGAGTAATGACAGAGCGTCCCGTCGGTTCTCATTTATACCCGCGTCCCTTGCGGAGTCATTTCGAGGGAACAGAAGCAGCCAGCAAGCGCCACCACACAGTTCGTCTGACTCCACCCGCCAAGGTCGCGCCCGAAGCGGCAGTCGCGTGAAGATGGCCTTTGGACGAGGAGAAAGCCCATCACCAAGCCAGAGCACAACGGCGAGCACCATCCACGCTCTAGGCGACAACCAATACGATAGACCTCGCGAAAGCTCAAGTCAGATGAGACAGGCATCTGCTCAAACTGCACCGCACAACGGATACCCAGACCAATCGTACCCACAGCAGCCACAGCAAGAGGACTACGACGGATCTAACCAAAGTTTGCCGTACAGGACCCCGCGAGAGCATCCGAACGACTACTACGGCGAGTCAACTACCTCTGTGCAGCCTGATAATTACCCACAGTATCCCACTGGATTTAACGATTATGATCAATCAGAACCGTATCAGCAGCAACGAAAGGATAAGAATGTTCTTCAGAAGCCGCACAGAAACTTCCCAGGTGGCTATGAAAATGAAGGCAATGGGTCGGGAGGCCGCGCGAAGCGGGTCATGGACTTTTTCAGGATGAGATCAGGAAAATCGCGCAATGGGGAGTAGATTGAGACGCGCACGCCACATATCTCTCTCTCACACACACACACCACTCAGTCTCGGTTTCCGAACATCATGCGCTCGGTCGGTCGTGTGGTCACACATTTCTCTTCTTCAGACCGTCTTCACTAATTGTATTCTGCATTGGGCGGCGTTCATTGCCCTTGACTTTCACAGATCATCGGGTGGCAAGGAGGAATAGTCTGTGCACTTCATCTTCCCTTTGTCACAAAGTCTCATCGCCCTTTTGAAATGCGTATGGTTTTGTTGTTGTTGTAGATACCAGCAGTGGCGCTTTTGAAGGACATGGAAGGAATTCAGTAGGCTTTTGCTGTTGTCGTCGTCGTCGTTGTTGTTGTTGTTGTTGTTGTTGCTGTTGGAGGTTAGGGAGAAGACTCTGGATTATCTGTTTTGCGTTTGCCTTTCTTTTACCCTTAGTTACTTTTTATGTTATCTTGGAGAGAGCGGAATTGAATCGGAAGTTATATTGGCTATTTTGACTGTGAAATTTTTGCTTCTAAGTGATATTGGTGGGAAGAGGTCGAGAATCATGTCTAGGATTGTGGGGGGAGGTGATGGTGATGGTGATGGTCTTTTTCTTTTTCTTTTTTCTTTTTTCTTTTTTCCTTTTCTACAGAACGTCCGTCTTATCTGATCTTACCTTTTTTTTTTTGTGCTCAAGGTCGATCAGGCGCCATTCCTTCCTCCACCTTCACCCTCGTATCAGCCGGGAGTACGGGTACCGTGGTGAATTCTTTCCTTTCAGATTCTTGTCTCGGGGAGATGGCTTACGGTGAGATGTGGAGTGAAGAAGAAGAAGGAGGAGGAGGAGGAGTCTATAACGCGCCTGCGCGGGTGGATGGGTATCCGAAGATCTATGGACGGAGAAACGCAAACGCCCGAAGAGAGATACTATTAGAATTCCAGATCATACCCTCGCTCATGCAACAAGCGCTATACACAAGGAAGAAGAGATGGTGGACAACGACACTGACGAGATTGATCTTTCAACAAACAAGCAAGCAAGCAAACAAACAAACAAACAAACAAACGAACCACGGCATAGCCGCTTCTGGCTGAAGCAAGGCCTCGCTCAAACAGACTGTTTCGACCATTTCCCCCTTGCCCTTATCTCCTTGCCGAAAAAGAAGAACAGAAACGGGACCGGGATCAACACAGCGCCAAAAGCCGCCCAGACCGTCATTCCGAAATTCACCTGCAGCTTTTCCAGCATGATAGAGATGAAGAGCGGGAAGAATCCAGCCATCAACGATCTCGTGAACGTCATGGACGCGACGGCCGACGCCGAGTAGGGATGGAAGGTGTCGACGAGGTAGTTCAGCGCCGGTTGGAAAATGGTGAAGAAGCCGATGCCGACGAGGACGATACCGAAGATACTGACGCTGAGGTGGACGGGCGGCGAAGCCGTCCAGGCGAAGATGAACATGCCTGAGGCGAAGACGACGGAGCCGAACATCATGGGTGGTAACCTTGCCTCCGGAACGGCCCTGTACCCGTTCGCTTTGAACTTGCCAAAGTAGTATTTTTGATTCGCCAGTAGCACGATGGCACCGAGCAAGATGCCGACGAAGAGAGCGACAAAAGGTAGGGCGCCGACGACTTTGTTCATCTTGCGCTCCTTTTCGTAGACATATGGAAAGGCACCGAGTGTCGAGTATAGGATCCCGTAGACGAAACAGGCGTAGAGGCAGACGAGAAAGCATATGGGCGTGAACAAGATCACCCAGGGACGGACGAGGTATTTGTTTCCCAATTCCTTGAGGCTGGGCTCCCACTCTTCGTGAGGGGCGTGGAGGGCGTAGTTTCCTGATTGGTGTCGAAGGCGGACGGCTTTTGCGACGAGGACCTTGGGAGCGAAGGTTTCATCGATGTAGATGACGTCCAAGGTTAGCATGAACAGCATGTATATGCCAGTCAACTGGACATGACGTGTTAGCGACTCGAAGCATTGGCACGAAGAGGTTGAGCTCTCACATATTGGGTCCATCTCCAGCCTCGATCCCCTTGAGTCAGGACAAGAGCTCCACCAATGATTGGGCCTAGTGGCACACCTCCCAGAACCGCGATAGCATACCCGACCATTGCTATGCCTCGATGTTCGGCCGTGAAAAGATCTCCCAAGACACCTCCAGTGTTCGTAACAGGCGCAGCTGCGAAGAAACCCAAGAAGAACCGACAGATGAGAAGACTTTCGATCTTGTCACATGCTCCACAAGCGAAAGAGAAGATCGCAGCAATCAAATAAGGTAGTAAAACTGGAGGTCTCCTTCCATACAACTCTGATAGGGGCGCCCAAACCAAGGGCCCAAGGCCGAAGCCAAACAGCAGCAATGCAGTTCCACAATTGGCGACGATGGGGGTGACTCCAAATTGTTTACCGATGGACTCAGACCCGGGTGAATAGATAGAAGACGCCAATGTTGAGCCCATGGTCGTCAATGCATAGAGAAGCGTTGTTAAGACTTTCTTCTTCATAGGCCAGTTGAGCGGTCGGTGCGGGTCATCATTGCCGTCGAAGTCGACCAGGTATTTCTCGTCCGTTTTCTCGTGCGCGTAAGGATGAGTGAATCCGCCGTAATCTTGAGGCCTAGCCCGAACGGCTGATATGATTGACTGAGTACGTCGGACAGCCCTGTCGTACTGACTGTCAGCACGACGTAAAGGAGTTGGTCCAGGTCTACATTTTCCGACGTCGACTGACTCCTCGGACGCTGAAGTGTATGTGGATTCTTCGAGAGGCATGTCCATGGTGTTATGGTTTTGCATGAAGGATATGGTTCTCTGTGATATGGTCCTCTGCCTTGCCGCAGATGAGGGCAACGGCGGTCTGTCCCCGGACATTTTTTGTCTGTGTATCGCCGTTGATGTCCTGAGGTTGAGCGTCTAGCCATTGTTTGTTAGTACAGCCTGACTGCTCGGTACAAGATGCCTCGTACATACCTCGTGCCCCGAAATACCAAGAATAGTAAAATGTATGTGTTGCGGTGTCTACCAAGAAAAATGATATGGAATGTTCCCGGATTGTGGTTCAAACGTCAAGGGAGTGCGTACGCTCCAGTTCAAATCATTCACGCTCTGACCTTTCCAAGTACTTTCCTTCCTAGACTTCCCTGTTGAATTTTCCTTTCCCAAGCTCTTCTTAACCACAGCCGCCGCAAGATATGACGACCTCGACCCATGACTTGCATGCAGTAGAGAGACTGGTCCCCGTGTTGATTGGGTTCGGACCGTGCGAGCGGGACATCCGTGTCTATCTCCATTGCCCTACCCACATCAGGCTACGTAGCTCATGGTATTCTCAAGCATGTCCATGCGCGAGCGAGTGTTTATCTTAATTTCTTCCATTCCAACAACGTTATTCCATGTAATTTTCGAGGAGCGTAGTCTATCGCACGTTTCGGTATGCCGAGAGGGCCCGTGTCGATGTCGATGCCGATGCTGCAAGGCTGGGCGATGAGATCGACATCGATCGTTTCTTAGCCGCAGCGACTATGTCCAAAGTACTCATGTTTAGCTCCAATTTTACTGCCTTAACACTCGCACTCATGTCTTTTCTCTCAGGCCTTGCAGATTTCTTGTGCTGTTGGGCATTAGCGTCGAAGTTGAATCAAGAGGATCGAGGTTTACGTCACAGCCTGCACAAGTCCCCGTGTATAAAAAAGGCGGTCGATAAGATCCATGTCTTGCTGGAGGATGACGCCCAAGAGTATGTTGTACATCGGCGATGACTTGGAAAGGGCTGCTTCCAAAGTTGCCAGATAGACATTCAAAGACATCCTTGCGATTACAGGCGTTTCTCGCGTACCTCTGACCTGAGCGCGTCGAAATTGACAGCCTGGATCCATCGAA
Source organism: Venturia carpophila (assembly GCA_014858625.1). Classification (NCBI taxonomy): domain Eukaryota; kingdom Fungi; phylum Ascomycota; class Dothideomycetes; order Venturiales; family Venturiaceae; genus Venturia; species Venturia carpophila. The sequence continues at coordinate 2,016,148 of JACTAK010000005.1, forward strand.
GAAGTTACGAACGATGCGATTGCCTTCAATCAAACATCATCTTGGGTCGGAGAGTTAGTCTGGGAGGTGAAAAGACTCATTTATCACATTTCCAAGACAGATCTGGAAACTTCGTTATGTTTCGAGGGGTCAGCAGTTGAAGTATTCCAAATGCCTCATGCAGAGCTAAAGCTGTGACGAGTTTGCATACTTCTCACTAACGAGCTCTGTCGGTGCAGTGGTGCAATGGTGCAAAGGAGCCACCGAGGCACAATATTCCTGGTAGAGAAATGAGCATGGGACATGGACCTGATCGTCCCAACGATGTAAAGAATGCTGCGAGGCTGCCTACCTGGCAAGGTGCAAGGTAAGCCACCTTGTGCTTGGCGATCTTGCGAATATCGTCCTGAACCAACGAGAGAGTCTCACTCTCACTCTCCTCTTAGAAGGGCCGAGTTCCATTATTAGGATGTGACGATGATCAGCGAGTACGATCAGATAACATGTGTGTGGTTCCGAGTACTGAGTGACCCTGATCACATGGTAGCCTTTGTTTTTTGAATCAACTGCTCGACCTTCAGACTCGAAAAGTTAGCATCAGAGCGACACTCCATCTGTTCAAGAGGACGCTGTCCACCTTGCAAGAATTCGAGAGTGCATAAGATTGGCAGTCGAAAAGCCTTGCCAAACAAAGATTCAAAGGGGGGGTGTGGGGGGTAAGGTCCATCTTGCGTGGTACCTGGACCTGGTAAGCGTAGTGTCTCAGCTTATCAGATCTCCCCTCCAGTACTTTTGATGATCGATGTAGATCGCTTACTGCACGAGTAGATTAGATCGCTCATGATTAGATCACACATGACTAGATCGCCTATGATAAGAAAACGAGAATAAAGAACTCTGACGCTGTCATTGGCGGATTCTGGCGTCCCTGGCAGGTCGCTAACAGACGTGATGCAGGATCGCTTCGCGTATGTCCCGTAGCTTGCCAAGTTGTGAACATCGCACTTGCTTTCCAATCCCGCGCTGTTTTGAGAATCGGGGAAAAGGAATATATTAATAAAACCAGAGAGCGTGGAAATGGGCCGATAAATCAGGTGCTACATTTCTTGCTTCTTGTTCAAGGGTATCGAAAAAAGCGCCCTGCAGCAGCACGACCCAGTATCCTCCAAACGCCGCAAAGGAAAAGAAATATCTCTATCTAACCAGCCGAAATCGTATATGTCATCATGGTCGAGCAAAATTAGAAATTTGTTATCTCCAGACGAAGAAAATACTCCAAAACCTAAACACAAAAACCGAGCCCTTGAGGCAAACGGATAATCTGGAGGCATGACAGAAATGAATCGAGGGTATATGAGAATCTGGGGAAAAGACGCGATGGAAGCGTCCAGTCCATACGCGCAAAAATAAGAGGAAGAAGATCGAAGTTGATTGCCCAGGAGACAACGAATCCAAACCTGGGAATAGCGAAAGAGAAGTGAAAGACAGTTTTTGGTATCGAGTCGTTATCTAGCTCCTCATCACAAGCTGTACAGAGGCCAATATGGCCCGAGGCATTTGCAGAACTGCTAACCGAAGAAAAGGGAAATGGCGCACGAGTTCTAAACTACCGCTTGCGGCGGAGGAGGGAGTGGGCCGCTTGGTGGCGGAGCTGGTGGTGGCAGTCCTGACATTAGTGAGGCGCGCGATGAAGAATTTGGTCGGGACAGGTCGAGTGATGGGTTTGGCGGTGCGTCTATAGGGGGTGGGCTGAGAGAAGCCGTCGCTGGAGGAAAGTAAACAGGTGCTGGTGAAGCAGACGATGATCGGGGAATGGAGGGTTGTCGATTCCGAGACTGTGAGAGAAATGGAGCGGGATCTGATCGAATTTGTAGACTGGTCGGACGTTGCAACCTTGTGGATTGAGGGGCTGCGGGTGGAGGTGACTGCGGATAGACTGAGGGAGTGAGCGAGTACGAGGGTGCACGTTGTCCGTTCGCAGGCAGAACTGTTGGTGCCGTGGGCTGGTCTGCAGAAGCAGATTCAGAGAGAAGAGGTAGAGAAGAAAATCTCCGAGGAGTGTAAGTTTCTGGGGTGCGAGCTTGTGTGTTGCTGCTGGGTTCAGAGGGCCTTATAGGTACTGGTCGGAAGAGAGGTCTCCTGGGTTGATCGATTCTGGACATAGACCGGCTACTCATGTTGGGGAGCTGTCCCACCGTCGATTCAGGACGCTGAGCTCTGATTTTAGGTTCATGGTCAGAGCTCTGTCGTTGAGGTGCTACAACCCGCGCACGCGATCGAGTATTCTCAACGGGGGTAGGAGAAATTGGACTCGCTTTAGTATACATCGCAGGCAGATTTTGGCTGTGAACGTCTGTTGGCGAATGCCTTTGTATCCGGACAACTCTTTCAAATCCTTCTACTGGTGTGGCCTGTATTGACCTGCTGTAGCTGCCGGTAATAGCCATTGGCTGTATATATGATATTCTAGTGGGAGGCGGACGAGGGGGGTCGTTGGGAGGCTGGACAGCGAACGATTCCACATGCGGAGATGGCGGCGAAGAGGAGGTCCTCGAATTTGGGATCGTGATGGTGTCGGTCGCAGACGTGTGAGCAGTACGTATTGACGTTACAGAGTCACGGTGTCGAGAACCCTCCCGTAACTGATCGAGACGCGTTAGCTCGAATGAGGCTGGTGTTGTGGCCAATGAAGAGGCTTCAGTCGAGGTGCCACGCCGAGGATGAGACGAGTTCCCGTCAGTGTCCGAGGCCGAGTCTCGTGGAGACTTCTCATCAGTCGAGTGGATTGAGCCAGTGGTGGAAGTAGCTACAGGCATGACAGCAGATGGGTGAAACGAGGAACGGGCCTGGGAGTGTGAAGAAGACGACCGCCTCAAACTCTGTCGACCCTCAAGAGAAGCTTTCTGCATTTGGAAATGACGGGAAGGGACTTCGTCCATTCTGTCCACTGTGTTTTTTCGAGAGTGTTTGCCTTCAGTTTCGCCTTCGCCGTCCTTGCCGTTGATTTGGTTGATCACCTTCCGAATGGCCTTCAACCATAAGTCCATCTCCTCTGGAGTATCGAGAATCAACAAGAAACTAGACGTCGTCTTACGCGTGGCGGCACTTGGCATGCGAAGTCTGGACAATATAGATCGCGACTTGTTGATTGTTGCGAGACTTTCACCATGCACCGACTGGACAACCTGGATCACAAAATGTTTACCTGGTATCAAATCGCATGCAAATGCGGCCGACTTATCTCCAAGTTGCAACACCTTCTCCGGCATGCGATCGTAGCTGCCGTCACCGGCGTACTGTACAAGCCTGCCAGCAGTGACCAATACGAAGACCTTTGACACCAGCTCCGGACCATCCGACGGACCTGGGATGAGGCCCATGGATTGCCAGGACTGCTCCCGCTGACTGAACTCGTCCTCCGGTCCTTCGCGAACGAAAGGCAAAGATGTACTGCTACCAAAAAGACCGGCGTTCTGTCTCCTCGATTGATGGCTGCGAAGGACATCTGCGGAGATGTTGGTACCCAACAGCGTTCCGTGCCTCAGTGACTGAGGGTAAGCCTGAAATAGTGGAGGTGGGTCCCAATCGTTCATACTTTTTGGCGGTTTGATCTGAGCAGGCCTATGAGACTCGACGGAGGCGCTCCTCCTGGAGGCTGGTCGCGATTGTGCGATGGGTTGCAGGCTTGCTGGCTGTACATGTTCTCGTTTGCCATAGAAAAGAGCTGGCGCTGGAGTCTCCGGCCTCTCCGGCAGTGTCCCCAGTCCCATTTCATTCCCATACCCTCGAGCGCGCTCTACCTTGGGTTTGCTGAACATGTCGAACAAGGACATTCGATTCTGCCGACGATCCGGGGTATCGATCGGCGCATCTTGCAGCACTGGAGGCAATTTGGTTTCGATTTTGGCGGGGTCGACCTCTGGTTTTTGTTCCAGCTCGGTAATGGGTTGATTAGAGCGAGAGAAGGCAGATCGAAGGTAGGACAAGTTCCGGTTCAACCTACGCGGCCTGCCTGCTTGGTCGTTGGACGTCATTGTGGTTGGACGTATCTGCTCAAGGGCAGAAAGTGTTGTGAATTGACATGGAGTGGCACATCAGGACCATACGCGTCGAAAGTGAGCGAGCGAGGCGTGGATGGGGGAAGCACCGAGTCTTATTTGTCCCAATCAGTGGCAGGGCCGGTCGACGGCACCTGAGCCAGAGTTGAGCTAAGATGGGACCAGCGACTCAGAGGAACCAAGCAGAAAAGGAGCGAGAGTCAGGGCGAGGGTTTCAACCGGCGGAAAGGAGCAAAAGAATGTCGAAGACGGGGCAGGTTGCAAGAGAATAAAAAGCGAAAAGGAAGCGAAATCCCAGACGAGAGAAGATAATTCTTCAAGGGTGATGTTGTTTTTCTCACCGGGCGAGGTTCCGGTGTCAGTCTGCCAACCAGGAACACGAAGCATGGGCCAACCCGGACAGGCGACGAAGGACTGTAGAACGATCGAGGGCAAATGAGCGTGTATGTGTTTAATGAGCTGGGTGAGTAACAGCCTCCAAGGATGCTGAAACGTAGCAGTAAGGATATGGTGGAGGGGGCAGGCAAAACAGAGGCAAATCAGAGGCAAATCAGAGGCGAATCAGAGGCGAATCAGAGGCAAAGAAAGGCCAGCTGCAGAAGAAAAGTCGGAGGTCTCAACGGCAGACACGACTGGTGGGTGATGAAACATACGAGGGGAAGAAGGTGGAGTGGCACAGTGGCTTGCGGGCTTGCGGGCTTGCGGGCTTTTGTTGCCAAGCCCAACCTTGAAGAGGCTACGCGTAACGCCAATGCAGAGGTAAATTGCAGTCCGGGAGAGCCAGGCTTGCCCACGATCGTATGGGTTCCTGATGCCCGAGAAGCATCCTGGTTCTCGAAAGAGGCTGCGAGCTTCTGGAACTGACGGGCGACGCACTGATCGCCCGGAGCACGAGTACATACGTACGAGGGACCAAGATGTGCATCTCGTCGTCGAGATGGGCAACACCGCAGCCATCAGTGGGTGTCTCTTGAGGTTGAACTCGCTTCTCTCGACGCCCCGAGTCGACTTGTGCGTTGTGGATGGCAAGCTGGGACGTTTCGCCCGCGCGGACCAAGGCGGTTCTCATATGTCAGAGTGTCAAAAAGCCGCCTGGGAAAGACCAATAGTCACTACTACTACTACGTATCGTACAAGCTATCGATACCGTCTCGATCCGTCTTCACGGGAGGGCCACCAGGCTCCCGATGCATGCATGACAGCATGCCAATCTCGACACTATGTACTGCCCGTTATCACACTCCCGAGTCTGCAACAATAACAACACCAGCGACTCCCACACGCAGCAAAGCGTTGCTTCCCGTATCCGCACGCGCCATTCGAGAAGCGACAAGCGGCAGCCATGAGCAACTATGTACGAGCAGCGGGAATCCGCACCCGTGAATCGCGACGTGCTCAACTAATGCTGAACATGATGGCGATATCTACGACACGGTGACTCTGGAGTCTGGTCTCCGCGTTGCCGCCATGATCAATCGCGTCTGGAACCTGACTTGTCTTGGTCTTCTCCACAGCTCCAAGGAAAGGTTCGAGGTCCTCCCCTGGGCCCTGGCACATGAATCGATGATGTGCCTGATCCGTCCGATGCCGTCGGCAGCGGAAACTTACGTGCCGGGGCGTTGCCTGCTTAGACGAACAAGTTAGACGAGGCAACCTGAAATCGTGGGACAAATCCAAGATCGCCCGCACTACTGGACCTCGTCCCTCTTCAACGACGGGCATCAGCGGGCCGGTTCCGCATATTAGTATTGTCTGACCCCCCGTCGCAGAGGGGAGTTTGTCTCTTGTGATGAGGAGAACATGATTCGGCTCGAGCAAAGTACTATGTAGAGAGCGGAGGAGTCCAACGGTGCCTGGGGCGGGAACTAGGATGCAGGTGCCTGTTCACCCAGGAGTCGGGATAGTCGATGGGCGCTCGCTTACACAGTACAACGTACTCTTTGTTCCGCAGGACCAGAATCTTCTGGGTAGTGGAGAGACCAGATATCCTTCAATGTCATCTTTGTATCCATTCTCGTCATGGCATTAAGTACCTGCAGCAGTCGTATCATCTGCTCGTCCCGTGCTTCGTGATGCCCGTCTGCCATGTCACTCGACCTACCCCATCATCACTCCACCATCAAGCATGTCACTCCATCCTCAACTCTGAACGACGTGAACTGCCGGGCCTCGCCGTGAAAGGAGGCATACAAACCTGTCGGAGTTGACTCCATAAATAGTGGGATGCCAGACTTGAACTCCCTACCAGCCTCGTCGAGCCTGTCTACAGCGACATCACCAGCCATGGCGACCCCGAATCAAAACGAGCTCCCAGCACATCGCTCGCACTCTCCCTCGTCACACTCGCTTGCAGCCGCTGCTGCCCTCAACGCCGGGCTTCATAACGAAGATGCGCGCAGCTCGGGATCTCTGCGGAACCCACGGCGAGAGCGTCGTCGCAGCTCGATTCGCATGAGCCTCAACCTGAACGACCCAGCTCTGCCAGGCCCGGGCGAACTTCAGATGAGCCCCGGAACAAGCAGATCCACTTCCAACGTATGGCCCGCAAATCCAAGCCATCAACGAAACCCAAGCCTGGGAGAGCTCCATCAAGAGCTTGAAAGCGAGCAGGAGAACCAAGTGGTGAGTGCAAGCAATAGCGAGTGTGTTACAATTGCTGACAATGTAAAGAACCGCCTGCTCCATATGATTCGTCACCAGCAAACTCAAATCCAAGCACTGCAGAGTAACCCTCACGGCGGCAGTGCCGTGGTGGACGACAGTACCCCTCCCACACCACAAGCAGCCGTTCGAACTTCGTCTGGATCACGGTCACGCTCGCCCTTCATCCCTCATCCTCTGTCAAGGAATTCGTCCTACCGTTCCAACAGAAGCAGCACAACCAATTCTCCCTCCATCGTTGCCATGAGCGGTGCGAGCGATGGGAATGAACTACAGTTGGGACCTGCAGCAACCAGAGACGAGAGCGCCTTCTACCAAGCAGAAACACAAACGCTCACAAGAGAGAACCAGATGCTGAAGTTGCGCATACGGGAACTCGGTCAGTGTCTGTCTATCTTGCACTTGTGCACAGGGCTAACAGCACGCAGAACGACAACTCCTCGACACAAACCCCACATCTCCCATCGCCCACTCACCAGTAGTCGTGTCACCCTTGGTTCTGCCACCAATCACACCAACGTCTGAAGACGAAAAACCATCTCCCATGGAAGAGTAGAACAGTAAGTTCGTGTGCGGTATCGGAAGGCGTTCTTGGGTCAAGGAAGACAACGAAGTGAATGGCGCTTGCGGCTTACAAATGAGCAAGCCTATGTGGGAGTCGTGTCTCAATGACGTAGGGACAACGACCTCTGTACGGATGCACTTTTTATAGCCATGCATTTTATTCACTCCTGTATTGTACACCAAAGTTTGTACCACAGCTCCTATAATAGCATGTGGTTGCGGCACGCACCAAGATGAATCGAAAAATCGAATACTTCCTGGTCGCGAGGTGAGACAAAAGGGCGTCCAGATCTATCCATAGAGTGGCATGGTTCCGTCCCCTAACAACCGAGAGATGGGTTACCAAACGACGTTATCTATCGATGAACATGGTGCAGGCGGGATCAGGCCCAACCAAGCAAAAGATTTGGAATCACGCGTGAGAAGCGCCCATGATCAAGATTCCCTGGAGAACCCCCCCATGAAGAAGGATTTTTATCGATTTATCTTCAGGCGGTAGAACGTGAGCCAGCGGGCCCAAGGAAAGTGCCCGCGCCCTCTCAGCCCTTGCTTGTGGGGGATTATTGGGCGACGGTGGCTTGCATTGCATTGCATCGCATGGAGGAAGGCGGGAGTCGGGAGGTGATTCAGGGAGGAGAAGTTGGGCCTGATCATGGAAGGTCAAGTGGTGCAAACGGGTGTAAGTACCTAGGACGGGACGGGAGCCAACCTGCTGAGTAAGGTAGTGGAGTGCACCTGCAGTGTGCTGAAGACTCCCTGTACCTACCTACCTACCTACCTATATGTTTCCGAAAATGGACTGGGTAGGTCGGTAATGGTAGGCATATGTGGTCTCTCTCTCTCTCTCTCTCTTTAAGAAGAACTCCCCTCGATCGCGATACATGTAGATGGAATACACGGTACCGACTTTCCCGTCTACTACGGAGGCAATCTTTTGTGCGGACGCTTTTTCGCGCGGGCTAAGACACGGACGGGGCTTTCGACGGCAAGGCGCGTGCGGAATACAGACACGGCGTTTGCGAGTGCGGGATGCATGTTTTTTTCTTCGTGGTGCAGCTTCTCGTTCCGGGAGTGAGGCTTTGGTGGTTGCACCCGGGGGGGAAGGGAAGGTCTGGTAGGAGGGATGTTTCTGGGATGGGATGGGTGGGCGGTATGTGGATGCGGGTGTGGGTGTGGGTGTGGTTACGAATTGCAGGAAGGTCTTTTCATGAGATGATTTTATTGTGCTGGTTAAAGATACACGGTATTGAAGAGGTTGGTTCGATTTAAGAGGGGGGATGATAAGCTAGGTACTAGTAGGTAGTAAATGATGGGAGAAGTAAATGATGGGGGAAGAAAAATCGCAGTGGTGTTCGCTGGGTTCACAAGGCTCTTCGGCTCGTCTAAGCCGTTGAGCCGTTGGTGGGAATTGGTACTGAGTATGTTTTCATCTAATTGGAAGGAAAAGTATTGTAACGAAAAGGACACTTATTATACGTGTGCCTGTGGTATATCTAAAATCAAGCTCATATCAATACATTTGATGGGAAAGAACAAATTGATTATATTTGGTGAAACGTTGTTGACTACATATAATCATGGAGAGAAACGTACAGTACTACTTCACATCTCCAAAATCGCGATGAACAAAAAAACCGCAAAACCGCTCAAGGTGTTGAAATGTATCAGACAGATGCGTATCCAGTATTGTTACGTATCTCCAAGAGAACACCTGATAAAGGTCAAGTGAATATCAAAAGAGGATCACATCACTTCTCAATTCCCTCTCCCAAACAGAAGCATGAGTATCCGACCGACTCAGCCTGAGGCACGAAAACCAACCACATTGGCGAAGCGATCGTCGTCTTTATCATCTTTACTCTCGCTGTCGCTGGCTTCGCCTTTGACAGCCACGTCGAAACAGTACTGGAAATTGTTCCCAGCCATCGGAGCCTCGGCCAACATGAAATTCAAACGATCAAACCCACCACTGTTCGTTGATGAGGAGTCTTCGGAGCCTATGAGGCTGGGCAAATACGCAACGCCGCCGTTGCGAGCAAGTATCTCGCCGTTCAGAGCGGGACTGTAACCTCACTGATCGTGTGAAGCGCCATGTTGCTAGCCTTCTCCTGTTGCGATTTCAGGGTCGCGAAACAGGAACCGGCTGATGCGCCCAAAAATGTGCTTCCTGAGGTCCAACGAACCAATCCTAGGCCAGTTTTGTTCCGGTCTTGAGAGGGTGTCCAAGAGGTGTCCAAGGTCGAAGTCGGGCATAACTTTGTTGAAGAGTTTGGCCACGAGTTTTATCATCTCGTCCACACTGCACATGCCCCATTGCAGATCACAGATGAAGATTGACCTCAGTTTTGCCGTTCTTACGTGTGCATCGCCATATGCTGCCATCGTTTCTTTACGATAGTGCATAATGTACAGCTTCCGCAGCCTATCTATTTGGCCCCATGGATGAAATGATTGTACTTGCCATAGGAATCGTCCTGCAGGAATTTGGGAAAGGCATGAGGGCCAACCGAGTGCTTCATAACAAGTTGGGAGATATTCTTATGATCGATTGACATGATAGATCCAAAGGTCGTGTCTTCTGGCATAGGCTCCTCATGAGTAGGCTCGATTGATGCTCGAGCTCGGTAGCCAAAGATGGCCTCACTAGTTGCCGCCTCGTTTTCACCGTCTTAAGACAATGCACCTTGGTAGGTGGTGAATTAAGGAGAAAACTGTAGTCACTGGAGAAATGGGGGGGGGGGGGCCAGAAGAAGCTTGGCAGAGATTTGATGGTCTCCAGTCTCCACCACGCGGGCGCTGGCCAACGGCAAGTCCAAGCGGATACATGCAACCACTTGTCGGTCCTTTTGCATCCATCAGTGGGCCTGCACCCAGTGACCCAACCCTTTTTCGAAATGCGTTGCTAGCGTTGGGTTCGGATCATTTTTCTCTCGCAGTTTGTCGGTGAGAGTCGGTGAGAGTCGGGGACTTGTTTTCTCTCCGGCTTCCATCTTCCAGCCTTCTCCCACCTTCACGTCGCGTCCAGCAACGTGCAAAATCGTGGACGACGATTCAAACGCGTATGCAACGGACCCGCAACCTCCAAATCCCGTCGAAGGCCCATGTGCCTCGCCCAGTGTGTGCCCGAAAATCTTGTGGTGTTTTCAACAGAGGAGCTGACGCAAACGGGGGAGAATGCAGTTGACGGACCCAACAACTGATTAGACTCTTCTTTTGGCCGACTCGAATTCTGGCCCGAAACAACCTTAAGACACGAACCATGTCGAAGACGGCTTAGCAGAGCAACATGCCGCGACTTCCAGACTTCAAGGGTTGGCTCAAACCATTCAACAGAACCATTCGGACGATTCGACGCCAACTTCCCGACCTTAACTTCATCACCGTGCACTATCTCTACTTCATTCTCGTTTCTCTTACTTTCGCAGTCATACTATGGGGAAGTTCCACACCACCCAGAAGCCTCAGATTCATCGACTGCTTATTCCTCGCAATCTCTGCCATGACAGAAGCGGGACTAAACACCGTCAATCTATCAACCTTGAATTCTTTTCAGCAAGTTCTGCTATTTCTGCTGATCATACTGGGCTCGGCCATCTTTGTCTCTTCATTTGTGGTCGCGTTGCGAAGGAAAGCATTCGAAGAACGGTTTAGATCGGCCTTCGAGCGAGAGAATCGCCTAAAAGATAGGCCATCATGGCTTCCTAGGCGGAAGAGCGGTGGCAAATCCAACGACCGGGAGGAGAAGACTGTATCTGGTTCAATATACGATGGCGAGAAAGAAGAGAGGGGAGAATCCGTTGGAAGCCACCCAAGAGACGTAGGCCAGGACCGACTCACCGCTCTTCCATCCGTTTTCGATTCGTTACCTTCTATGGCTGCTAAGGACGAGTTGGAGACCGGTTCAATTGCCATGAGCAGGCTTTCGACAATAACACCCTCCTCACGTGGGGTGTCTCAAGATCACGTCACGTTTCATCAGAATACTCGTTTTCGAGCCTCTTCACAATCACAAGACCCAAGTTTTCTCCACAGAGCCTTCAGCCTGAGCGGCGTCGGTGCTCAGCCGGAACGCCGCAGACCAAGAAGACTGTCGTTGCAGAAGAGTGCTGCGCGAGATGAGCTCAAACTGTCTAAAAGCAACAATGCGACATCAGACGCCGAGCCATCAATGCCACATGCTGCTAGAGCTTCCAATTTTTCGAATTTGACGGAGGCTGACAAGTTGCGTTTGGGTGGGAAGGAATACAAAGCAGTCTCGTTTCTCGCCTGGATTGTCCCTATTTACTTTGTCCTATGGCAACTGATAGGCGCACTCGCGCTGGGAGCCTATGTCAACCACTACTATCCAAACACGGCCAGAGAAAACGGGCTGGCCCCTTGGTGGGTCGGTGCCTTCAATGCTGTGTCTGCCTTCAACAATTCTGGCATGAGTCTCTTGGATGCCAACATGACAGCATTCAACAAAGCAATTTACAAGCTTCTGACAATGAGTCTACTCATTCTAGCTGGCAATACCTGCTACCCAATCTTTCTGCGACTGATTGTTTGGACGATGTACAAAATATTGCCGAACAATGAAAAGTGGTCGGATTCCCGCGATACTCTTAAGTTTCTTCTTGACCATCCTAGACGATGTTACACCAACCTATTTCCATCGGAGCATACTTGGTACGTAGTTTTCTCACGCAAGACTCGCATAGTGGACTGAGATTACTAGGTGGTTGGCGCTCAATGTTGTGGTCTTGAATGGCATAGACTGCGCCGCCTATATCATCCTTAATGTAAGTCCTGCATAGAATAGGCGGTCGACTGGTGTCTAAATATCGTCTAGATTGGAAACCCCGAAATTACCCGCTACACCCCGGTCATCGAATTCGTCGACGGCTTGTTCCAAGCAACAGCAGTCCGTTCCGGTGGCTTCTATGTCGTTCCCATCCCAAGTGTACGAATCTCCCTCCAAGTTCTGTATGTTATCATGATGTACATCTCCGCCTTCCCCGTTGCAATCACGATCCGCAACTCCAACGTGTACGAAGAACGCAGTCTCGGAATCTATTCGGACGACGTTGAGTACGAAGAGATGGAGGCGAAGGGCAAGACGTTCATGTCGTGGGCTAGGAAACGTTTTGTTGGAGCTGGAAGCAACAATAAAGGCGTTTTTGTGCAGCAACAGCTGCGAGCGCAACTGGCTCACGATATATGGTTGCTCGTTCTGGCTGTCTTTTTGGTCATGATCATAGAAGGGAGCCAATTCGAATCTAATCCTGCCACCTTTTCGGTCTTCAACGTGATATTTGAGGTGGTCTCGGGTGAGTTTCTTTCTCCTTGAGTAGCCTAGTCAACTTCTTGTTCAATGCTAACGTTTGGCGCGCGCAGGATACGGTACAGTGGGGATATCTCTCGGTCTCCCGGACGAAGCCTATTCATTCTGTGGATCGTGGCACACGCTCAGCAAACTCATTCTATGCGCGGTGATGCTTATAGGGAGACATCGTGGATTACCGGTAGCGATCGACAAGGCAGTACTGTTGCCTCATGACACATTAAATGACCTTGAACTGGAAAATATGGATGACCGAGCAGACATGTCGCCGCAAAGTAGGAATATCGTCTGATTCAGCGCTACCACGTTTGTTGATCCTGGCAATGCAGATGCGTCGTGTGCTTGAGTATGGGATGACTTTCGCGCTAGCTGAAAAAGATAAGTACTAGACTAATTGAGAGACATCTCCTTACTTGTGGTCCCGTCCTCTTGAGACTGTTTTAAATCCCAAAGGCTGGCCGGCAGAGCCATGAATATACCTTGTGGAATGAGTGAGCAATGTTTCGGGGGCCTCTATCTATCAATTTCGTGTGTGAGACCTGGATGGTTGGAGACGTCGGTAAACAAAACACTATGCCACCCTCGATCGAACTCTTGGTGACCATGAGGACTTCCTTCCTCCTCATAACACAGGACCGCATCGATGTTATTGTGTTATTCGTTGTCCGCTCCACGACAGGCAAGAGAAAAGACAGTTCTCCGGTTTCGACCCAATCAGCTGCTCCAAGATTTCCATTCCTGGGCTGGATCGCACGCCTTTGATTCGCGCATTGACCCATCTCTTCATTTCCAAACCCTGCGTCTGAAGTCGAAACAACGACACTGCTCGACAGCGGCACTTTCCAACCCTCAGATTCGTGTTCAATTAACCTCACACGACTCTCCAGGACAATTATAGATATCGCCTCCAAGAATACAGATAATAATCCTGGCGCGTATCGCATTGGACCCCACTCCGACAGCATCAACAATTGCAGAGAACAAACAACACAGCAGTCCTCCTCACTGTACCCGGGTCCGGCAGCGAGTCGACAAGAGATTGAGCACCGCGCGCTGAGCATTACCACCACTCCGGGCACCTACACCTACATCCACCGAGCCTACGTCTTTTCGCGACTGTCTGAGGCCGGTGACCCCCGTCACCCATAGTGACGATGAGTTCCCAACCGTCACCGATCCCCGAAGTCAATCGGACACGGCTGCCATCACTGTTCGAGGTCCTGAGTCGACGTTCACTGGCACCTGTGGACCTGTTCTCCTTTTACATTTATATGCGAGATCAGCAGCGATCGGTCGACTACTTGGACTTCTGGTATGTAATCCTGGCATGGACGTCGTGCCGAGTACTCACCACCCGGCAGGCTCGATGTCTCCCAACATATGTCGCTTTGCAGGCATTATGTGCGCGAACTCCGCCGATCCGTCCTCATCGATACTCCTGACCTTGACAAAAGCCACTCGAAGCGCTCATCTGCAATCCTCGACAACATCGACCTCGAAGACCGCGCCGGTCCATCGACAGAGAAGAACCACACTAGACTCCACGACGAATCCGTGTCCCGCGCATTGCGAGAAGACCGTGACGTGGCAAGCAAACACTCCCACTCCAACAGTGACGTATCACGAAGAAGTTCTGCACATAGACGAAGCGGCATCCAAACCACACCCAGACCCGGCGGCGATTCCAGCTCCTCGCCGGGTAATCTTTCCAGCTCGCCTCACAACAATGTTCAGCGCTCAGATGTCAGAGCTTCCGCTGAGAAAATCCTCTATACCTATCTACTTCCTGGATCGGAGCGTGAAATCATCGTCCCACAAGGAATTTTGGCGGCAATCCAAGAGGCTATTGAGCAGAGCAGTCGGGACGACCCTGAGGTTTTTGATACAGCAAAGGACTATGTTTTTCAGGCTATGGAGCGCGACGCGTTCCCCGGTTTTCTGCGCAGCAAGGCCATGGGCAACCTTGTACCACCAAGCATGATGCTGCGTCTGATCATTGGTCTTCTCGCATTATTCGGCGCGTTCTGGACAGGCTTCATTCTCATCTTCTTGGACTACTCAAGGACAACGCGCTGCTGGGTATGTCATTTCAGTAGCTCATTGAACGCGATCCGATGCTAATTCATGCTGTAGCTCATCCTTCCATTCACTGTCGGTGTCTATCTCCTCACGTCCCATCAGTACATGCTGGATCCAATCCTCGCTTTTGCCGGATTCTCGGAATACACCTTCATGTCATTCAGTCGTGTTCGGGAGCAATATGTGCGCAAGCTGCTCATCGGTCGGGCGATGGTGTGCTCCGCCACAATCATTGCCATCACGGCGGCGCTCTGCTGTCTCTTTATACTGGTGCCTGGAAAGAGGATATAGGACACTACTTTCAGTGGCCATGTGTGCATAGCTAGGAATGGGGCGCTTTTCAAACGACATACAACATACATATAATTCACGAACACGACTGCTGCTTCTTTGCGTGCCCGGGACTCAGCCGAATGGCACCGATCTATTCTTCTTCGTACGAGGTCGTGAGCGCTTCGCGGCCTCCCAAGAGAAGAGGAGAAAGCAGCAAGCAAGGTGAAATTTGTTTTGATATGAACGCATGGCGTTGAGGTTTTACGTTTTTGAAGAGATGTCCCCTCGGGTTTACTCGCAGCACATTTTGCCGACGGAGTACCCAACCGATGGAAGGACAGAGAGACATTGCAGGACCCTCTACAACCAAATGTATAATACACGTTTTCTGCTGGGCTGCTGCATGGACTGGCACATCATTACTAATGTTTTTCCGTGTTGAGCGTGCGTAGAGATAGTAGATTTGAATGTATGATGTTGAATACTAGCCCGCTGGGTATCGTGCCTTTCAAAGGGCTGTCACGCTCCCACAACTTTATGGGACGATCTTCTGCCACACATAAAGTCTGTTCAAATTCTGTCCAATGCTATTCAAACGAACTGGGCCGATGAGGGGGCTGTGGCGTGGTTGGAGGATACCATCAAAAATGCACCGCACCAAGAGGAGGTCGAGATATGGATCCGGTATCGCGTGGGGTCCGTTGAGAACAAGATCCGAGATGGGGCAGGAAAGGCTATCGAACACCAGATCGGCCAGAAGCGTCGAGCGTCGAGCTCGAGCTGTGGCGGAGTTGTTGTGGCATTTTGAATAGGTCAAAACGGTGATTTTCACCAATCAGCCCGAGTTTGAGAGGCGTCGACCGTATGAGTGGTACGCGCTGGAGCGAGGACAGGATGATTGGTCTTCGACATGGCAGAAGTTCAATATGCGTAGGTTGGTAGATGTTCTTGACATGAACGTCGAGGTGAACCCTGACCTTGGCTTCGCAGGACGGCTACTTCCGATGATCCCTGGACGGTGAGGTAGTCGAACAGCCTTGCCTATCACCTAGGTATTCTCTGCGCAGTGATTGCAATAAAATCCACTTACTTTGTCAATCTGATTACATTGACTTGCTCACGTCTTCCTCTCTGGCCAATATCCCAAACTTATGCCACCGTCTTCAGCTCCATCTCGTCTCTCAAACTTGCGAGCCCATCTCTCTCCTCCCCCACCACCTCCGACACCAACATCTTCAAGTCCTTACCAATACACGAAGCACAAGATGGCCACCGTACGCCCGCCGATAACGTGTCACATCCTCGACACCCTCACCGGAACCCCAGCACCAGATGTCCCAGTCACACTCACCTTGCTCTCTCCAGCGCCGCTTATGCCTGGTCTGAAATGGACCTCAGTCACCAATTCTGACGGCCGCGTCACAGCCTGGTCCTCACAATGGTCCGGCAGCAAAGACCATGAAGTTGACATCGAGAGCGTCTTCGAGTCAACTTTCGGTACACAGCAAATGATCTGGGTGTGTCGGTTTGAGGTGCAGGAACATTGGAAGTCAAAGGGTGTGGAGCCATTCTTTCCAGAGGTAGAGATCCGGTTTGTGACGAAGGGGTATAGGGATGTTGAGGATGCAGATCTGGGGCATTGGCATGTTCCTTTACTGCTGGGACCGTACAGTTACACTACGTATCGCGGGTCTTGATTTCATGGAAAAACGGGAGGGACTTGAAATAGGACATTCCCACGAACCGGATCTATTCGAGCAGAACATACGATACTCCATGATTTCATGATGTGCAGTAGACCCGAAGGCATACTTTCAAGCTTCCAATGGCGTTTGGGAAAAGTTTCACACGGTTTGGCCGTGGCGGGTGATTTGGTTTCGGAACTCGCAATGTTAAGATCGCTTTGCAAGCCCAAAGTCGAATTGTTCAACGAGAAAAGAGCGGCTATGAGCTGACAATGCTGGACATGAAGCCGAATCCAATAAACCGTCCGCGGAATTTGTGAAAATGTGACATTGTGAACCTGAGCTATGTCTCGCTGGATTGAGCCTAGGCCATTTCTTGAAATATTTGAGCAGTGACGATTCCACCACACTTACACACCACATTACATTGATACCATATCGCACCTTTCATCGCATTCGCTCGCCTCTCTTCCGATAGCCGCAATCCAAAAATCAACATTGCGCGATAACGAGCCAGAACTCCATGCAATCGGCCGACCTGGCCAAAAACTTTTCGACCGAACCCCAGTATCTCGATGATGGGCGGGAGGGAGTTGTACAAAACCCGAGCGCGGATAGCAGACGGCAGGCAAAAGATATGGTCGATATGGAGGACTTCGAGGCAATCCGTCCTCCCTACATCCATGTGAGAGATGCCCCGTCCGACACGGTCGTGAGCACGAGCTGACTGAATACAGGCAATGCTAGCAGGAGGATTGGGAGGAACGACGGGGGATATGATTATGCATTCGTTGGATACCGTG
Source organism: Venturia carpophila (assembly GCA_014858625.1). Taxonomy (NCBI): domain Eukaryota; kingdom Fungi; phylum Ascomycota; class Dothideomycetes; order Venturiales; family Venturiaceae; genus Venturia; species Venturia carpophila. Next base: position 2,033,573 of record JACTAK010000005.1, read on the forward strand.
AAAACTCGACAACAGGGCGATCCTCACATGCCACCCAAATACACGTCGATGGGCTCGAGTTACTGGACGATTTTCAGACAAGAGGGAATACGGAAAGGACTATATGGAGGCGTGACACCGGCATTCCTGGGCTCTTTCTCAGGGACGGTCATATTTTTTGGCACTTACGAGTGGAGTAAGAGGAAAATGATAGACGCTGGCGTGACGCCTTCGCTGGCCTACCTCATCTCAGGTGAGGAACTTCTTCCCACGAGAACGGTACACGACTGACTTCCTCCATCAGGTTTTCTAGCAGATTTCGCTGCGTCTCCTCTCTACGTACCCTCGGAAGTACTCAAAACTCGATTGCAACTGCAAGGACGATACAACAATCCATATTTCAAGAGTGGTTACAATTACCGTGGCACCGTGAATGCCATCCGTTCGATTTATCGTTCTGAGGGTTTCGCTGCCCTATTCTACGGATACAAGGCAACTCTTGTTCGGGATCTTCCGTTCTCCGCATTGCAGTTCGCATTTTATGAGCAAGAGCAGAAGCTGACAAAAGCATGGGTGGGTCATCGAGACATTGGATTGGGACTTGAGATAGCAACAGCAGCAACAGCAGGAGGCATGGCAGGTGTCATTACATGTCCCCTAGACGTCGTAAAGACGAGGATCCAAACCCAGCAAAACCCAGAACCTGCGCCTGCGTCTAAACCAGCCCCTACTGCGCCACCCTCCATATCATCAAACCTCTCTTACAAACGCTCCATCGCATCGACGTCAAATCCAACCCAATCGCAAATACAGGCTAAACGGCCAATTTCTACCTCTTCCCCCTCTACCTCTCTCAAACACCACGCAGCAATCACACTGGACACCTCGTCTGTCATGACAGGATTACGAGTGATATACCGTACTGAAGGCGTTGCAGGCTGGTTCCGAGGCGTAGGACCGCGCGCTGTTTGGACCAGCGTGCAAAGTGGCACAATGTTGGTCATGTACCAAACGCTGTTGAAGTATTTTGAACAACACCCGTTGGTGAATACGAATGATCCCATATGATTTGAATAGGGAGTGTAGGATTATGTATAGAAGATAGATGCATCGCGGTGGCGTTTTTGGGTAGGTGCATTGGCTAGCGGTATACGCTGCCATGTTGGTGTATACCATTAGACGACACGTTGGAAGCATGGAGATGCAAAATGATGTCGAAGTTAATCATCTTCACTTTTTAGATCTGCATATCTTCACAATTTGCTATACTTATTGGTAGCCTATTTGTGAAGCACGGAAATGGCATAGCCATCGGCGAACTCCGAGTCCGATTCAACCCTGTTCTTCAAGATTTGAGCTTGTCTGACCATCAGTTCATGCCGATGGCGCTCTCGCAAAGTTAACTCGTATCGGACCATCGGGTTATACCATTCCTCCGCTGTCGGTGGGTGGGATTGATCATTGTGTTATTGGATGGTTGTTGCTGGAGCCTGGATGCCACATCTTTTGGTATGCATTAGGCTCGTTTATGTTGTCTTGACGAAGGTGCTTTAGTAACCAGACGCGTTGATGATCGGTTGGAGTCGCAGCGAGTCGGGCTCTCACGTCTCGGAGTTAGGGACGATGAATGTCGGTTTTCGAGACGCGGGAAGTCTTGTTGCTCCGAGCGGTGGTGGATAGGTTTGGGAGGAATTTGCAGCATCGGGAAGAGTTCAAGGATAGTTTGACACTCTTCTGCAAACTGGAGGGAGGAGGATGGAGGATTCTTCGAGCCATAGTAGTAACGGAGTCGTACACTCGACTCAGCCCTTCGAGCGTGCTCGGTAAAACCTCTTTCGGCTGGACATCGCGTGCATGACTAGCCTCAGATCCTGACTGTTCGACTGCGCCCTTAACTCCGACAACCTCAACATGCTTTTCGAAATGCAGGGTGAAGTGAGTCAAGTGCGGACAACTCGCACACCGGTGTTGTAGCTTGGGTAAGTATGTCCAGATGCGCTATGGACCGAGTGCAATGGTGAGTGCGAACCCTGAACATACGAACGCCGTGGTGAACTCCGAGGGGCGTGGGGATGGATCGTGAGATCCCATTCGGTGGTTAGATGATGACTGTGACTTTGGGTGAGCTTGGTTCCGCAATGGTAAAGGATGGGTTTGTGTATAAGATGACGTTGGTCCTCAAGGTATTCGTCTTCAGTTTCCAGTCAAATATCATCTCGCATTTCGTATTTCAAGCTACTCGAAATATCTCCTTTTCAGGCTTCCACCCAAGGATCAATCAAGATCAATCAAGTTCAAGCACGGCAGTTACGCCCTTTTCTCAATATCTCAGTATTCCAGTCAACAAGTAAGAGATCCCCAAGATCTCGACAAAGGTGTCATACTAACATCCATCAAAGATTCACCATGCCATCCTACACAGATGAAAAGACCATGTCATCAGACGCCGCCTCTCTCCAATCGTCATCAACCACAATGAGCTCGCTCAAAAGCCTTCTCCACAGAAATCGAGCCCTTGCCGAAGAGAAAGCAGCCAAAGAGGAGGCAAAGAAGCAGGAGAAAGCGGCCAGGAAGGAAAAGGACAGGAGGGATAGAAGGCTCAACACCGAGGCCACTTTCTATCACTTTGCGAGTCGCTAGCTGATCACGGTGCTTTCATGGCTCGAGAAGGCCGCCCATCTTTTTTTCGATTTTGGTTGGAATACTATTGGCTCCTGTCGATGACGATAGTCACCGGTACCTTTTCTGTGCTTGCAGTCTGATTGAATGCATAGCTAAGCCACTGGTGAACCGTCTGAATTTGTGATCGAGGGCTGCGTTCCGAGATTAGGGGATTCGACTGGCTTCACGACTTCACGACAGGTCTGGAATTTTGCTGTCTAAATCGCTCCGGTGCTTCAGACCAAGGGTTGATACTGACCATCAATAACCTTATGGCAGGCAAGGCTGACCAGTTGGAAAAGGCTTCAGAGAAGCGAGAATATTAGCTCCTTCCTTACGTTCCGCTTTGGTCTTGAACAAGGTCGCGACTTCTAGACCTTTGATACTGATTTCCTCATCATCATTCTCTTTCGTTTCCCAACAGTTCCTCAAAAGCGATGCTCATGATCATCTCCAGTCTCTTCCAGCCGTGTACAGCCAAACGGCCGTCCACTGCCGGCCGTCTCTAATCTAGCCTTGTTCGACACAGAACGACAATAGCCACCACCATCCGAGCTGCCTACGCCATATCTAGGCACCTGTTCCCTCTTTTGTATACTCTTCCGCTCATCAACTTCCTCTTTACCTTTTTCTCACCATCTCCTCACAGCAGCCCTCTCCACCAAATCCAGATCTCCAGTGCCTCATTCAAGACTCCAGCTCTCTACGACCTTCAGGGACATATCCTGGCCACCTTAAACCATTGACCATTAAAACAACGACACCTTAAGAAACTTTACAGTAGGATGATCAACCCCCCCAAGTCCTGTGATCTCATATCGCCGACTTGACAGTAGTCTCCGATAGCGAAGAAAATGGTACCACGGCCATCCCGACCGCAACCTGTCGTCCCTGGCGGACATCGAGGACCAAGCTCTTTGCCTGCTCCTCCACGCAGTATATCTGACAAAACAGGCCCATCCGCTGCTTCTAGACAGAATGTTCTCGCTGGTGCTCTTTGTGCTGTCAACCCGGCTCGCATAGCCAAAGCTAGTCAGAAGTAAGTAGGCTCAAACCTCTTCACGTTTCTCTTCCACTCTGTCATCTTTGCCTGTTTCTGCTCACAACACCGCGTGTTTACGCATGTGATTTGTGAACCCAGCAAGCATCTTCCTTCTCCTTCTACCGATTCCTACTTCTTGCAGTTTCAAAACACAAACCCGGCGTCCCACTTTCGCCTTCTCCCAAATCATTCAACAACACCCGCATACTAGCTCTTTTCCTCTTCTCCATATTTTGACATCCTTCATCAACAAACTACCTCTTTCTTCCAACCTAACGGGTCTCCCTCTCCTTAGACCTGATTCAACAAAGATTACCGCCATCAAACACGAAGCGATCATGGACCAAGCAGAAATATTTACCGATAATCCTCCTCGTGGCCGTGGCCGCCCATCTAAAACGAATCGCCAAGAGCAGACCCAGGGTAACCGCGCCCAAGCTGGATTGTTCACCGCCGCCCACCAGGCCCGTGGTAACATGCAGTACGACGACAACAACATGAGTCTTGACTTCAAAGAAGAAGTGGTCGCCGAAACTCTCTACGACGCCTCACAGAGCGCCAATGCTATGCGACCGCCACCAAATTCGCGCGCCGGGCCATCCCAAGCTCGTCCTACAGGCTCAATGATCGGCGCAACCCCTACCCGTCCAACCCACAAGTTGAATGAGGCTCAGGCTCTCAAAGCCATGCTACCGGCCTCTACAAGTACAATCCCTTACCTCTCCAAGACCCGTCCACGTCGCAACCCAGTCGAACAAGATCCCGAAAACCACGAAATCAAGCGTCTTCGCATGGAAGAACGTCTCTCTTGGAGCACCATCGCACAGATTCTGAATGAAGAGCGCATCAAGCACGGAGGCGAGCCTACACACAACGACGTGTCTGTCTACAGCCGCTTCGTGAGAAATGGACCGCTTATCGCGCAGATACAGGGTGAGACGTTGAATCTCAAGGAATGGATGCATATTAAAGACGACAAGACCGCCAAGGACGTAGGCAAGAAGACGAAGTGGGATGAGCAGGATAAGATATTCCTCATCGAGGCGTTTGGTGAGGTGCAGCAGGGTTTCTGGGAGATGGTTGCGCGCGGATTGGAGGAGAAGAGTGGGAAGAAGTTTGAGGCGAAAGAGTGTGCTGAGATGTATGTGAGGATTTGATTGATGGTGATGCCTTGGATCGAGTTGTAACATAATGAGGCGAGATTGAGGATACGGATGGCAAAGAGATGATGATACTTAATTTGTGGGTGTGCTTGGTTCCTACACATTGTTGTCGACTGGCTTTGGGCATCCTAGCGATCTCTGCTCATGATTCTTTTGGCCTCGATGCTTTTGGCCTCGATGCTTTTGCGGGTTATCTTCCCCAAAGAAAAGAGCATCTTCGACGGCTGGGGATGATTATCACGATTGGGGTATTTGGGTCTCTAGATCCAGTAGCAAGCACATGTACACCCAGGGTTTGACCACATCCAGGGACTAAGAAAATTTAAATTGAGCATCGGCAATAATGAAACTTTGCTTATCACTCTTTACGGCATCCTGATTATTGCCTCTCTGTGAAAGAAGGAGTATCGAGTGCCATCCGACTTCGACGGGAGCTCAAGTGCCCGGAGATCACAGCTTCTGAGAACCATGTGATTACATCCCCAACCAACGTACCTACTAATCAACATCTCCATGTCTCTCCCGTCCCTGAAGACAGAAGCAACCCTACCCAAACCACCATACCGCAGAGTCTTGCACGTCTTGTATAACCACAGTAGGTAGTGCTCAGCTCTTTCCCCATCTCTGGACGAATTCTCGTTCGCCAATGTTGGCCTCGACGCACGTCCGTATGTGATCGACAGAACTATTAATACGATCCTCGGTCCAGGAACGATGAGGTTGGGATACCGTGTTGAATTTGTAACATGTACATAGTAAAGATGGAGTATGGCCGGAGGCCGCCAAGTCGTCAACGAGATCAAGCTTCCAGTGCTCTTCTTATTTTAGCATCGTGTTTTGTGCAGTATCCCTGTTCTCACAGGGATGATTTCGCCAGCGCCGGGAAAATGGAGATGTTTGGACACGACGTTCCCGAATATGGACTGGACAAGACGAGAGGGAGTGGAACCGCATAAAATTACCTTAACATTTTACACATTGTACAATGACAGGTGAAGAAAGTCCTGCAGCTCAAGCCACCAAAAAAGCCCTCATTCAGCCACACCTACCTCTTCATCCAACCTGTCTAGCAACTGCTTGCACAACGCAAAGAAATCGAAACGTGAGGCCCTAGGGATACGACAATGAGGTTCTCTAAACCCGCTTGCCAGACTCAACGACCAGATTATAAGAGTAACTCCAGAGGATTCTCGATCACCTTCTTCAACTCCTTCATAAATTCACCACCGACGGCGCCGTCAACGACCTTGTGATCGAAGCTTCCAGTGATGATGATCTGCTCATCCCATTCAACAGAGGGAGCTCCATCGTCCGACTCAGCTGGAATAGCGACCTTCTTGGTGGTACCGACCGCCATGATGGCGGCCTGAGGTGGGTTAATGACAGCCGTGAATCGGTCGATGGCGTCGTTCATTCCCATGTTGGAAATGGTGATGGTTCCACCCTGGTACTCCTCTGGCTTGAGCTTGCCGTCGCGAGCGCGCTTACCGAGATCCTTGATCTGAGAGGAAATGCTCTGTAGTCCAAGTCCGGTGACGTTCTTGACGATGGGTGTCATGAGTCCGACAGGTGTGGCGACAGCGACGGAAACGTCGACAGCGTTGTGCTTGCGGATGGTGACCTTGCCGCCCTCTTCACGCCACGATGAGTTGACAGTTGGAACCTTGAGTGCGGCAGAAGCAATGGCTTTGACGAGGAAGTCGTTGACGCTGAGCTTGTACTTGCCTTCCGATGCGCTGTTGAGAGCTTGTCGGAGCTTGAGAAGCTTGGAAACAGAGATGGTGGAGGCGACGAAATAGTGTGGGTTCTGGTTCATAGATTCCTGGAGACGCTTCGCAATGGTCTTTCGCATGCTGGTGGCTTCCGTGTCTTCATAAGATGCTGGAGCAGCTGTTGCAGCACCGGCTGCTGGAGCGGTGCCCTGGAACTTCTCAACATCTTGCTTTGTGATTTGTCCACCTGCGCCTGAGCCCTTGATTTGACTGATCGGCACACCCTTCTCGAGTGCGAGTTTTTGTGCGGCCGGGGAGATTTTTGGCGAACGGTCGAGGACAGTCTCGAGACGGGCACCAGTGGAGTCTGACTCTTGGGACTTGATAGATGAACCCTCGTCCTTCTTTGGTGCAGGTGAGGTCCCGGAATCGTTGCTTGGTGGCTCGGAAGCATCCAATGCTTCCTGTTTCGAGTCGTCCTTTGGAGCAGCTTTATCTCCACCAGCATCCTCAGCGGTGAAAGAGTCGAATGCGGAGATATCACCGCCCTCTTCAACCATGACGGCAATTGGCTGCGATGAAATCAGCATGTCTGTAGATAGTGTGAATTCTTGCAATCCGACTTACGCTGCCGACAGCAACATCTTTCTCGCCTGATTCCTTGAGAAGCTTGGCCAAAACACCGTCTTCCTGGAACTCGAAGTCCATTTGGGCCTTGTCCGTCTCGATTTCAACGAGAACGTCACCAGGGCTCAGTGTGTCACCCGGCTTCTTTTGCCATGTTCCAATGTTTCCGCTGGTCATAGTAGGTGAGAGGGCCGGCATGGTGATGACACTGTGAGGAGGAAATGCTACAATGGTATCTCATTAGCTTTATCATCTTCTCCCATGCATTATGTGGACTCATTTTCCGAAGGCGTGTTCCGAATGACAGGAGTAGTGAACGAACATTTGGAGGCATAATATCTTGCAAGGGCGGAAAGAGCTGGTGTCCGGGAGCTATGAATAGAATCAGAATTGTGTCCCGACCAGAGGCTGGATTTGAGTGCTCCATACGCAATCGCATTGTGTGATAGTGAAAGACCGCTGGCGGATTTGGAAGCAGTCCTCAGACTTATCCGCCCAGATATCCGAGCAAGTTGCGTCGCAGACATTTTGGTCTGACGGGCCGTGGAAATGGTTGGCGGGAGAGGGATAGCTTTGAGGGAGGATGTGGGCGACGGATTGGTCCCTTTTGGTAGGAATGAAAGCCAATTGGGGTAGGCGGAGGATGAAAGAGTGACTTTCGAATGGGACCCGGACTTTGCTGTCTGGCTTCACTGCAGTTATTTCTCAACTTCTCTCCCAACGCTTGAAGCTAGTCGACGTCCTTGCGGGATCCGAATACGCACGAGCCATTCTTGAGGCGCAGGGCCAGCCACTGCTCGCAACTTTTATTGGCCTCACAAGGGTATGGGTATGGCAACCATCAGGGACTCGCAGGCAAGACGTGTTATAATACCAGCCCCTTCGAGTACAAGAACATTTCGCCAGCTCCACCAAACAAAGGCCCGACCTGTATTGCTACCTGGCAATTGGGAACGAACAGCAGCCGTCGGTCCTACTGAACTGAACACATACCGCCATGCAACCACATCGCACAATTTAATGATCCACCGAGACCCCGAGTGTTGCTGGAACTACAATTGAAAGAGAAGTCATGGCCGAGACCGAGGGAGCCGCAGAGCTGGGAAATGGTGCAAATGGCGATATCGAGGAAGATCCAGTACGGCCGGCGCAAGAGGAGGAGCACGCCAAAGAGGAGGACGAGCTGAGACAGCCTCCAGCAATAATCACAACGGGCGCAGCAGAGGATGGCATTGCACAGGACGAAACCTCCGATTCGACGCCGACCATCGCCTTATCAGATGCAGCTACTCCCACAGTCACAGACTCTTCTTCTCCTCAGCGTTCCCCAATTCCCCAGGACTCACACCATGGCATCGAGCGGCCAGAGTCCCGTACTCCTATACCCTCGCGGGATCGAACAGACTCACAATCTACTACCGCCACGACGAATACCCACCGTTCAACGAAGAGCTCGCTTGTCTTTGTGGTAAAGTCGTTGGAGAGTATAGCCGAGGCGAAGGAAGCGCGGAAGAACAGGAAGCTTGTAGAATCGTTACAAAGAGCTTTGGCCGCCATCAAAGGGGATAGTGATCCTACTCATTTGAGCCCAGAGGTCCTTTTTGAACCGCTACAGCTGGCATCGGAGCTGCAGACTGTACAGGTTGTCACGACTGCGTTGGACTGTATCGGAAAGCTTATAAGCTATTCTTACTTCTCGATACCGGAGGCGCAAGCGGACCAACCGGAAGGAGCACCATTGATTGAAAGAGCAATAGATACAATATGCGATTGCTTCCAGAGTGAGGCAACGCCTTTGGAAGTTCAGGTTCAGATCGTCAAATCTCTCCTGGCCGCAATTCTAAACGACAAAATCGTTGTGCATGGAGCTGGTCTTCTGAAAGCTGTCCGTTTGACATACAACATCTTTCTGCTGTCCAAAAATAGCCCGAACCAAATGTTGGCTCAGACAGCATTGACTCAGATGGTGGGAACTGTTTTTGAAAGAGTCAAGACTCGGCTGGACATGAAAGATGCTCGTACAAATGCCTCCAAGATTTCGCTTGAAGGAGAGAATGTCGATGGAGACCAAGATGATGATGTGGACAATAGCATGAGCGCGATAAGTGGATCTACCGTTCCTGAGGGCACGGAAGGGTCTGAGGAGTCGGAGGCGGCCTCTTCAGCACCGAGCGATATGCCTGTTGAAAAGCGCGATGCTCCCAAAATCACTCTACAGACGTTTGAAACTCGCAAAAGTTTCGACGATGCTAGAATCCAGGATTCGGCACCAACGCTCGTGACGCGTCTCAAAAGGCGACCGGCCACAAAACGAACAGGCTCCGCAACAGATATCTCTACAACCGGCAACCAAGAGGGAATTACTGAAGCTTCGTATGAGGACGAGGAGGATGAGATCTACATGAAGGATGCCTATCTCGTTTTCCGGGCCATGTGTAGGTTGAGCACCAAACCACTTTCCGTTGAGCATGTCTTGGATCCAAAGTCGCAAGGCGTGCGGTCGAAGTTACTTTCTCTCTACATAATTCACACCCTTCTCAGCAATCACATTCAGGTTTTCACCTCACCTCATTCGACCATCCGAAGCAGTACCAATGATGAGCCAACTTCTTTTGTGCAGGCCATCAAGCAATATTTGTGTTTAAGTCTGAGTCGGAACGGGCCAAGCTCGATGAAACAAGTCTTTGAAGTCAGCTGCGAAATCTTCTGGTTGATGCTAAAGGACCTTCGCGTCATGCTCAAGAAAGAGATCGAGGTGTTCTTGAAGGAGATTTACTTCAACATTCTTGAAAAACGCGTCGCACCGGCATGGCAGAAGCAGATGATTCTAGCCATGCTGACTCGATTGGCTGGCGATTCTAGAGCGATAGTTGAAGTGTATCTCAACTATGACTGCGACCGCACAGCTCTTGACAACATGTTTGAGAGGATTATCGAGCACCTGTCCAGGATATCGAGTAATCCGGTAACAATCACGTCGCTACAAGCGCACTCATTTCAAGACCATCTAGCAAAACTCGCCGAGAGTCCATCCAAAAAATGGGGACTTCGTGTCGTTCTACCACCCTTGAATACGGGCTCGATCCATGCTCCAGTAGAGATTGACCAAGGTTATCCGGCAGAATATGCTATGAAGTACGAGGCTCTGGAGGCGCTTGTTCAAATCCTGCGATCATTGGTCGATTGGTCCCAACAAGCCATATCTGAGACAGCTGTGGTCCCCAATGGTGATTTCAGAGGATCCGTCGACGAGTCACGAGAATCTCTTGATCGGGCTCAATTGCTGTCACCATACCTGGGTGGAAATGACAGCCCTAGTGCTGGATCTGCTAGTCCTGTCGCTGAAGATGATCCCACCCAGCTCGATCGCGAAAAACAGCAAAAGACCGCCATGTTCAACGCCATCCGACAATTCAATTTCAAGCCCAAACGGGGCATCAAGACACTCATCGACAGCGGATTCATTAAGTCAAGCGCACCGAGAGATATTGCCCAATTCCTACTTACCAATGATACTCTCAACAAGGCGGCACTTGGAGAGTTTCTTGGTGAAGGAGATCCCGAAAATATCGCCATTATGCATCAATTTGTGGATCTCATGGATTTCAAGCAAACGAGATTCGTAGATGCTTTACGACGATTTTTGCAGTCTTTCCGACTTCCTGGAGAAGCGCAGAAAATTGATCGCTTCATGCTCAAGTTCGCTGAACGATACACTCTTGGAAATCCGAAAGCATTTGCCAATGCGGACACAGCCTACGTCCTTTCGTACTCAGTCGTGATGCTGAATACTGATCAACATAGTGCAAACGTGAAGTCGCGCATGACTCCTGAAGACTTCATCAAAAATAACAGAGGCATCAACGACAACGCTGACCTCCCAGATGAGTACCTGAGGGGTATCTATGAGGAGATCGCAAAGAACGAGATCATCCTCAACTCCGAGCAAGAGAAGGCTGCCAACCTTGGCCAATTGCCGCAGCCATCTGCAGGACTTGCTGCAACCATCGGACAGGCTGTGATGAATGCTAGTCGTGACCTCAGAAAAGAGGAATACGCACAAACCGAGGAGATTGCAGAGAGGACCGAGGCATTGTACAAGACCTTGCTGAAAACCCAACGACGCGGCCTGTCGAGGGTGCAAGTTTCCAAATTTATCCCGGCTTCGTCCTTCAAACATGTTGGCCCCATGTTCCAGGTGACATGGATGCCTTTTCTCACTGCTTTGACCGGCGCTGCCCAGGAGACCCAAAATCTTGAGATGGTCAAGTTGTGTATGGAGGGTCAGAAGCTGGCCATTCGAATTGCTTGCTTGTTCGATCTCGATGATGCGCGTCAGGCATTCGTTGCGTCTCTGGCGAGATTCACCAATCTCTACAATCTCAGTGAGATGCAAGCAAAGAACCTGGAAGCTCTGAAGGCACTCTTGGAAGTTGCACAGCTCGAAGGAAATTCCCTTAAGGGTGCATGGAGAGAAGTCCTGACATGCATCAGCCAGCTAGATCGCTTCCAACTTATCTCCACTGGTGTCGATGAAGGTGCGTTGCCAGACGTTCTCAAGGCTCACACCCAAGGTCGTGGCACACAGCGGAAAAATCTGAAAGTACCCAAAGGCCATCGTCCGAGGACCCAAAGTGGCAACTACAATTTCCAAGCCGACATTGCGGCGGAAAGTAGATCTGCAGATGTCATTCGTAGCGTGGACCGCATCTTCACTAACACCTCAAAAATGTCGGGCGAGGGTATCCTCTATTTCGTAAAGGCTCTGACGCAAGTGAGCTCGCAGGAGATCCAGTCGTCGGGTCAATCGGAGTCACCACGAACCTACAGCCTCCAAAAGATTGTCGAGGTGAGTGGGTACAATTTGACCCGTGTTCGTTTCGAGTGGGCGAACATTTGGCAAGTCCTTGGACAGCACCTTAGTGAAGTTGGCTGCCACACTAATACAAACGTCGTCTTCTTCGCGCTCGACTCACTGCGACAACTTTCCATGCGCTTCATGGAGATCGTGGAACTACCTGGGTTCAAGTTTCAAAAGGACTTTTTAAAGCCATTTGAGCACATCATTGGCAATTCTCAAGTCGTAACTGTCAAAGACATGGTTCTTCGATGTCTTATCCAGATGATACAGGCCAGAGGCAAGAACATTAGGTCTGGCTGGCGGACCATGTTTGGAGTATTCACTGTCGCTGCTCGCGAGCCCTATGGTGAGCATCCTCCCAGAACTTGGATAAACAAGCCAAACTAACCATGAGCAGAGGGCATTGTGAACCTCGCGTACGACAACGTCACCCAGATTTACAACCTCTACTTTGGCGTCGTGATCTCTCAAGGCGCCTTTGCCGACCTGATTGTATGCTTGACACAGTTCTCAAAGAACCACAAGTTCCAGAAAAAATCGTTGCAAGCCATTGAAATGCTCAAGTCGACAGTCCCGAAAATGCTGAGGACGCCAGAGTGTCCGCTTTCTGCAAAGAGCGGAAAGACTAAAGATGCTCCGACATCTGATGCGCCATCACAACCAACGCAGCAGACAGAAGAAGAGCAATTTTGGTTTCCTGTTCTGTTTGCTTTCCACGATGTGCTTATGACTGGTGATGATCTAGAAGTCCGGTCACGGTATGCAAATGCCTCTCGATGGTGTGGCTGATCAAACTAACAACGTTGCAGAGCACTGAATTACCTATTCGAAACGCTTATGAAATATGGAAAGCAGTTCCCTCTTGACTTCTGGGACATACTATGGCGTCAACTTCTCTACCCAATCTTCATGGTCCTTCGTTCGAAGTCTGAGATGTCCAAGTTCGCCACCAACGAGGAACTTTCCGTCTGGCTCTCCACGACCATGATTCAAGCGTTGAGAAACATGATTACTCTTTTCACACACTTCTTTGAATCGCTGGAGTACATGCTGGACCGGTTTCTGGACCTGCTCATTCTCTGCATTTGCCAGGAGAATGATACTCTTGCTCGCATCGGCAGCAACTGTTTGCAACAACTTATCCTTCAAAATGTTGGCAAATTCACATCAGATCACTGGAACAAGATTGTTGGTGCTTTTGTGGAGCTCTTCGCTCGCACCGAGGCCACTGCACTCTTCTCAGCTGCGACTTCTGCATCTTTCTCTAGGCCCGTCCCTAATGGCAATGGTTTGCACCTCCCGAGTCCCACCCATTCTGCTGGAACGAGCATCTCCGACCTCCCACTCAGTGCCACAGGTTCGGAACATGACATGAACAGCCAAGGAGATAATGCGTTAGGAATCAATGGTGTCCCTTCGCAATCCATCCGGCCTCGCGTCTACAGCAATGCGGATGAGCTTGATTCGTCTACCACTCCTCGCCCTGGAAATCACCAGCCTCACGATCTCGAAGAATTCCGTCCTGAATCTGATTCACAACAGACTCCCGTTGTGGTCACCGCCGCTCGCAGGCGATTCTTCAACCAAATCATCACTAAATGTGTTCTTACCCTCCTGATGATTGAAACCGTGAACGAACTCTTCTCCAACGACGCAGTGTACACTCAAATCCCTTCCACAGAACTTCTCCGTCTCATGGGCCTTCTCAAAAAGAGCTACCACTTCGCAAAACGCTTCAATGGCGATCGTGATCTGCGAACCAGGCTCTTCAAAGAGGGGTTCATGAAACAACCGCCCAACCTCTTGAAACAGGAATCGGGTGCCGCTTCCGTCTACGTCAGCATCCTATTCCGCATGTACCACGACACAGGACCCGAACGTCTCGCCTCACGCGAACAAACAGAAGCGGCACTCGTCCCGCTCTGCGCCGATATCGTTCAATCCTACGTCGACCTAGACGAAGAAACGCAGCAACGCAATATCGTTACCTGGAGACCTGTCGTCGTCGACGTGCTCGAGGGGTACACGCATTTCCCGACCGAGGAGTTTGCGAAACACATCCCCGCTTTTGGGCCGCTGGTTGTGGGGCTGATGAATCGGGAGATGGGACAGGATCTGCAGAGGTGTGTTCAAGGTATTATCGCGAGGGTCTTTGAGGAGAGGCTTGGTGTCGAGGTTGGTGGCGCGATTGTGGGGAGGGGTGTTAGTGTTTCGGGGACGCCGATGAGTGAGAGGAGTAGTTCTGTTTTTGGTGGTGGGGAGAGAAGGGGCAGTCGGGGTCGTTGAACAGTGTGTTGCACTTAAGTTTTGGTGAGGTCCGCGCGACTGTTCTTCATCCCGTCGATGAACTGGACTGTTTTTTGTGAGCATTGTTAGGTTTGGGGGCTCATCAGAGAAATGTACCTGTGCTGGACGCACAGGCATCGTTTGTAGAATATGTTTTGGACATTGGAAGGGTAAGGGAAAGTGCCACGGCCAGCCAGCCGGCAATGTCAGCACATTTCGAGCATTGCGGCTCTGCGCGCCTTGCCAGTTCTCATTCTCTTGGCTGTGTTTCAAACCACCGACTCTCCTGGCGTCATTGCGATCTTCCTCTCCCCTTTCGACACAAGGACACCGTCCCATTTCGTCGCCGAAAAGACATCTCTCTCCTCAAGACCGTTGGTGTGAGAGAGACTCGGACCCCGCCCGCGATCGACCCGTCGATTGGTCGGCCTGGAATCAATTCACTACACCGAGGGGAATATTCTGTCTCTGCATCTTCCAGTCCCAACACCACTTCCTAAATTGCCGGATTGGAACTGGATATTCCATGTTCTTGGTCCATCGGAACGCTTCAACGGGAGTGGCGTATCCCTGCCTTGTAGGAATAGTGCGGCTTGGTGACTTCAGGAACGTGGTGTGAAGCTCCCGGTAGGATGGCGGAATGTCTCTTACCCTGGTCCCAGCTTGGGAAGTCAGGGCTGAGTAGCTACAGCCGCGAGGGATCCTGGAAATGAAATAGGACTGTTGCACACTGTCTTGAGATATATGGTTCGAATTCGCGTTGGGCAGTGTTTCGATGCACTGGTATTGGAAACGGACCAAGATCGAGAAAACAATACTTGATTGTCTTGCCATCTCCTCTTTCCCTCAGGAGTTGTTGTCACTATTTCAAGGGTATATCCCGTCCCTCAAACCATTCATTGTCCAGCCCACCCAATATATAATACGCACATGCAAGAAATTACAATTCGCGTATCACCCTATCCCCGCGTGTATGCGAAAGACTTTTCATGTCCTGAGTTCAAAGCGCCCAATTCCAATCAACCACAGCGCCTAGCAATGCTGAACGCTCACAAAAATATACGCACAGAACGAAAAAAAAAGAATAGAAAAAGAGAGAGAAATGTTTGAAGTAAAACAGTATGGGGTATCATGGTTTAGCTTTTGGAGTTTGGAGGGAAAGACAAATTTCAGACGGGGTCTATTGGTTTTCCGCATCTTCGGCTGGGCAAAAGGTTTTGAGGACGAGTTTTAGGCGGGGGAGTTGGATGGGCTTGGAAACGAAATCGTCCATGCCTGCTTCGTGGCAGCTCTGGTGGAAAGGATGGTTAGAATCGAACAACGCGTCAATCGGGAGACGTGTAATATACCTTGACGTTTGCTTCATCCGAGTAAGCGGAAAGGGCGACGATGGGGCCTTTGTAGCCTGCTTTTCGGATGAGGATCGTGGCCTCGAGGCCGTCCATATTTGGCATCTGTAAATGAACTTTTAGAACTGGTCAAAGCCAGTAGCGAGGATATGAATTTACCTGAACATCCATGAAGATGAGATCAAAATTCTCGGTCTTGGCCATGTTCTCGAGGACGAGGTCGTATGCTATTTTACCATCCGCGGCAATCGTTACATCCGTAACCTTCACCATCTTTAGCAGACGTTGCACAACAATTTGATTTGTCTTGTTGTCTTCGGCAACGAGGATCTTCAAACTACGAGCGTGTTCCAACGATGCAGTCGAGTCCTTTGAGACATTCCCAGACTGTGAAACAGACGGTGATGATGTATTCGTAGAAAGAGGTGTACCATTGGCTCGCGTCTCCGGTATGTCAGCAAAGCTGCGGGTACTCTTCGAGTCGTCTTCTTTGTGGCCTAGTGTGTCCACGCTGTGGCGGTTTTCTGCTTGGCGGAAGGACTCGCCGCTGATGCTGTTACGAGGCGAGTTGAGTCGTATCGAACCGGTGGCTTGCGACGATGCAGTACTGTCCGACCGAGCGCTGATTTGTTTGAGCGGAACGCGCATCGTGAATGTACTGCCAACGCCTTCTTGGCTCTTCAATTCCATGGACCCAGACATCAATGAGGATAGTTGAGCGCAAATGCTCAGACCCAGCCCTGTGCCTTGAAATTTCTTGCTCAGTGCCATGTCTCCCTGGAAAAATGGTTCAAACACCCGCTCTTGAACATGTGCGGGCATTCCTGAGCCGGTATCTACCACTTCCCACTCGAACACCACATCGCGAGCACCCACAGGTGAGGCATTCGCAGTGCGTGATGCGGGAGAGGCCTGTACTGGGTGGTCTACCGCGTTGATCTCATTCGCCGTCGCCGTCATCGTCTTCTTCAGGTTCAACGAAGTCGGTGTTTCAGAACGCTGTAAGCTAACCTCTTGTATAGGCGCTCGTCTCGGATTCCGCCCCGAGCCCTGTCTCGACAACGAGTTCTGCTTCGACAACATCGATCCTCCTCTACTGATAGTCTCGGATTCGCCCATACAGCGGACGACGACACGTACGTTGCCGCCCGCTGGAGTGAACTTCAAGGCGTTTGAAGTGAGGTTGTTGACGACCTGAACAATGCGGGTCTTGTCGCCCCAAAGAACCATATCCCTCACTCGACCGCTTCCGAACGGACCAAACTCCTTGCGGTCAATGGCGCCGGTTCCGTCATATACGGCTGCATCGTTAGGACCCTCGAAGACGATTTTGAAATCCACCTCTCGCTCCTTTGCGAGCAATGAGAATGTCGAGAAGACCTGGGTCGTAATGTCTCGAACGCGGAACTCGCCCTCTTCAAGTACGATGTTATGGTCGGCCTGGTTCTTGCTAAAGAGGAGGAGGTCCTGAATGAGCTTGTCGAGCAGATCGGCTTGGTTGTGGATCATCTTCATGTCTCGCTTCACAATCGCCAAGCTTGATTCTGCTTGCGATGCCTGGGCAATTCCGAGAATCCCGTTGAGGGGCGTCTTGAGCTCATGAGAGATGTTAGCCACGAATACTGTTTTGGCCTCATTTGCAGACTCTGCTGCCCGCTTGCTTAATTCGAGCTCGGCAGTCCGCTGCTGAACCCGCTCTTCCAAGGTTTCACACTGCACCACAAGCTCGTCCGACATCTCATTGAAAGTAGTGGTCAAGTCGGTCAATTCGTCCAGGATGAAGTGGTGTCGGTCTTTTACCTTGGCTGGTATCCGGAATTGCCTCCGTTTCCTCTCCTCGGACTTTTCCGATTCAGTCTGCACATTCCGGTGTCTCCAGTTCGATATGCCGGCAAAGAAGCCATCCTTGCGAGCCAATTCAGAATTCGTCCCAGGCGACAGTGCTTCATCGGCCGAATCGGTGTGTAGGCTCGAACTTTCATTTGGGCCGTACCCAGGAGCGAGCACGGAATTCCGAGTCGCATCTCTTAGACGCAAGATAGGAGCGGTCGAGTAATGTACCGTGGGCATCATGAAAAGCAGCACACCTCCCAGCGTGCCGAATACACAGGCTAGTATGACTGTTTTCAATTTGGTAATTGGTTGCCAGACCTCGTGATGGGATTGCTCAACCACTAGGAGCCAGTCCACAAAATCATCATTCGGTATTGTCGCATAGCCAACTGACACCGTAATGCCCTGTTCATTCTTCGTGGTGAGATACGACCCCGCGTTATTCCAACTAGATGGTGGATCGGTCCAAGCCTTTTTAACAGCGGGAAAGGAATTGTAATCAAAGTTGCGATCACCAAGGGCTGTGCTATCGTGTCGATGCATCGTGTTGTTTGGAGGAAAAACGAAGCGAGCGTCAAGCTCCCTCGGAGCACTGGATCCAGAATTGATGACACCCTTTGAGAGTCGATTGGTAGGATTATTCGGTCCCACTATCAAGGCCACGCCAGTCTGGTCCAATCCCTCCTGCTGGCCCTGGAGGGGGTTTGTGATGAGGACAGTGTCGACAATTATTGTCATCCAACCAAGGACATCGTCGCGCGAAGTATTATTAATAACTGGTAGAGTCATGGAGGCGAGAGAGTAGCTGCTGTTGATCGACCATGGTCCAATAAAAAGCGTGCTCGTGGAGTCCAAAACCAAGCCACCAAAACAAGCTCTTTTCGAAGTCGAGGGTCCACTGTAGCAACTGCTTCCATATGTCAAATTCGGATACAGCGGCGCCGGATATCCAAGTGCTGTTTCGTCTCCAAGAAAGACGGGATCTCCATTGGGGTATTTGTACGGTAACTGTACCACCCCATCTAGATCGACACCGGTACCTCGCAGCACTGTCGTGTTGGCTCCCAGACTGTCATTTGTTGCAAAGACCTGGGCCTGCATAAGGATACCACTACTGGCCGCGCCATTAAGAGCCGTGCCCAAGTCCTGGATAGCTCGCGCCCAATTGGCATCAGTATTGTTTCCTTGCACATATCTCTGGAGAGAACTTTGTATCTGCACACGGGTCGCGACTGCCATCACACTGCTTGCAACGAGGGAAAGGGCGGTGCCAACATTGGCGGCTTTGAGGGACGCGGTAAGAACCAATTTTTGAGATCTGAAAAGAAAAGAGGTCAGCACCACCGGCGTTGAGAGCATCTTGCTGGGACACGAACCTAATGTCCAGTACGAAATCGTGTATGGTAAGCTAGATGTTGGAATTAGAACTTTCGTCTCCGGCAGTCGCGTTCACGATGTCTTACCCAGACTGCGAGAACCAGTACCGTCGCAACTATCAGGACTGCGCTCAACACCAGCACTGCCAACTGCAGGCGGATTCCGATTCGCATCGTGAACATGGCTTGCTCTGACCGGCGCGGATCAGAGGCCGGTGCCAAGGTGTCGCCGGTAGACGAAAAGGAGGAGGTCGTTGCCGCCTGTGGGTTCTTGTCTTGAGGCGAAACAGTCACGCTGGGGGACATTCGTCTTCCGTCTGGTGCCTCTGATATTCCATTCCTCGTCGTGTATCCTGAGGACCGAGCCACGCTTGCTGAGCCTGCCAGCAAAGGCAGGGCGTATATCGACTCTTGGCGGCCGCTGTCCTGTAGTCGGAGCCTGCGGATGGGACCTGGGCCGTAGGTTTGGAGCCTTCAAGTTGCGATGGAGGCTGCTCGAGGCGACGCAGAGGGAGGGACAGAGCTGTTCCGGGGCAATTGTTCGATCAGGGTAGCTCGTACGGCCGCAGTTGTGCTGAGAAGAGGGTATCCGGTAGTCGCCCTCTTGGCAGAGAAGACTCGGCGACGGCTTTGGACAATAATGGGACCGACGTGTGGAGGAATTGGCCTCGCACTAAGGGGTCGAGTGCTGATGGCACAGTAGTCAGTAGTCCGTAGTCAGTACCTACGAGTGCCCATGGCTAATTCCAGACCTCCCCAGCGCCACCTTTGCCGTGTCTCTCCAATCTCGGCAGAAGCAAATGATTGGCGACCCGGCCTTCGAGTCCTGCAACAAACTCCACCACGAGTCCATGCCTGGCTCTGCATCTCCACTCGGCGTGCCAGGCTGCCTCCCACACGCAGCCGCTAGAGTCCGGCCGCTACCAGAGGGCAGAGGCCCTGGTGCGGCTGAGCAGCCGTGACAGCCAGCAGGCCCAGCAGCCCAGCAGCCCAGCACCACGGCCGCGTGTACGCCGCCCTTGTATAGGCTATAGCAAGGGGGATGACTCGGGCTGCTTCCGCGTATTCCTGAATCCTGAGGGAGCTGCCGTTTTCCTCGTTCTCCGCACAGCCAATCTCAAACAGCAGTTCCTTTGAGATGCGCGTCCTCGCGGCTTTCGATGAAGGCTATACATTGTACTCCTACTCTAGTTCCTGATCGCCCAGATCCGTACCATTGCCGTGGTACCATAGATCGCACTTTTCACCCCCGCCCCAACTCCAAGCGGCATCCGAATTCTGCTTACTACCTATGTACATATGCCACCTGCAGCCGGCTACCAAGGATGAACCTGTTGATCTTTGAGCTTCGCCTGCACACGCACAACCATCGTCGATTTCTATACCGGGTTACCGGTTGACTGTGAGATTCCTGCATGCCAGCACATCTTGACCTACTCCCGTTTCTACTGCTGGCCGCTGCATCTTACTCCAGCGTGACAGCATTTCCATTGCCTTCCCTCACTCAGCCCACGCTTGGAGGAAGCATTTTGAACATCTTCGATGCTGTCTTGGGTTCTGACGGGCTTGACTTTGATTTCCCGCCTCGGCTAGAGTTCATCCGAGATAATATGCCAAGAAATCACGACAGGCTCATCCAACACCAAGCCTGTTTCCATAATAGGGTGGCACTAAACTTACCGTACTTTATTCTTAACGTACCGTACTTTAGATTCATAACCTATTATATATTAGTTAACTAATTAAAGGCCTAGAATCTATATAGTCTCTATATATATAATATAATACTTCCCTCTATTCTTACTATTCTATTATACTTAAGCTACCTCCCTTATATAATTTATACTAAAGTATAAGCTACTATATAAGTTACTTTACTACCTTAATAGGAAGTATACTAAAATATATAATAATAAATTAATATTAGATAGTACGGAATGCGATATTAGGAAGATAGATTTAAGGCCTCTAATTAGTTAATTAATATACGGTAGGTTAAGAATCTAAAGTACGGTACGTTAAGAATAAAGTACGGTACGTTTAGTGGCAGCCGTATAATATTCAAGTCTTCATTTCGAAAATCCTCCTCGACTAATGATCTTGACATGCAGGTTTACATGACCTTGCTCACTATGAGGACAGGCACCGCTTTGCCGTGACACTCCGCTCGCAGTCAAGGTTCACTATGAAGCGCGCCTCCCCGCCATGAGAACAGGAAAAACGCATCTTGAGGACCGAAGTCCGATCGCATAATTTTAGCTCCAATGCACTCAATTCCTCCAGGGAGTAACAGAAGCCGTGCAATCTCAGGCCTAAAGTAACTTGTAGCTTGCGGATTCTTTCACAGAGCGGCCCAAAGAAAGAACGTCGGCTACCATTAACATACTGCCCTGCGCAGAGTTACACACATACCACATCACGCAAAATTCCACGCTCAGCGCGGCGAACGTACTCATCGATCCTCATGCGCTGTTCAGGCTTCCTAGCTCTCTCCCTCGTGGCCATGGCATGCGCAGGAGAAACCCTCCTCTACCGCAACACCTTTAACTCTTCCTCCTCCATATCAACCTGGATCCCCGAAGGTCCCCTAAACGCAACAGTCTCAAACAACACGCTCGAACTCCGCGGCGCCGGGAAACCAGACGACTACTTCGTCTACTGGCTCCCCGAAGTCTTCCCCGATCACATCCGCATATCCTGGGAGTTCTCTCCCATCCAAGAGCCCGGTTTGGCAATGTTCTTTTTCGGCGCCACATCAATAACAAATGGAAGTATCTTCGATCCTGGGCTGAAGGAGAGGAATGGGAGTTATGCGCAATACCACTCTTCCGATATCAAGTTACTACATGCCTCGTACTTCCGTCGCCGGTGGCCGGAGGAACGAGCCTTTCATCTCGCGAATTTGAGGAAGAGTCCTGGATTTCATCTTGTCGCCCAGGGAGCTGATCCGTTGCCGGATGTTGGTGATGTGAATGGGGCCTTCTATAAAGTCGAGGTTATCAAGGATGGAAAGATGGTGAGGTTTTCGATCAACGGGTTGTTGATTTTTGAGTTTGATGATGGGGAGACGGGGACGGGGACGGTGGTTAGAGGCGGTAGGATCGCATTGAGGCAGATGCAGCCGCTTGTTGCCAGGTATCGTAATTTGGAGGT
This sequence comes from Venturia carpophila, assembly GCA_014858625.1. Classification (NCBI taxonomy): domain Eukaryota; kingdom Fungi; phylum Ascomycota; class Dothideomycetes; order Venturiales; family Venturiaceae; genus Venturia; species Venturia carpophila. The sequence goes on from JACTAK010000005.1 coordinate 2,055,615, forward strand.
GTGGAGTCTGTAGAATGGATTGGGGGGAAAGGCGACGTGGCAGGTGGGTAATCTGCAATCCATGTTTTTGAGCAGGGCTCTCTTACTAAGTGAGTCTTGTGTTGGTTTGTTAGTACTTGAAGAAATATGAGGCGGAGGCGCGCTCAACGATAGTGCAAACTCAAACTATGGCCTGGTCTGTCTCACAAACATCTGTCTTCTAGGGTGTTGAATCTGCTTCACCAAGTCTACCCATCTCTCCTCCCATCAACACCCACTCATTCTCCCAAGAGCTACCTACCGACCATCGCCATCCCGTTTCAATCCTCGCCCTCAAAATTCTCATCAGCCCCAAACTCATCAACAACCCACTGGCAAAACCTCTCCCACAGCAACAACCACTCCGTCAACCTGTCCGCCTTGACCGAATTCCCCGCCGCCCCCAACTTGATCTGCAAGATCCATTCTTTCTGCGTCTGGTCCTCAAACGCGGCCCAACGCACACTGTTCTCCGCCAGGGAGCCCAGGCCCGCGAGACCGAGGTTCTCCCACCCTTGCAGAGCTTGCCAGAAGTCGTGGCTGAGACCTGCCGTTCCGTGGCCGAGCAGGGCCGGGTCGTCGTTGCAGAGGGAGACGGGGACGCCTCGCGCGAGCAGGGCGGGGAGGGGGTTCGACATGATGGAGCTCGTGAGCCGGAGGACCTCATTCGAGACGGGACAACTTTCGATGAGGATTTTCTTGTCTTTGGCCATGTCGATGAGGAGGGGGTGTTTGAAGAGGGAGAAGCCGTGGCCGATGCGGCGGGTGCTGAGGAGGATGGCGTCGAAGAGGTTTTCGTCTGTCGAGTCGCCGTCGCCCAGTGTTTCGCCTGCGTGGAAGAAGAAGGGGATGTCGATTTTTTCGATGGCGCATTGTTTTTTGAACCAGAAGAGTTCGGGGACGATGTCGGATAAGGGCCGGCCGTGGTCTTCTTGGCCCACTAGGTCGAACCCGGCTATCAGGTGGGGGAATTCTTTCTTCACTTCGATGCAGCGTTTCATTGCTGTCATGGTTCGTTAGTGTTTACGTACGTCGGTGGGGGAGTTTGGGAGAGGGAAAGGAGTGCGAAGACAAACCTTCGATCATTTCCCTCTTGTCGATACGGCGAAGGGCCTCCCAAATTATGCGAATGCCCCAGAAACCTTTCCCTTCAGGGCTGGCTTTATACGCCTCAACCTCTCCATCGAATAGACGCACATACTCATGGAAATCCTTGTTATCTTCTGCTCCATCTGGATCCGTGCGGCTGCCAATCTGCGCACGAATATCGGCCCACAAGACGTTGTCTTCGTGCAGCTGTTCACAGAGTTTCCGAACGTACTTTTGAAAGATGGGTTTGACGTAGATGATGGAGTGGCGCAGGGCGAACGTCGATCGGAATTTGCGCCAGACGTCGTTGAGACCTTCGTGGTGGGATATGGATTCTTCGTGGGTGATTGTGCAGCGTGAAACGATCAGTTTGATGAAACCGTCTTTGCCTGAGTCTGGGAATGACTCGGCGGCCTTGTGAAGTGGAACAAATGTGTCTGGCACATAGTCCGGTGACCATATTGATATTGTATCCTTTGAGTCTGTGTTCGGGGTGTCGAAAGCAATGCTGGCATATCTCCTATTTTCGTACGTGTCTAAGCTTTTACTTGCCTTGATACAAACGTTACTCAACTCAAAAGCCTGCTCAAGGATCCACGAGGTCTCAACCATTGCTTCGAAATGGCAATGGAGAACAGCGCCCTTTGGCATTTTCCTCACAATCTTCCATAACTTCGTCTTCTCCATCCTTTCTTTGGCAAGACTGAACATCATACCGGGGTAAACGTCGCCGGCACGATCTCCTTCGCTGAGAGACTGTTCGAACTCTGACGTCCATATCGTTTGCTGTTCCTCGAATCGGATCTGGTCGACGATCGCGCAGGCTTCGCTCGCTGTCGGGGAGAGATTTTCGCGGAAAACGCGGTCTGAGGTTTTGATACCGTGAGAAAATGGAGTTGGCAGGGAAAGCATGTTGCAAATGGCTGTAGGCATGTAGGCATGACTAACCACTCCGTTGTTTCTTCTCTTGAGCTACAAGAGCATCTCGTCCGCTGAGATATTGTTGGATGAATGGATCTTCTAGACGAGGTACTCCCTCAGTTTCGTGCCATTCGTCATCTGAGTTCCAGTCGTCCTCGTAATCATCCTCGATGTCTAGATTCTCGAGTTTCTGCTCCATAATCGATGACGTCGAACCGTTGATTGATTTTGCAGAGTAACTCGATTCGAATCAGTCGCCCCCTACCTGATACGAAGATGATCTTTTCTGAAGATGTCTGGAAAATATGGAGTCTTGGTAGTTTCCGACGGTAACTCGATGTCGACACCCGCGTCGTTATCCACAGCTTCTCCACTGTCCGCACTTTACCCAATCGGGCAAGTGAATTTCAGCCTTTGCTTATCAAATCAAAGGCTTCAAACCGGCGGCTTTTTCTTCTTTACAGGACAAACAAAAGCACGTCTCCCATCCGCAAACCCTCACGAAACGGCATGCATTTCCCCATCCAGCACAACCTGCCTCTCGACCTTTCAAACCCTCCATGACCGCGTCTCCCAAATCTCCGTACAAACCCACTATTTTGGCTACATACTCCCCAACGAAGAGTCCAAATCGAGCAGCAGAAAATGGCATGTGCTGAATAATCAGTAAACAATTCCCCTAGCCTCATCCATATCGAGATCGAGAAAATCACGCATTCAGCCTCATCAAAGAATTCTCCGTGTTGATACGTCGTGACAAGAATAGCCCCAAGGCTCGATTTTCCAGAAATGCACCAAATTCAAAAGCACATTAACAACGATTGCAGAAACGAATATCCACCTCTTATCCTTCGATTCAATTCCATGAGACTGAAAAAAGAGAGATGGAAAAGGGACTGGAAGTCCCAGTATGCCAATTCGTACGTTTAGTTCAATCTTTCCCAAATCCCATCACCACCCAAACAACATGACCGTGTTACCTCTTTGCTTCATCATCTCAGCCTTTCTGACACGCACGTAATTTGAAGGCAGATAATGAACCTCCCTCATCAGCCCCGTTTCTCAGCCCCATTCGAGAAATCAATGGCGAAGAACATTCACGGAACGCTACCACGCCCGCGGTTTCACAGGTAGAGGATGGGCTTACTCCCTGACCCCCAACGATACCGATGGCCTCGTCATACCTCTAAAGATTGGAGAAGAATCGTCACACTTGGAGAAAAAAGAGAGGAAGTTGACATGTTATACAATTGGGTATGAGAGCTTGGAGGTATGTTTTAGCTTTCCCCCCGTTTTCTTCTCCTTGCGGCTTCTGTGGGGAGGTTTGGGGAGAAGAAAGGAAAGAGAAGGAAAGAGATCGGAAAGGATCAATTGACGAGTAGTGGGCGTTACAGGCGCATCGTACCTACGCCAAAACACCTCTCTTCGACAAAGATGTAGAGTATCTGAGGCCCTGGTTCACCACGGGTTCAGGTGCTCTCTACGTCAATTATCGAGGAACACGTTTGAGTTTTGTTGAGCAGTCGAGTATCTCTGCTATCGAGTTCTGGGGCATGGATCACTTCCCCACGAGCAAACATCTCGAGATGGAAGGAGCGTGTACGCTTCATGCCTGAGAACGGAGAGCTGGGATGAAGAGAGGAAGGTCCTTCAACTTCCCATTCCTATTGCGAACACTCCGGTCGTCAGTTCGGTGAGTATTGTTAGGGCCTCTAAAAGATAGATATGAGTCCGCTATTAAAATTAGACTGCTATCAGTGGTTTCTCAAAGCTTGCCCCTCCGCACAAGAGAGGACTCGCAATCCTTCACAATCCACCACCCTCAATGCGCAACTTCTGCATGGTCAAGTCGCTTCATTGCTACATAGATGGTAACCAGGATCTTTGATTCAAGTAGGACCACATTGGTCCCACAATATCCTATCCATAGATGGCATCGTTCACCATCATATCGCTACCTTCTGAGTAACACGTTCACTCACTTATGCTGGATGCCTTCTTCGGCCTGAGGCTCAACGCCCGTGATCTCAGCCGCAAGCTTCTCATGGCCCTTGCTTACATCATCCTTCATGAAGGGGAAAGTAATGACCTCCTTGATACTGTAGTGGTCAGTCAGGAACATGACCAATCGATCGATCCCGAGACCCCATCCTCCTCTATACGTAGTGTTAGCTTCGTCCAGAAAAGGCGTATGTTTAGCCGGGCGCAGAAAAACTCACGTAGGCGGCAATCCAAACTCGAGCGATTGACAGAACGTCTCATCAATCAATTGTGCCTCGTCATCACCTTGGTCCTTCTGTCTGGCCTGCTCCTCGAATCGCAAACGCTGGTCAAACGGATCATTCAACTCGGTGTAAGCGTTGCAAATCTCCTTCTTGCAAACGAATGCCTCGAATCGCTCGCAGAGACCCTTCTTGGAACGATGGTATTTGGCTAGCGGACTCATCATCTGCGGATGACCAATGATGAAGGTAGGACTGATACAGGTCTCCTCGATGAATTCACCGACAAGTTTGTCAACCATACGGGCATTGGTCAACGGTGGCGGACAGTCAACCTTCATCTTGGCGAGAACAGCTCGTAGGAACTTGTTGGTCTCGTCCGTGTGTAATTGGTCTCCCGGTGGGAATTTTTCGCCTGTGGCTTCCTCGAGTGCAGGGATCATCTCCACTCGACGCCATGGCTTCTCCCAGTTGACCTCAAACTTCTCGCCTGATTGGGTGTGGTACTCAGTCTTGTAGCTGCCAGTGACCGATTTGACAAGGCCTGAAACCATGTCTTCGGTGGTTTCCAGAACGTCGTACATGTCTGCGAAAGCCCAGTAGAATTCGCAAGTCGTGAACTCAGGGTTGTGCGTCAAATCGATGCCCTCATTTCTGAATTGTCGGCCAATCTCGTAAACACGATTCAGACCTCCAACGGTAAGCATCTTGAGGTACAACTCTGGAGCAATCCGCATAAACAGGTCCATTCCGAGCTCGTTATGAAACGTCTTGAAGGGCTTAGCGGTAGCACCGCCCGCGATCTTGTTCATCATTGGTGTTTGAACTTCAAGGAAATCTCGGTCGTCCAGGAATCGTCGGATGTACTTGATGATCTTGGAGCGGGTAATGAAGGTGTCGCGTGTCCGGTCGTTCATGATCAAGTCCAGAAACTTCTGCCTGTGTCGCTGCTCTTGATCCTTGAATCCGTAGTGTGCTGTGGGTAGTAGGTGTAGGCAAGGTGTGAGGAGGATGACTTCGCGAGCGAAAATGCTGAGTTCACCAACATCGCGTCCTTTTGGTGCGGTTCTGCCTGGGTATCCAACGATTCCGATTATGTCACCACGCTGTAGGGTGTCGTGGACTTCGACGAACTTCTCTGGGTCGGTCGCGTTGTTTGCCTGGCACATCACCTGGAACGTGTGTCCCTCTGCTTTCGTGTCAGCCATGTCCATACTTCATTAGGTTGATTCTACCATACCTGACTTGACGTCGTAGAACCTGAGCTTGGAGCTGGACGCTCGCATCGTGATGATCCTAGCTCCCAGACGTATCTCCTCATTCTCATTGGTCTCGCCCGTCTTGAGGTGTTCGTACTTTTTAACAAAGTCTCTGGGAACGAGGGTGGAATTGAACTTGTGAGGATAGCTGTCGGCATGTTAGCAATAGAGTCTTCCAACTACCACAAAGCCCCTGGGAAAGAGGCTGGAAGCTCGCAAGCACCCTTAAACTCAAGTTCGGGCAAATCATTTCCCACCAAAGCCCTGGCAATCTTCCACAGAAAACCACCAGAGCCTTAGCGAACCTAATTCCCAAGCCATTGAACCTTCCTCTACTTCCTAGACTGCAAAAAGAGCAAACCCACGGATTGACCTTCTCCTCCTTAGTATCAAGCATCCCCTTGATCTGCCGACTCCTCATCTCGAAATACTGATTCGGATTCAAATCAGAAACATCAATAACCTCCTTCTTCTTCGCAACCACCGGCGCCGCCGCCGCCTTCTCGGCCTTCTTCTTCGCTGCCTCCCGTGCCTTGATCCTCTTCTTCATTTCGCTCTTCGACACCATCTCGCCCGTCTCTTCGTCCCTTTGCAGATTCGGGGCATTGGGCGCTACGCTCTCGCCAGCTAGAGGTGCGTCGGTGGAGGAGGATCCAATGGCGGCATTCTGGACTTGTTCTGTGATTTGTTGGACCTGTTCGCCGAGTTGCCCGACGGCATTCTTGATGGGCTCGGCCATGATGGCGTGGGGAGTCTGGATTGGTTTGGTTGGAGCCCTCCTGGTTTGGCTTGATGGGAGCCCTTTTATCTTGTCTTGGTAGGAGCTCTCAGTTGAAGCCAATGATCCGGCTCAAGCGAAATTTGTGCAAGTGTTGTTGTGTACACAGTAGAAGAGTCACCAAATAATTTAGCAGTCATAATTTGAGTGACACAACCCAAAGTGGGGCAGGGATCGTGAGTCGATCGACCCCTCGTTTAGCGAACGCCAGCATTCAAGATAAAAAGACGAGTGAAGTAGGGAAAACCCTTAGGTACAGAGGAGTTGGTCCCCATACAATAGCTTCGACAATTCAGTGTCCCTATGTAGTGTCTAACTCAGAACTATTACATTTAATTCGAGATCGAAAACAATACATTTTTGGCAATATTCACTTCTCAGGTAGTAGTAAATTCACCAATATATAATGATTCCATCCTGGAGCCAGCGAGAAGGATAGTGCAAGGGTGAATTTATTGTGCTTGAAGTCACCGCCTAGTACTCGTAATCATATACCTCATATACAGCCTTACTCGAGTAGTCACAAAAGAGCACTCTCTCACTGGCGGATATGCCCTGATTACTCTCAACCCTCCTCCATCTCCCATCAATCGAGAAACTAAGATTTAAGGCAGTCTCCCTCCTGACGCGAACCAGAGGTCCTCCCAAAAGGAAGTGAAAGAAAGACAAAAGTATGCATCAATAATACAAGAAGAGCACGAACGTCCAAATATTACAAATCTTATACCCACAGACCACAGGAAAACTCCCATTTTATCGTCGCTGCCCTGCAAACCCAAAGTCGAACCCAGGTCAATGTAAACCCCTGGAACACGATATCAGAACCCATTGTAAATGCTTGCTTACTTGCTTGTTTGCTCTTCCTATCATGATCTCCCTCATCTCGAAAGCTTTTTCGGAACCTCTCTAACCCAGCATCTTCGCTGGTAAGGGCACTCGCTGGAAGAGCTAACGACACACGCTTCTCCAATCATCTCAAACCCCATCACTGATTCTTATGAGCATCGCAGACCTCCACAAATTTCTTCGCCTCCTCCTCAGAGGCGACCTGAACGACCCATTGCTCCACCTTATTCGTCGCCGGATTGATGACGCCGAACCGCACACGCTTAACAATTTGCTGGTATTTCATGCTGGCCATTAATCGCGTGTTCATGACAATGCCTCCATTTGGCACCTTCTTCATCAAAATCTTGGTCACACCGGTAGCTTGATCTTTGAGAATAGCAATAGGACCAATGCCCTGAGTTGCCCAAGCGTCCGCCTTCTTCCCTGCTGGATCAACGTCATACCGCGATACTTTAACCTTTTCTTGTTCAAAGAGGACATCGTGACCTTTCTTAGCCGCCTCCATACCGATAAGGTCGCTCTGCGGGTCGTTGCTTGTCTCCTCAAGCTCGCCTCCCGTCGTCTCGGCTCCGGAGACGTCTGAAACTCCAGGAGTTGTGGCGCGGGATGTGGCACCAGAAGGAAGAACAGAGGAAGAGCCGCTGGGGGCGAACAGACTCGCACTCGATTTGGATGCACCAAACAAGGACGATCCAGGGGCGTTTGGTCCGAACATAGAAGACACAGGCGCCGTTGATGCGCCAGATGGAGTTGGACCAATAGGCGAGAAAATGAAGCCTGTCGATGTAGTTGTTTTTGGCGTGCTTGGTGTGAAGTTAAATTTGGGAACCTCGGTGCTGCTGCTGTTAAACTTGATCGGGCTGTCTGGTTTCCATGTCTGATCTCCAGCACTACTAGACGACTGTGAACCAAAGCCAAACAGACCACCTTCTTTGGCCGGTGCAGGAGTCGGCGGCTTTGTGCCAAAGCCAAACAGACCGCCTGCATTGGCTGGTTCAGCCGTCGAAGGCTTTGTGCCAGAACCGAAAATTCCACCCTCGTTGGCGGCAGTGGCTGCAAGTGGAGTGCGTTCTAAAGACTCGTCCCGAGAACCAAAAATGCCACTACTTGGTGATGTGTTGCTCTTTTCTGTTGATACCGGGAAACCAAATAGATTGCTGCTCGTTGGCGTTGCTGGTGCTTCAGATCGCTTCTCTACTCGGTCGAACAGACTACGTCCAGAGGCGGCGTCATCACTCGGAGCATCGTCAGACTCAGTAAACCCACCATACTTACTATTTGACTGATTGTGTGACGCCTTCGGAGTAGTGGTCTGCTGAGTAACGTCTTCGTCTGAATCTTCATCATCGGCGTCACCGCGAGCGCTACCCTCGGCGTCCGATCCGGCATTAGAAAGGTGGCCGAAGATGTTACCACTGCCACTTGTCGCATTCGATCGTCCTGTATCGAAGACGGAGCCTGTGGCTGATGCTGCGGGACTGGCGCTGCGAGAGAAGTTGAATCCTCCATTCGTTGATGGAGGAGCAAGTGACGGGGTTGGGAGAGGTGTGTTGACCTTAAAGCCCAAGCATCCGTTCGTTGACGGAGCGGAGGTTGAGGCAGACGAGTCGACCTTGAAGCCGAAGCCTGAATTCTGTTGTACATTTTTGAGTTCTGCTGCCTTTGCTGCCAGCTTCTCTTCGTACTTGCGCTCCCACTCGGCCTCAGTCTCCTCATCCGAGTCGTAGTCTTCATCTTTAGCCTTCTGTTTCGCGGCTGCAGCTGCCTTGGCTGCCTTGTCGCCAAACTGCGCCATGGCGTTTGCGACGGGTGCAAATGTGGGCATTTTGAACTTGGGCACCTCTGCAGCAGGCGGCTTTGGCGTCGAGCCCTGGGCCGGAGTGCTGGGCTTGCTGCTCTCGGTCGGCTTATCGGCCTTGTCCAGGAAGTTTATGAACTTACTTGCGGTCGCTGATGACTGCGATAGTGGTGGCAGTGGAGGAGGTGTTTGAGTGACGCGGGAAGATGGCACAGACTCCGTCCTGCTCTTCTTCGGGGTCTCGTCTTCGCGAATAACATCCGGACCAGGCTTGCGCTTTCCAGACTCATCCGGTATGGATCCATTTTGCTGATGATACAGACGGGTGCCTTGGTCTTTGCCATGTTTGGCGATGAGCGTAGTTAATGGGCCCTCGATGGGAACCATAATCTTCTCGAAAAGTGTGATGTAGTTCGCCATCATCAGTCGCAGATCCATCGACTCAAAATTGGTTTCCTTGCCCTGAGACTCGAAGAAGCGCTTGTAGGTAAGGTTCAATCGACTTAGCTTGTGCTCGCGAGCCCAGTACTTCATTTCCTCAGGGTCCAGTCCAGAGTCGGAAGAGGAGACGCTGGAGCCGTGGGCAAGAACACCATTGCGAAAGTCTTCTGACATATTTTTAGACGGGGCGTCGCTACCAAGGCGATCTTGAGGATAAACTGTTCCAACTTCTTTCAAGCGAGCAATTGATGCACTGTCCATGTTTGATTCATTTGTTGCTTGGGTTGGTTCTGAAGTCATGCCGAAGATATTCTTTGACGAAGGTGTCGACTGAGAGGCTTCTTGAGATCCAAAAGTTGGGGGAAGCTTGGGGGTTTGTGAATTGGAGGCATGATAACTCGGTTTTGGGGATGAGTTTTCTGCGCCGCCAATAGGCGATGGCTCCACAATAGCAGGTTGGTTAACATTAGAGCTAAAAAGAGAAGTCTTGGCTGGTGTTGAGGAATTGGTAGTCGAAGCGAAAGGAGATATCGGGCCCGTGCTTGATTTTACAAAAATGTTCGATGTAGACGGAGTTGGAGCTTGGGGGAAAAGTGGAGGCGTTAGTTCCGCTGGTTTTGGTGTAGACTGAGGTTTCCTAGAAACGGATGCAAATGGGTTTGCTCTCGGTGTCTCTTCGGTATCATGGTTAGGCGATTCTGCGTCTTGTTTCTTCTCGAGATTGAATAGGGACTTTGCAGGTGTCTCTACTGCTTTGGGTGGCTCTGAAGATTTTGCTCTCGGTATCATGGCAAATGGATTTGGCCTCGGCTCTTCTTCAATGTGAGGATGATCAGGCGATTCCTCCCCATTCGAGAAAGAGTTGTTAGATGCCCCATTTGCGGAAGCCTCCTGTGATTTGTTCCAATGGTTGGAAACGGGCTTATCTCCACCCTTTTGAGGTGAAGCATCAGGCGACGTGCTCATAGCATCATCGTTCTGCTGTCCGAATGGTGACTTGATGGCTGGTGCGGGAGTACCGAAAAAGTTTTGGTGCGGCACTTGAGATTTTGCTTCTGCAGGTGGTTGTCCAAAAGCAGATCCTCCAGACAGCTGCTGGTTTGTGCTAGATGTCGATCCGAACATTCCGGTGCCATTTGTGCTTCCAAAAGTGTTAAGCCCGGTTGTACTACCAAAGGCCCCTCCTCCAGCAGGAGCTGTTGATGTTGCAGGTGTTCCGAATATGTTGTTACTAGGCGCAGTCGAGGAGCCAAACATGCCCGTTGATGGGGCCTGTGGATTTGCTGACGAGAAAGGATTTGCAACCGCTTGATGGTTCCCACCAAAGGAGAATATACCTGTAGGTGGAGTTGCAGCTGCTGGCTTCGAACCCCCGAAGTTGAACGAAAATCCACCATTTGAGGCATTGTTGGGCGTGGTGTTCGACGTTGCATTCGCGAACGGATTGTTTACAGGAATAGAAGCTGAAAACGCAAAGCCTGTGTCCGCGCCACCACTTCCAAATCCTCCAAATGATGCATTTGGCGATCCATTCCCAGTCAGAGGTGCGCCATTTGTAGGAGGAAAGCTCTGGGCACCATTGGAGAAGAGGCCTGACTGTGGGGTCGAGGGAAAAGTGCCAAAGCTGGTAGAAGGACGAGCGGTCGAACCGCTGGCGCCGGATCGTACACCTCTACCCTTGGCAGCTTTAATTCTAGAGGCATAAACGTTAGCAACTTCATTATGGTATTACGCTGGCGGGGCATCCGCGACGCTGACCACGGTTGTATGGCCCAGCGCGCATCGAGACCCGGCCAGCGAAAATGATGCCACCTACTTTCTGCTTGCCAACTGCGCAGCTGTGGCTCGCTTGACAGGATCAACTGCGCTGTCTGGTCCTCCTTGATCTTGCATTCTTGGGTCGTTGAAGTCGTCTTTGGTCAAATAACTTTCTGCGCCTCGTTTCAGAGCAGACATGGATGGCCACTATCTCCTGGGACAATTGCATGCGCAAAGCGCGAGCGGACGAAGGATGAAATGTCGAGAGTCTTCAAGAAGTGGCTTCCATGCGCGTTGTGGTGGTGGCCGAATGCAGGTGTGCTGTTTAGGGCGGATATCGCAGGAGGTTCAGGGCGGATGAGCCTGTAGGTGAAGAGTGCAAGGAGATGGGTCGGAGAAAGCGACGGGATGCGCGCTGAGCGATTGGAGTGGCGATGGGGAGGTTTGTGTTGAAATGGTGGTGTTTATTTATCTCAGTGTTTGGTGTTGATAGGGGCGAGGTTGTGTTGGAATGCTCAGTGCAGAGTCAGAGTAGGATCTGCCAGTGTTTTTTGGCTTCGATTTCTCCACGCTCGCTGGGCTCCTAAACCCGGTCGCCTTGGCAGATTATGACGAAGCATTTTGTATAAGGTAATATCTTGTTCTGTCTCGATTTAATCCTTTGTCTCAGACCGATTTCGAGGCCTTTTTTTCTTCATAATTTATATATGTCGAGTCTCCAAGCAGGAGTTCCTATGAAGCGACTCGGCAAGCCTGATGGTGGAAAGAATCAGGATCCAAAATAAAACAACAATTTATTCTCCACGCCGTCCAAATGCCCGTCCCAGACTATGTTCTCTCAAACACTGCTTTGTATAATCACCTTGATTGCCCCAGTCTTAGGATCCGACGCCGTCTTGAACGCATCTGTGGCATCATCCAAAGCGAACCGATGTGTGACCAGTTGCTTCAGATCAATCAAACCACTCTTCAACAACCTAATCGCCCTTGGCCAAGTATTAGAGTATCGGTACTGGAGCTTCAGATCCACCTCTTTGACCGAACACTGCATAAATGGAAGCTTGATCTCATCTTTGCCCACACCAATAATGAAAACCGTGCCCCCAAACTTTACACTGTGGATGGCACCAGCGATGGAAGATTCAACCCCAGTGCATTCCATAGCAACTGCTGGCTCATCACCCTCAGCGAGTTGAACAACCCTTTTGGCGAAGGCCTCGGGTGATTCTCCGATCTGCACTTTCAGCGTTTTGACTCCCGGGACTGCCTTTTCGGCGAACGCCAATCGTCCTTCATCAATATCTGTGATAATCAATGGCTCACATCCAGCAGCTCTACAACATATTGCCGTGATCAAACCAATTGGTCCAGCTCCACAAACCATAACCGAGTCGCCGAGTTTGATATCCGCCCTCTTGATGCCAGCAAGTGCTACACTCAGGGGTTCCAAAAGAGCTCCATGCTCGTAGTCCAAGTCGTCCGGGAGTTTGTGGCACCATATGGCAGGATGGTTGACGTATCTTCTCAGCAATCCCGGCACGGGCGGTGTAGACAGGAACTCTACACTGGGACATCCATTATATCGTCCATTCAGACATGGTTCACAGGTCATGCAGGGAATATTCGGCTCGATTGCGACGCGGTCGCCTGGTTTGAGAGTCTTGACAGAGGGATGTACAGCGAGAATCTGGCCTGCGGATTCGTGGCCTAAGATGTGATCTTCTCGGACGACCATGGTAGGACCGATGCAGCCAGCGTGCCAGAAGTGGATGTCTGAGCTGCGAAGAGAAGGTTAAGAACCGTGAATGCCATGCCAGATGAGAGAGAGAGAAATCCCATACCCGCATATTCCTGTGCTTTTGATCGCAATTGTGACTTCGCCTGGCTTAAGAGTGCTGCCACTCTCGAGAGACTCGAGACTGGGCTCTGCCGGAGCAATCCATAGATCGTGAGCTGGATTCGTGTAGACCCCTATGTTAGCCTTGCTGGGCTTCACCTCAGTGATCGTGGTAGACATGTTGAAAACGGTGCGAGACGAGGTGATGGAAGTCGCTTCAAGGGAAGGGACAGATTCCAAGACTGAGTGAAGAGTGAATCCGAGGCAGCATTCCGATTGAGACTACACGATAAATGCACGACATGGTGGAGTAATGGTACCCCGCCAAGATCTTAGTGATCATGGGACAGCCGACATGATGATTGGTGGACTTAGAGGAGATGTTGGGCCTGTTCATTAGTTGAGAGCGTGACAGGAGGAAAGATGGTTGACGAGCTGACGAGGTCGGAGTTTGGTGGTTCGGACGTTCGGAACAAGACCAGGCGAGCGTCAGGTTGCACGAGTCGAGCGACTGTGCTTCAGAGGAAGACACCTGCAGGCCTGAGGCTACAAGGCCAAACTTAGCTGAAATGACTGTGAGCCCACGACGACTTCTAATCACTGGAAGTAATGGGCCATTCCGAAAGAGCCAATCTGATGAGTGATCCAATCTGTCAAAGCCGGCCAAGCTATCTGAGGCGAATTGGTACAGCCTCACTGTTTGGTCGTGTTTGACATCTCCTAGATAGGTTCATGACTAGGCTGGGAATAATGCACAGTAGGTCGGTCATTGACACTCATCCTTATCCGATCACAAATCATTGAACAGACAAAAATGCTTTGTAGCTTGTTGAATTTGAAAATCCATCATCGCTAACTCTTCGACGAAATCTGTTCCTAGGTACCGAACTGGCCTCAACAGCCGGCTTGCGCCCAACCACTGTTTCTACCACCTCATCTTTGCTACCACTCGACAATTGAGTCATTCCAAGAGTCCCTTTTTTCTGTCTTTAAAGAACCCAAGTTCATCTTCTTCTTACACCTGTCCCCCTGCTCCAGTAAGCGCCTCATAGTTCGTCGGATTATTTCCGGGCGACCAAAGGAGACTGAGACCTCAGAAGAATCGAGAGACAATCCTATGTAACCACAGCATGCAAGATCCTTCCCAGTCTTCTACTCGACCGGATCGATATAGCGCTGGCGTTCCGCAACCCAAACCGGGACTCAGTATCCCTCTTGCAGGTTGGTCAAGGATGTCTGGAAAGTTATCAACTCTACTTCAGACAGAGCAGAGACCACCCAGTCCGTGACACGTCCACCTGCCCAGCAAAGCGAATAGGGTAGTAATACATCGCTTCGTTCAATTTACGCTAAGTATAAGAGGGTGTATCGTAGGAAAAACAATCATGAATAAGTATTGGAGCGCCGTCAACCTTGCCTCCTTCGAAAAAAGTTGGACAGCGTACTCGTCGACCTCTGCAATGGCGACCGCCTAGACGGCTCTTCGCTCCTCTGCGCTGCCCCTCTTCGTCCCTCTTCAACGCTCTTCCTGCAGTGTGGGCAAGTGTCGTGCTCCTGAAGCCAAACCCGAATGCATTCCATGTGAAACCAATGATCGCAAGGTAATATCGCCACCTCGTTGCCAACAGCGACCTCGTCCATGCAGATGGAGCACTCGCCCTTGGTAGCTGCTTCATGCCCTGTGCCATCGCCTAACATGTCTTTTGTGAGCGGTAACCTGGGCAGCGAAGCGATGACCTCCTCTGAGGCAGGTGGTGCCGCGGCGCTCGACTGATGCTGTTCCATTATTTCGCTAAGGACTCGATCAAATTCTTCCTGCGTGTGTAGATAGTCGCCCATGTTGCCTGTCGGGCTTCCTGCAAATAAGGAACCCAAGAAATTAGCAAGAGGGTTGGTGTCGTCGATGCGAACATGGTTCTGGCGGGGGTTGTTCTGAGCATCTTGCTGTGGTTGGCCCACGCCAAACAATGCGTTCATAATATGTTGGTGTGCTGGAGGCGGCTGCATCGGACCTTGAACCATGCTAGCTAACATTTGCATGAAGTTGTTGGTGAAGTCCTGCCCTTGGGTGGGTTGAGGTGAGCCGGTGACGAAAGTGCCAGATATGGAGTAGCCGCCAGACGGCGAGTTGTTGAAGGTTATAGTCTGTGCGACAGGCATAGGGTTCTGCTGATGGAGTATATAGTCCTGCCGTGATAGATCGTCCTGGAGTGGTATGTCCTCCAATATCTCCACAAACTCTGAGCGACATCCTGGGCAGATCAAGCCGTGCTCTTGCCTGTACCACTCTTGATCGCATTCATGGCACATCACCATTTGTGGATCTGGGCTCCTAGCTGACGAAGCCATGGTGCTGCTGTTGGTCGGAAAGTTCTCTGGGTAGTGTGCTGACTCTGCGACACGGTGGGGAGGTAGGAGAGGTCGTTAGGTGCTATGGAGGAGTTTGGTGATTGTAGTCGTGACTGAATGAAATGTTTGAGTGAAAGAGCTCTCATGACGTGGTCCGCTTGCACGAGCCGCACCCGTCAGAATTGTGACCCGGCCAAACATCCGCGCTTCTTCCAAGGTTCCAATAATACTGAAGCTATACACCATTCAAATGCTACTATTCTACGTCCTCGCAAGACGTCACTTTTAAAGATACTTGTCAGGTTTGTGGACTAATTTCAAGGATGTAAGTACCTATCGATCAATACACCCGGCGTATTACTAAAACATCCTCACAGTCACTGCAACGATGGACCTCACGACATCAGACTCGAGTGTTCTCAACTGGTGATCGAGTTTTCTGATCACTTCGAAAGCTGCCTGAGGTTCCAGCTCCTACACGATGAAGGCTATTCCATCACCCAAATCTGTGACCGTACCCCTAATTCCAAGCCTTTCTTCCTCCATCATCTCGATGCCAAACCACTCCTTCAGAGCATCTGTTCTTTCTCTCTCATTCTTAAAGACTGCCAACTGCTCGCTTTTACCACGAATTCTTCTCTTGAGGATCTTGTCGGACAATATCAAGACACCAATGACTTCTTCTTCCTGACCATCACTCGCCTCCTCCAAAATCGTCCGCACACAAACAACCCGAAACGTGAACCAGCTTTTCCGACTCATAGACCCGAGTTTCATAAGCTCGTAGTCCTGAGGTAAAAATTCCAGTTCTGTAAAGCAATAGGTTGGTACAAAGTCTGATTTCCCATCGTTGTTCTGCTCGTATATCCACAGCTTGCACGTCGGGTCTGTATATTCGGAAATTGTATCATAGCGAAGACGCGAAGTTGTCAGACCGATTCCTGACGCCGTGTGCATGTGTGCGAGGGGAAGAGGCTGGGTAGATCCAGTGGGCCCCATGCCGACATCTACGAGATACTTTTGGTCGTTGAAAGTGACGAGATTGACACAGTGGTTCCATCCGTTGTATCTGCTTTCTCCGCCATGTATAGCCACATTCACTCTTGCTCCCACTGGCCTGATCTGGTATCCCATGGACCGTAGCATGGTCCCGAAGAAGGTGTTGGTCTCGGTGCAGGTTCCACCCCATTTTCGTTCGACGAATTTCTTGTACAGGTCTCCAGGTTCCAAGGATTTGACCACGTCCTTTGTGTAGTGCATGTTCAAGTTCTCGAAAGGGCACGCCTTCATCTGGTACTTCTGCAATCGACGAAGATATTCAAGGCCCTCGTGAGATGTTACATTTTCGGGAGTGGGACGAGGGGTATTTGGCAATTTGATCCGCGACAGGTAGGAGTCTACTTGGTCAGGACCGTATGTAAGACCACTCGAAGACATGGTGAGACTTTGGCCTATTGGAACACATGAAGCTGCAGCTGGCTATTAGCATGCATGTATTTTAAGGCTCGGGTAGCATTGAGGCCGTCAGCTTTTTAGATGCTATGGCTTACTTCTAACCGGGCTAACATTGAGGAGACGTTATCCGGGTAAGATCGGTAGTCATCTTGGCATTATAATTGCACTGCCATCCAATTACAGCGACTGTAATTAGATTCTGAGAGGTAGCGTGTTGAGGATCGATCGGAGTAGTTTATAAGTCTTGGCGGGTCGGAATCGAGTCCCGAGGAGTTGGGTCAATTTTTGGCTAAGGGGTATCCCCCTTAAACAGCATCCCTACATGGCTTCCAGTCTTGTAATCCTACTAGTACGTAGTACGTGTACCTGTCCTCCGGTTCCTCGTCTCTTGAATTCATAATCGTTATCTTCAAAGAAACCACGCCCACACTCTCCCGTCTAGTGGCAAATCGATCCCATGATGACTTGTTTCACCAAGAGTAAGGTAGAGCAATTCTCAGGCCTTAGGTAAGCACATCAGCTGTCATCCAAATCTGTATGGACAAGCAGTTAGCCAAATAGCCATCCAAACATGGCGCTATCCCACAACTACAGTAGTTTTCCTTTGTTCTTGACGCTAGAATGTAGCTATCAAACCCTTTCCTAGTACCCCTCGATTTGGAGTGTAGGCCGATCACGTCACCTAAATGCATGGACATTCCCATACACACTACTCACTGGCGCAAAACATGAATCTACTTGCTTGGTTCTGAAGGAAGAGCAACGCTGAGAACTTTTGGTGTAGCGCTCGCGAAACGGACGAATGTCCATCTAAAATGCCAATGCCTTGTTCAACGCCCTAATACAGTCTTCGAACAAACTGGCCAAGTCCGATGTGAAGCACCCGCCTGACCAGGTCTGCGCCATCTAATCATCCAGAGCACGATCACGACCACTGTAGGTATCGAAGTCAGCAAAGTACTGTGCGATCAGGAAAAGGAAAAGACTCACCCCATAGAAATAGCACCACCAAACTGTCCCCTAAGCCCACCACCCAACTTCTTGCGGTGAATGACTTTATTCCTCTTCTCCCTCTTGATCTCCCGCATCGCCCTCTTAGCCTTTCTCCTCGCTTCCTCAAGCTCTTCCTTTCCAACCCGATCCTTCGACTTCCCACTCTCATGCATAATTTGAGCGACCAAGAAGTTCCTCTGCTTCTGTTTCTTCTCGACCCTCCTCTTGTGGCGGTCCTTCTTGCTTACTGGGTTCTCGCCTCTGGCCTCATGGCGAGCAGCACGACGCGCACGCATCCATACCAGACGGGCTGCACGTTCCTCTTTCGAGAGGTCTTTGACTTTGCGATCCTCAAGCATGTCTGGGTGCCAGATCAGCACGGGTTTGGGACGAGCGAGAATTTCAGGATCGCCATTTGTGTCGACGACGAAGCCCAGGTCAGCTGTTGGTCTTGGTGAGGTATTAAGATGGGGATCACCAGCTGTGTCGACGACGAAGCCTGATGTTGGAGCTTCGGTGGTCGCGTTCATTGGCTTGGCTGGAGCTGCGGCCTCAGAAAGAAGCTTGTGGGCTAGACTTCCTGGGGGTGCTTTGATAGTCTTGGGAATCGAGATACCGTCTGATGGAGGTGGAGGGAATATAGCAGTTGACGGTGCTAGGGTAGAGGCCGAGGCAGTACCCTTTTTCTGTTCCTTCTCTGCATCCTTGGCCTCCTTCTTTGCAATTAATTCTTCAACGGTGATGCCCTTCTTCTCGGCTTTGGCGGTTAACTTTTCCAGCTTCTTCGCCGACAACGGCTTGTTCGCCTTACATGGGGCTTCCGCAAATTCTTCAGGACCTTTCATAGCGTCAGGCTTGGGGTACCTTGACGGCGCTGACACTTTCGAAATACTCTCCGCGTCCGATCCACTGGCCTTTGCCGCAGTTTCCTTTGCAGCCTTTTTCTGAAGCGTGGCGAGGAAAAACCTCTCGGCGTCCTCTTGGGACTCCGTCTGAGCGAGCCAACAGTATCGGAACCATTGCTTTGAATTAAGACCGCCTCGCTCATTTTGCACTTCGGCGATACGCCGAACTTCAGGGGCCTCCCTTTCTGCCTTTGCTTCCGCCTCTCGAGCGTCATATTCCTCGAGACTAATGCCAAGCTCGTAAGCTCTGCACTCGCGCTTCTTGAGTGCCTTCTCAGCTTTTGTGGGATATCTTGTCACAGCCCCAACTCCAGGAATGGTACGCTGACGACCATTGAGATTGATGCCCAGCTTGATCTCATCAGACCCTGTTTGGAAGACATCAACTCCGGTGTCCACATGTGATGCAGCTTTCATGGCAGCAATAGCTTCCTCAGTTTTCTTTCGCTGTGCCTTCTTTTGCTCGCGGCGCTCAATCTTTGCAGCTCGTCTCAGTGCCTTGGCCGCCTCTTTCTCCTCGGCTTTTACGGCCTTTTCAGCACGAGTGATTCGTCGCCTCGCCCGGAGCTCTTCTTTCTCTGCTCTTTTGCGTTCTTTCAGCTCTTCCGGGGTTAGTTCGCTTTCTGGAATATACTCTTCGCCGAACATGGCGGCTCTCATGCGCCCTTTGATCTCGCGCTTGGCTGTTCGCTTGAGCTTCTCACGCTTGTACTTTTCTTCCTTGTATTTGATCTTCTTGTTAGGGTCGAGTTCAGGAATCTAGAAATGTTAGTTTTGTTCATCCAATAGAGCGATGCGACATGTCATACATTGACCTTTTTATGCATCAATTTCTTCTCCAGTTCCAGGTCGCCAACTTTGCCCAATTGCTTCAGCTCTTTCTCAACCTCCTTCTCGTATTTGAGGAGTATGGAAGGGTGCGGTAACTTTGGACCAAACTCCCCGGTAGCCTCTCGGCGCCGGAGCTCCTCCTTGACCATGCGCTCAAGCTCACGCTCCTTCTTGCGCTTCGCATCGGCTTCATAGTCAAACGTGCCTTCTTCAATTGCCTTCTGCTTGTTCTTTAAGAATGCCAGTCGTTGCGCCTCGGTTTTCTCTCGCGCTCGGCGTTCACGAGTCTCTCTAGCAGATTCCTTCTTTTTCTTTTCACGAATGATAGGTTTTGGCTCAGGGATTACGATGCCGTCCACGACCTTGGGTTTCTTTGCTTCAGGCTCTCTGTTTTCAAGCTCCTGCACGGGTGCAGCAGGCCCTTCCGCGACGATCTCATGCGCAGGGTCTTCTCGCTTGCGCTTCTTGTCCTTTAATTTCTTGGGATCTTTTGTATCCTTGGCGGCTGGTTCAGCTGAAGGAACGGGAGCTGCTTTGGTCACTGGTACGGGCGCTGCTTCGACGACTGGGTCTGAGGATCCTCCACCGAAGACTCGTCGATTGGCACCGAGAGGCGCAGCATTGGAGCCACTCTGGAGTACCTTGCTACGGGAACCAAAGCGTTGATTTCTCATTATAGAGCTTTGTGAAGGTGGTATGGAAGAGGCTCGATTGGATGTAGATACACAATCGCTATCGCTGGAATCGCTGGCGTCAGACGTTTCCACAAAAGAAGATTCAGCCGAAGAATCGTCGACCTCCTCACTCTCTTGAGTAATGTCTTCAACCTCTTCCCTGCTTTTCTCTTCAATGGTCCCAGTCAGTCTTTCACCCTTCACAAAAAACCCGTATAACCCTCCAAGCTTAACACCGTGTTTCGCAACCTGAGCAAGATTCGACTCTTTACCCGTTCCGATCTCTTTCAATGCGTTGTCAAAAGCGTTCAACCACCACTGATCGGCCTGCTTCTCTTTCTGACTTTTACTTCCAAGGCCCTGATTGGCTTGTCGGTTGGAGACGAGCAATGGTTTGCGTAAGCCTCTGTCGGTAGGATCGAGAGAATGTCCCTCGCCGCGCCAGCCAAGTCCTTTGAGATGCTTAGCTGCGTCCATATAAAAATGGATGATTGCGTGGAAAGGAGGAAAAGAATAAATGGCTTGTTGATTGGAGAAGCAGCAAGGTTGAGGGAAAAAGTTGCTGCAGCGGACGCTAGTGAGATAACTTGCGGGTCTCACGTGAATTCAAAAAACAAAACTTGATTGGTTGCAAGGCTGAACTGAATAACCACCTCCCAGCAAGCAGGAGATGGAAGATTCGTGGGAAGTCGTTGATCTTTGCACAGACCGAAGTTTATGTATCGACTTCAAGGTTGCCTAGCTGAATTTCTTGTCGTCCATCTCGAGGAGAAATTCACGAGCATTCAGAGGATCCATATCCATCATGAGAAAATCTGTGTCTTAATTGGGAAGAGTTCAAAACACTCGTGCCACTACGTTGGCTCCTGCAGATCACAGGCGAGTTAAAAATTTCTATCCACAACGCCGTTGAATGCTTCCGGAGACGCCGACCAGAATGACGCCTCGCCATGCTAAAGAACAATCCAAAGAATATGTTTACATCAAGATTTGAAGCCTTGGTTCAACTCGCTAAGAAGCCCAAATCATTCGCGTCGACCGATGCTATCTCATGTTCCGTCTTCGGCGGCACCTTCTTGTCTGTGGGATTGAGAACCTTGGAAAGTCGACTCAAATCGTCATTAGGATCGGCGGCGTTGACATGTGGCGTCGATGTGTTCATGTCCGCGACATCTAATACGTCGATATGAGTATTAAGCGTCGTTTCTTGCCCATCCACCGACTCATTGAAGCCTGTTGATAGCAGAGCAGAGTCCTCGAGATGTCCCTCCTCTTCGCCGATATCGTCCATGAGTATCGACTCCTCCAGTCCGCCATCAACTTCGACCGTTTCGATGATGGACTCTCCAACATCATCGATTTCGCCCTGAGAGAAGTAGCTGGCGCCTAAATCTTCATCTCCACCGTCGTCTTCACTTCGGATGCTGACTTCGTAGAGATCTTGCCTTCGCTGTGCTTCGAGCTCATCTTCCTCACTCCCACTTTCCGATGCTGAAAATTCGTCGATGTCCAAAGGTCGATCTCTCCAGTAGTTGAAATCAGTATACTCTTCTCCGCCCTCCTTGACAAGCATACCAATGGGAGGAAAGTAATGATCAACAATCTCCCTCATGTTGACATAACTTGTGCGATATTGCGCCGGAGCAAGAAGATGCATCGAAACCTCCGCGTTGGAATTGATCGTGAAAATTCTGGTCGACGGTATGGAAACGCTACGATACGATAAAGCGTCAGTTAGCCGGTTGCCAAAGCCAGCATAAAACGGTGTTCGCAGACGTCCATCCGGACTTGCGCCTTGGAACAAATTCATGATGTCCCTTAGACAAGCCATTTTGAAGACTTCAGGCTTGCGTAGATACACTTCCCGTCTCAATGCAGCCATGGTGCGATCAGGGCTCATAATGACAGGGCCTTTCGGCAGGCGATGACCATCTTGAGTGACACTATTTAGATAACCGCGTGTATTATCGGCCATTCCAACAGAGCGGGAAGTGAGGTAGAAGATGTTGTACCCATTTTGGGAGATGTCCGTGTAGAGTTTTGCGACACCCAAATGTGTCCAGTCACGTCCGACCATGTTCAGAAGATGGCCGAGTGCATCAGACCTGTCATCTTAGTCAGATTCAGCAGATGTCCTGCACGCAAGGGAACATACTTTGTGATTGTGCCGTCAATATCCGAGATAACAATGGGAACATCGTACCGCCACAGGTACATAAAGGCCTGGCACGTAGCTTTGTTCACCGTGAAACCCATTGGGTTCGCCCCGGGCTTAAGGTTCAGGGCCTTCAGTTGATCACTCGTCAATCTCAGGGTCTTTGCATAGTTCCGCGTAGGTTCTCCAGTGTCGTCAGCCGGCGACCCCGGCGCACTTCCCATGCCCACAGCACTGTCTGAGTCCCGTCGGTAGAGGCCGACCTCTATCTTGTTCTTCTCATAGTCACTGTCGCTTTGCGTGCCGTCGTCGCTATGGTAGCCAGGGTCCGATACCGCATCGGCTGATCTCAACGCGTCGGTGTTCAGAACAGCCATGCCCGCTCTCCGGTCTGCGGCTTCCTTGGCCTCCTCACTGCTGTATATCCAGAGGTTGCCATGTTCGTCCACACCAATCAATGCGCCGATATCGTAGTTGCCTTCCAACTCTTCTGACAATATCCGCCTTGCCACTGATTCCGCCCTTAGTGCCTCCTCTTCTGTGCTCTTGTACCCTTGCATATCCAGCATAAGATCTCCAGTTTCGCTCACGGTGGCTGGAATGTTGGAGCTCCGTAATCTCTCTTCCAAATTTCTTGCTCTTCTGACCGCTTCTTCGATCGGAACTGGAGGGGGGCTTTGCGACCGCGGTAAGCCATAATCTTCTGGAGGTTCTGATTGTGCCTTGTCCCAAGTATGCCCCCTCTCCTTCTTCGCCGAGGGAAGAAGTTCGTGTGTTATGGAACGTCCATTCGGATTAGGTCGGTCCACAAGCCCAGACCAATCGCCAGAAACAGGTCGATGCGCAAATAATTCTGGAGATCCTGAGCCCACGCGAGGAGTTTCATCACCTAGGCAATGTCAGTGATATTCCTTCGCTCAATCTAAGTCTCGAAACCCACCAGCATCACTTTGCGCTTTGTGTTGTGACGATAATAATCCCAAGTCATCCGCTGGTGACTGGCTTCTCCCTCGATGTGTCTCGCTTCCAATATCTAGAGGTTCTGGTTCGGATAGTTCTAAAGATGGCGTAGTCTCGACAGGGTATGGAGTTGGGCTCGTTATTGGCGAAGATAAGGGGGAGGTCTGCAATGCGCGAGGAATGTTTTCAGAAGTCTCGAAGACGAAGAAGGCCTCTCCCCCCTCGCCGAGCTTCATGGAGAAGTTCTGTTTGGCATCGTTTACCGTGAATTCGACCTTGACAATCGTAAGTGGTTGACTGCCTCATCGGAAATTGCTGAACCGACCTTTTTGTCCGAGGGCCTCAACAACGAGAACTTGCCAAATCTGACATGGAAGGGCGAGCATGCCAGGGATCCTGATGTATCGTGAGCTTCTGTCGATGCAGGGCCTTGTTCCAAAGGAGCTTCCTCATACCATCTTCTTGCTCAACGACTATGACGTCGATAGCACCGCTGAGGGTCGCAGGATTCAGCGAGTTGTAGGCATTCCTCACGGAGCCAAAGGTGTTCCGTACGTATTGCATGCTACGATGCTATGGCCCTTGGGGGACTGCTCGCCTCTCGTGGGGTGTGTCCGTCTTGTTCCAGCAGTAGCAGGCGTGTGGAGAGGGGGTCAGATGGTGTGGTAGGCTGGAGGCGAGGCTTGTCTCGAAGCTGGAGATGATGCGGGGGATACCTATGTAAAGGCAATGAGACTGTAGGGACGCACTGTCGAGGGTTGGGAGGAAGGAGAAAGTGTTTTGCCCTTCGACCAGTCGCCCAAGACTCCCAAGCTGACCTCCACGGATACATCACATGGCGGAGAATTATACACGACGGCCTCCCCCTCCCCCCAGCGAATCAACGGGGGGCGCTTTTGTCAGAGGCACATCTGGGCGACTGCCGCGCTGCACACTGGGAGGGCGGCACTGGCGGGCACTGGGCAGTCTACAGCTGGCTGTCTAGCTGAGGCCCGTTTCCTGCAGGTGCTTGTTTTACCTTGAGTCGCATTATCAGGAGTATTGGGGGTTCCCCAGAGAGGATCTGCCCATGCCCATTGCCCCCAAACCTCCACGCTTGGCGAACGACCACTCTATCACAGTGACAGTACTACCTGCCCGGGCCGCACATCTCCACAGCCAAGGCACAGTGGCCACCATACCACAGTACATCGATGGACCCGCGAGATACCCGAAGCCCGGGAAGCAGCATCTCGCATTGCACTGTGTCCTGAAGCAGTCGTTTTCTGCTGTCGCATTCCCGCCTAGCCTCTCGCGCCACCAGCCAAATTCCGTGCTTGGTTGCGGCTGCTAAGTATTACTCATGGAGGTTGTGCCTGTGCCTATGCCTTCAGAAGAGTTTCTGCTCCTCCTTGCCGGTCCTCTCCTGTCTTATCACTCCAACCACATCCGTCCCAACTCGGAGATGGAGCGCTTTGTGCACTTTGCTTTGGGACACTCTACTACCACTATTGTTTTCTCCGCCCTGGCTTGGTAAGTTAACGCCTGCCGCGCAGTTATCGCAACGCGCAAGAAAATGTTAACCCCTCCGCAACAGGCTGATTCTACGCTTCTACCAAGTCCTGTCGAAACCTTCAGATGAGCTCATCAGTCTTTTGGGGCTGGAAGTTCCTATCCCGCCTGCCTTGTCCCTCGCCGGCATACGAGCAGACGGTGTTGTTTTGAACTGGAAAGCTCCAGACCAGCAGAAAACAACCAGTGTCAAGCACTTTATCCATATCAATGGAGTCAATGGTCGGTGAAACTCCTCTCTACAGACTCGCCGCGTGCTCACTCATCCCAGTTGGCGAGCTCTCTCCCCAGGAGACCTCCATTGCGGTGACTGGTCTACGACCAGAAACAAGTTACATTATTCGCGTTATCGCTGTCAACCCCTCAAATTTCGAAGCCAAAAGCGAGGCCATACGAGTTCAGACGAAACCTGCCACTTCCAGAGATTTCTTCCAGGAGTCCCTCGAACCTGGAACCACCCCCGAAACCGACGAGACTGTCATCCCAACTATCCAGCCATGCAAAATGGTTGCCGACCCTACCACGGCCTTGCCTGCGCCTCCCCCCATGCACCGAGAACACAGTGGAAGCTTGTCACAGCAAAAGAGAGGTCCTGGCGGAAGACGATCGTCTCCCGCCGTGCTAGCTAACGAAGATCACGAATCAGCCGCATATGATGGAAACATCAGCGACCTGACGTCGAAGCTCGACAAGTTGCGCTCTGAGATCGAGATATCCGAGGGCGATTTGACCAAGGAAGACGAAGAATATGAGATGAGCCAGGCCTCGCTGACCAAGCAGAAGAACGACCTCAAGCAGGCGGTTGCGGACAAAGAAGGCGCGTCCAAGTCGCTCAAAAAGCAGGCCCAAGATCTTACAAACCAGAACAGCGTCGCTCAGGGGAGGAGAATGGCAGCCGAGAAGCAGTTGCAGCTGAAGCAGCAGGAGAGACAGAAATTGCGAGACGATATCGATCGCTGGGAGCAAGAGATTGTTGCTATGCATGCGGAAGCTGATAGAATGGCTATAGAAAAGGTCACGTACCGTGAAGAAGCGGACCAGAAACTCGCCGAGTTGAAGGAAGAGCATGCGAAAGAGACGGCGACCAACAAGCTTGTCGAAGATACTTTACGCACGACTATAACCAAAATCAAGGATCTGGAGTCCGAGAAGGAACGTCTCGACCAGGAGCATCCAGAAATCGCGACTGGCGCTGGCTCTTTCAGTTCAGAGGAGGACATAAAATGGCGACAATATATACATAACCTGGAAATCTCGTATGGCGCTGTGGCTGCCAGGCTCGAACAGGCCAAGCAGTGGGCTGTAGACGCTCAGATGACTTTGGGACTTTGGCAGCAGAGACGAAATAGCCAGCCTCAGCTGTTCGTCTCTGCCCCGCATTTGGATCTCGTTCCTGGCAGACGCCATAGTCAACGTGCGTCGCGAACTATGAGCCTGCGTAACGACCTCAATCCTTCAGGCCCAATATTTGGCGACGGAACTGTGCCGCCATACACAGCAAGCATGTCCAGTATATCTCCGGCCTTTCCCAACGCGGTGCCTCTGCCTTTTTTCAACATAAAGAATGGTACGCTAGATCACTTGGACAATGGGGCTACACTACAAGAACACATGAGATTGAACGGCATGACTCAAGATGAGGAGGAAAAATTGACCGCTGGAGCTCCTACGAGTCCGACAGGTCCTGGGGGCATTTTGCCGACCGGTCTGTTGGGCGACGAGATGGAGCCTACTCGGAGCCTAGACTTTTACACATCTAGCAACCGATCCTCGCCCGTCAATGCCAACGTACTTCCTAGCCCGGTCACCGCCAATGTACTTCCTGGTCTGGGCGCTCCACAAACATTGAGACGAACTAATGGTGATCCAAGTTCACCACACTCAAACCAGAGCGGCTCACCTCGTCTCTTCGCCAGTCCGAAAGGCAGTATGACTCATCTACCCTTCAGTCCGGAGTCACACATCATGAAGGATAGCGATGGACGGTCCATTCATTCCACGACAAGCTCATTCCGGAACAATGCGGCTAATAATGGCGCAGCCAATACCACGACCCGATTTGCCAATCTTTTTGGGTTTAGCCGACAACGTGGAAAGACTTTCTCAGATGAAGGCCCTGCACTTGGTACATTGAAGCCCTCAGAACGTCAGTCATTTCCTCGCCAGGATGGAACGGAAAGTACTTCTCGGATGGGCTTTGGCAGAAGAGGAAGTGGTTCTGGAAGTAATTGGATGGGTAATCTAGGAAGTGCGTTTTCCCGAAATTCAGACCCGCCAGCAGCTGCACTTTCCGCCTCCAAGCGGAGATTCAATATGTTCGGCGGTAAAAATGACTCATGGTCTATCGATGCTGTTGGAGACCGCCCAGCATCGCCTCGGCGACCAGAATCTTCGGCGTCATCTGAGCATGTCTTGCCTAAACCATCATCTGATGCTCAAATACGTTTTGGCTGGGGGGACGTACATCGACAAAGTCCGCTAGGGGCAGACTGGTCGACTGCTGCCGCCAATGCGTGGTCTCGACATCCATCAAGGCGGCCATCTATTCAGCACGGCAACAGTCATGGGTATCTGGACAACTCATTCTTAGATGGCGGCAATGATATAGAGTATGCGTTTCAACGACGATCACCGAAACTGGCACCTATCGGTACAAGACCGGCGTCCCAAGTCTCGACAGGATCTGCGGAAAAGCCACGCCTCAATCCGGCAGCCCCTAGTTTCAATATCAACAATTTCTTTACTCGGGAGAAGAAAGAAAAGGTCGAGAAGGAAAGCAAGCCTAAGAACAAGAAAGGCAAGGGCAAAGAAAGGGAAACGTTGTCGCCGGACAATCCTTCCCCAGTACCTCCCTCGTTCACTTTCGAGGATGCGGAAACTCCCGATGCCAACGATCGACGCAAGTATGCCGGATCAATTTCCACGACTGGTGATACGAACGAAACTCGCGACTCCTTGGAGCAGACGAGTTCGCGTACTCCTTCACAGGCCGATCCCAGTGCTGGTGGACAGAAGGAGACGCTCATGCAGAAACTCAGTCGCAAATCGTCAGCATCCATGTTCAACTTCCCAGGGTTCGGGAAGGAAAAAGGTGGTCGATTCAAGAAGTCCTCGCAGCAAGGCGAGCACGGTACACCTGACGAGACGGACGAAGAAGGGGCTTCCATGAACAGCAGCCGCACTCCCGATCTCAACCGCAGCTTTGAGTTTGATCGTAAGGGGGGCGCAAGCCCTCTTATCGGTGCCCAGGAACGAAACTCCAAGGAGAAGGATCGGAGTAGTGGATTTTTGAGAAGTTTGAGAAGGAATAAAGGGGATAAGACGCCTAGTTTGCATGATAGCATTACCTCTGATCAAGCCGAGGAGGAGGATGGTGCAGAGAGCGGGACGGCGATTTGATGTATGGAGCGTTCTAGCACGTTGTTGTTCACTCGCTTCTGTTGCATAGATGGCGGATACCACTATAGAGTTACCTGAATTTCGTTATCGTGAGTATTCATCGCTTATCGCCTTACACAGGAATGGCAACAATACTCTTCTCGTTTCCGTTAGTAACATGGCAACGACTTACACGATGACCACTGCCACCGTTACCTCGACCAGATCGGGCGACACGGTCTCCAAAATGGATTGCCCAGGCTTCCTTCCCTTTCTGTTGGCAACGCGACCGACCGTCTCAACTGCTTCAGCCGATCACATACCTTACCCCAAACAACACGTCCGTCTCCTTGAAAAATCCGGGCCTTGCACTCCTGATATTCCTCCACACACCTCCCTTACCATTCCCACCCGTCCTCCATGGGCCTTCCTCCGCAAAACTGACAACGCAATCTTTGCTCAGCTCAGGCATCTTCCAAAGCTCATCCAATTCAGCCATCCGTGCGTCCTGGGTGCGAATCCTCTGTTCCCGGCTCCTCTGTCCGAAACGACCGACAGAGGCGGGTCGATCAATGCGGATCTGCATTTTTTTGATAGGCGATGAAGAACGAGACTTTGGCGGTTTGCGAGCGGGAGAGGAAGATGCATGCGGGGTTAGGCGCTGAAAAGGCTGTGGTGGCGTCATCGCAGGCGCAACAATCTCGCTCAGTTTGCGAGTACCAAAAACGATCGATTCCGGCAGCGGAAAGACTGGCGACGACGGAACTATCTTCTCCGGGGCAGCTGCCTTCCGAAATAGACTCAATGGTTTCGACAGCTCCCTTACGACGATATTCTTCTCTTGGGCCTTGATTACAACACGATAGATTAGTGGAGTGCTTGCTGGCGACTCATAGCCATTGAGGTTTGCTGCTCCTGCTTTTTTGTGGGTTTCACCAGAGATGTCTGCATCAAGTACAAAGGCGGGTCGAGTGAGGAAAGGCTTTCCAGGACTACCAGCATTACTGTTAGAAGAGCCGCAATTGCGCTTGGCTGGGCGTTGCGACTCCAGAGTCTTCACAGTATCAGACTGCTGTTTGCGTTTGCGGCTCCCACCCAATGAAGAAAGCGGTGTCCGTGGTGGTGGCATGCTTCCTTGTGACGAGTGCAGGAGTGGAAGCGACTCGAATTCGGGTCCAAACATGCTTTTCATTTCCGAGCTTCCTATAGTGCTTCTTATACGCTTTGGTTGTCCACTGGGCACATCTCTCTCGGGACTACTACTGCTCACTGAGAACGACAGCGGCGGTGAGAAGCGTAACACAGGGTCCAGTTGGTCATCAGGGCGAGGTCGAGGATCTTTTGCGAAATTCTGAAGGGGAGTATCGGAAGGTGGGGTCAAAGGCCGGGCTGATGGACGAGGAGTCTCTGTCTCTGCTAGGTCCAAGGAAGATCTTGCTTGTTTGGGGTCTTGCAACTCTTCCGGATCGCTAGCCTCGTGCGGCAATTCGGGCGGGCCTGAGGAATCTGCTTGTGTGACCTCTGCCTTGAGTTGATCTGAATTGAGGCTTAGGTCACCACTGCTGTCCTCTGGCGAAACAGTCGGCTTGCATGAATCTGGAGGATCGGCTTTTTTTGCATTCGCAGAAGTGTGGTTTGTATTTGTTATTCTGATAGCGGTCCAGTCAGCAATCGTAAGGTAAGGGAGAGGAAGCGTTGAGAAAAGAATGAGATACACAGCGAGACCATCAAGTCATGTCCCTTCCTGATTTCTAGATAGCCTGGTTCGCATCTTGTGGAAGTAGTTCTCAGCACGAGTTCGATTTAGCAAAACTTATGGCGAGCTATTTTGAAGATTGCCAGAAGATTAATCGATATCGATCTTGGAGTGGGAATGTCACACGGCGAACAGCTGTCAGATAAGAAGAGGTGGATCTTGAGGCCCGGTATGTAGGATCAGTAGATCTAGCCACGGACTGAACGTGCACGCATTCAATTGCTCAACATCAAAAATCATGTTTGACTCACGTTGCATTTTCCTCCGTTTCTGGCAATTCATCGTCTGCCGTTGCGCCAGTCTGAGACTTGGGTACCTTGAACTGGTCGTTCACGGACCTGGTAGGCTCCATGATATAAGGTGAAGTCGGCCCAAGTTTCCAGCCAGATCCAACCGAAATGACCACATCAATAACACCAAACTTAGGTCCTCCAGCTTTTTGAAAGTTCTCGATTGCAGACGGCATTGGTAAGGCCGCCACAGTAGCCAAGTAAGCACCCACAGGTGGGCGCTCACCGCGTTTGTCGAACCCCATCCTGTTTGCTTCCTCTAGTAATGCTGTATTGACCTGGTTCCATCGCTCTTCAGGTCCCGCCAGAGAGGCTTTGCTACGATTACGTAGTCGCAATGATCCATCGGCGTTTTGTTTCGGTGGCACAAGCACCATCGCTCTCTCAGCCATGCGATGGACGCGCCTACCCGAGAATATCGGTTCCCTCGTCTCCTCTGCCGCCTTATTCTTGTCTGCAGCTTTACGAGCAGGTGCGGTGGTAGATCCGGTAAATTCTCCATTGACGTACACATCAGTCTTGATGTCTTGCAAACCATATGGTTTCTGGAAGGTTCGCAAGAAAGTCTGATCGTTGAAGATCAACGAAAGGCCAAGTGCCTGTGGAATCAGCGATTGGTCAATCTCTTGCGCGGCCGAGCTGTGTCGCAGTGAGTACTGGTTGGTTGGAAGAGCAGAGTTGTCCGGAGTCGGCACGTTGCCGGGTAATCCAAGGCCTTCGATGGGGGCTGCTCGACGTTTCTCTATCTCCAGTGCGAATTGATCCGATGTGATTGATGGAACGGCGGATACATTTGGGCTTGAGTCTGGAATGAAGTTGTCTTTGGCAGGCTCAAACTCTGAAAAGTCAACATCAGGATCGAGTGACGATAGGGTAGATAGGGAACTGGATGAAGGAATGACAGGCTTACTGGGCCTATTGTCTTCCAACTTTAGCAGCTCATAACCTCTCCGCATAGCGCGCTCAACCAATGTTTCCTCTTCAGGTGGCTTGTAGATGTCTTCGCCCGCATGCATCAAGTAGAACGGCGTGCCTTCTGGTCCTATGTAGTGGAGTTTCGAATCATCGTCGCCGAGTGCAATTGGTGTTTCTTTGAGGATGCGGCCAGTCTTTACGATATTTTCGGCTTTCTCTGTGAGTATCGTCGCATGTTTCCCCTTCTGTCTCTCTGGAACTGGCGTAGTCGAGTCGGCAAGGCTGGCAGTACGAAGCTGCACCTTTGTCTGCAGCGGATTGTAAGTGGGCATTGCTGGTGAGGTGCGATGTCTTCTGGGCGACGGCGAGGTCGAAGGCGAAGGAAGTCTTGGTGTTCGACATTGAGGCTGATGCGTATGACGTTGTCGGTGTCGTTCTGGGTAGGAAAGAGCTGCTGGGAATTTTGAGTACACGGGATCCAACAAGGCCCATGTTCGTAACACCATCGCGGGCATTATCTCGATACTCGCTCTCTGTCCTTCGACGACGCCCTTATATCCATCTGATACACCCAACTCATCATCGATATCAACCAACTTCTGGCAGGCTTGATTTCCTAGTGTTGCTGAAACTTACCGGCATCAGTCTAGACTTGAGGGACTTCGAAACCAATAGCATCTTCAATTTTGAGACACTTGATCTGATCTGCCGAACCCCGTTGTGACCATATTATCATTAGTTGCTTGACAATGCTCATCAATCATCTGTAATAATGCCAATCGGAGTACCACCAATCGTCTCTCCCAACTCAACAACAGTCCTATCGTATACCCTCGCCACGCTCATCTCCCGCTCACCATAATCCTCGACATACGATTCCCGAACATCCTCCATCTCATCTCCAGTCTCCATGTAGACAGTCTCATCATCTCCTTCCTCTTCTTCCGCATCACCAGAGTTGACAATCACGTCCATCACAACGACCCGTGTTTGCTCCACAATGCTCCTCATTCTCACTCTATCGGTTGTGCTGATCTTCCTTCCGCTCGAAAACCCCGAAAGCGTCTCACCTGTCTCGATATGTCTTCCCTGGAGCAGTGATGCGAATGCCAGGTCCAGCTTATCCAGTATTCTGAACGTAGACTTAGGAGCAGAGGGGAACTCGGGAAGAACTTCTGCCACCAGACTGGCTAATCGAAGTAAATACGGGACTTCTAGAGAAGCTATGTACAACAGTCAGCTTGAATATTCTTCATCGCATAGATCTGTACACATTTACGCGTGCCTGAGACCCAGACCAGATCAATCAGGGCCTCTGTATCCTTCGTAAACTCCGAGAAGCCTGTATATCCCTTTACGTCCTCTTTCTCTCCTGTGTCTGCCTCGTTACTCCCTCGTTTCGCAAAACGGCGCTGGATCTTCTGTATACCCTGATCTACATATCGGATGAAAGACGACTCTTTGGAGCCTCCAGTTTTGAGCGGATGCTCGCGGGCATGGGGTAAAGTGGCATGCGCGGTCGAAACGGAGGCTGTGGATGATCGCGGTGGTGATAGCATGGAGGGATGCTCGAAGCCTCCTGCTGTAGCTAACGAGTCCATTGGAGTGGTCCCCGTTATGGGACGGTTTCCGTGTGATGTTGTGGTAGTAGTGATGAGACTTGGCTCTGGTGTGTTAACGCAATGTTTATCATCGTGCGGTGGATATCAAGCTGGAGTCAATGGGTCTCATTCCATTAGATGCGTCGTCGTCGTGGTGTATGTGGGGTTGTGACAGCTGAGGTGAACTCCCTATCAGCGTGACACAGCTTCCAACGTCTTCGTCTTCTGACAATAAGCTTCGAATTATCGAAACAAAATTCACGAGCAGCCTCAGTCTCTCATTGAGCCAATATAAAAATTTGTTCGTGATAGATCTATCAACATTTCTACCGCCAAGAATCGGGTATATGCTATTCCCTGTGCAGAAGAGGAACAAATCTACTCCAAGTCTTCAGAGATCAATTATAGTAAATCTGATTGAGATGGGTTTCCAGTCCTCGCGTCCTCACACTTGCGGTATTCAATCCCGGACCCATATCACACAATGCAAACTGCGATGCAAACATTAGACACCATTTTCCTTAGCAGCGGTTGCTACCGTTGTCCGATTTCCCATCTCAAGAGCATCGGCATTACGCTGATCACTCAATCTATGCTGCCTCCTCTTTCTCTTAGAAAAAAGACTTCCATCCGTCCATATTCCCACAGGCACACTCGTGACGAGTGCCAGCAAAGCTAGAGACAAAGACATGGTTCCCCACCCTGCGCTTTCTTTGACGTATCCAGCCCAAATGGGCCCGATAAGACAGCCTACAGCCCAGGCGAAGTTAAAGAGACCATATGCTTGCGCATATGCGCCTTTATTGCCAAAAAGTCCTGGATTCTTCTTCTCCTTTTGTTCAACGACGGAGGAAATTTCGACCATGATGGGTGGCATCGCAAGGTCAAGGCTGAAACCGATCCCCACCAGCAATGCGCAGAGCAGTACTTTTTGCCTGAGGGAATTGTGATTTACGAGCCTGAGGAGGGTTTCGAAAGGCACGAACCCGACAAATCCAGCCACGCAGAAATACCTCCCACCGTATTTGTCGATCGCCCAACCAATGATTGGGCTGATGAAGGAGGGAATGATGAGGGGAACGAAAATTAGACCTGCGCCGAGGGAGCCCCAGCCAAAGGTTTCCTTGACGAAGAGCGGGAGCACTGAGTCGAACTGGGTCATGAGAGTTGATATTACAACTGTGCCCCAAAGGGCGCAGAGGAGGCGGCGAGATTTGAGAAGGGTGACCACGGCGGGGATTTTGCGTTTCGTTAACCCGGACGAAAGTGTATTGGGCGATGTTTCGGTAACCGGATCCCGAGGGGTGAGATTCTTGGTTGTGGTGGTCTCGTCTTTGATGGCAGGACTGGACTTCGATGTCTTGCGACGAGACAGAGGTTCGTTAGTGCCGATGTTGGATAATGTGGCAGTATCCGTCCCGTCTTCATGAATCTCTTCGACTTTCTCCCACTTCTTCGCCACCTTCTTCTCAATCATCAACATCCTCAAGGCAATATCGATACCAATGAGTACGTAAGCCATAGCGTAAACATCATTGTAACTACCCTTCTCGAATACCACACCGCCAAGTAATGGACCGAGTAGAACAGCAACGCTCATTGCGGTGAAAACATACCCCATCGTCTGTCCAATCTCAGACTCATCAACGGTGTCGGCCAAAAGGGCCAGACCAACGACCCACACAACTGCAGCGGAAATGCCCTGCAGAATCCGACCGAGGATGAGTACAGCGATGTTGGGCCCGAGGTTGAGCATCACTGTCGCTCCCCCCAAAGCAAGCAAGCCGACTAGCATAGGGGCTCGACGAGAAGAGGTCTTATCAGCTGCCCATCCGCATAATGCTGTGGAGAATTAGTCCGCGAGTACTGCGAAGAGGACAGGCAGACTTACGGGAGAATGCTGCGAGGGCACCTCCATAGACGGCAATAAGAATAGAGACCCAAGATTGTACTGCGAGGCTGAAGATTAGTATCAGTTTTTGTTGTTGTTGATGCTTTGAAAACTCTCTTTCTACAACGAAAAGGCAAAGTCGAGGTTACAGATGGGAGTTTGAAAGTTGTGATATTTGAAAGACGTTGTAATGGAACTGGGAGGATTACTGTCTTCATCTTCAACATGAGCTCGAGTCCTGAGGGCGAACGGTACGACAGGAACGATGACGGCATATAAAAAAATATCCTATCACCAAAAGTCAGTGGAAAGGCGACATGAAGCAAGGGCCGAACATACAGTAAATACTGCAATAGTAACAGTCAAGAGGATGAACCATTTCGAACTCCGATATCGAAGTGCCCATGGAGATTTATCGCCGCCTTGTGGCCCCCCAAGTCCAACCGAGCCGAAGGGGGAATGCATTGTAAGTGTCGTCAGCAACACAGCATGATGCTCGAACAAAAAGACAGAACAATGAGCAAGGAATGTGATGATAGTGAGGATGAGATTTCTCCAGCGGGGGGAGAATGAGAGTCACAGGTCCAAAATGGATGATGGCAAAGCAAAGGTTCTATCAAGTCGAGGCAGGGCCGTCTAACGCTTTCCGCAAACCCCTAGTCATCTACTCCGCACCCCGGATAACGCTGCTCTGTTCAGCCTAGCCCTATGGTTTGCGATTGGGCTAAGTATGCCGGCTCGTTGCTGTGCCGTTCAGTGGGAGAGCCGAACGTTTGTCCAATTCAACGCATCACAACGCATCACTTTTGTGATAAAACACCTGTCCTAAAGATGCAAGGGCTATGGCAACGGTCTCGCGTGGAAAACCAACGGCGTCGGCCGGCAGAGACCGTTCCCCATAGGTTTCCATCATATCGGGAGCTCTGCAGGGCCCTGTGTCGGTAGGCATTGGAATCATGTTGAAGGTCACTGGTGGCAACGCAGGAGGCAAGGGTGTGCAGAGATGGCAGCAAGGGAGATCGTGGAGCGCGGTTAGACGGAGGGGATTCTCATCTCACATGAAGAAAGTGGACTCGGAATATATCAACATAGTCGTCTGTGCGATGGTGTCTTACGTGAAGAGAACGACCTCGAGCATCGTGGACCTGTCTGCGAGTGATGATCGGGAGATGGTGATCTCAGCCGGTGATAACCTAGATGGGGAACATACACGTGATTGGTCATCGCTAGGGATGTCAGGGTCTTAGTTCGAATGCCGTGAAAGCCTAAGCCAAAAAGACGAGAGAATAGGAGCGACTGCTCGGTTTCTGCGGTACTCAGTATGTATACCTGACAGGAGATGCATATTATCGCCTCACGCTGTCTCTGCATCTTTCTTCATCTTCATCATCTTCATCATCGAGACCAATAAGCTGACCTGACCTACTCGTAGTGCAAAAGCACGATTTAGCCACTGCAAACAGTGGCGCACACTTCGCGAGGTACTACTTGATACTAGGGCCAAGGCCGAAAACAACCTTCGGGTTACAATCATTGACCAGGGCTCAACAATCTTCTTGCGCGGGAGGAGGTCTGCGATTCAAGTTAGAGATACGAAATCGCCTGGCGACATTTCTCTTGAAGATCGCTAGCATCTCAAATCTCTCTGTAACATCCAGCCGACTGGGAGAATGACATTGGAGAAACGAGGTACACAAGCCGAGCGCTGGGTAGGTCCGCAAGATGTTTGCATTCTTCTTCATCAAGCACACAACCGGCCAAGATTCGAATGCGACCGGATCTGTTAATGAAATTCTCATCGATGTTTTCCTCTGCGCCACTTCCCTCAACGAGATCCACGCAGCAACGGCGTCCTCTCACTATTCAACAACGGCGCGTCAGGACTCTCATCCTCCAATCTCTCACCATCCACCCCATCATACTCCTCCACCTCCCTTTCCCTCCTCAACTCTGTCTGCACATAGAATATCGTCGCCACAGCCATCAATCCGGCGACAGGAAACGGCGCAGCCCATCCCACCGCGTAGACTGCAGAGACCGGCAACGTCATGACCAAAACAATGAGGAAGATGACCATAACATAGAAACCGACCATCCATGCAATACTCAAGTTCCAGATCATGTTTTTGAAGATGCGCGACTCCTCGTAGCGCGCATTGAATGCTTGACGATAATCCATCCCCCCCTCGCCATCAACGGCAACGACATCTTCAACGATGTAAAATATTGCAGGGCGAATAATGTTCCCCTTATCAACACTTCCAAACCTGAATGGGATCCGAATCTCCACCCAGTTCAACAGCAGACTCAAAAAGGTCAATGTCGCTACCAGGAACATGAGTAAAGCTGCTGGTAAAGAAAGTAGTCGTATTTGAATAGCGTGGTTGTCCTCGTCTTTATCATCGCGAGCGAGTGTCGATGTGATCAATGTCGAGATGCAAAGTAATGCGAGGAAATACCCCCATTGGAAGATATCGAGGCCATAGCGGGGAGAGCCCAGAGGACGGTACTGAGGAGATGGACGAATCAATTTCCAGACTCGTTCGAAAATGGCGATGACCGTGAAGATTCCCAGGATGGCTGTTGGCAGAGTGAGAACTGTAATGTTTCGTCAGCTGCAAGTTCATTCTATCGTGATATATATAGGTTGTGACCAGCCACCCGAATTATCTCAGCTGTGGTTCTGGTCGATAGAGTTTTGGGAGGGTGCTGAAACATACCCAACATCCTATCCATCCCCGTCCCATACCAAAGTCCATAGAACAACCCCAAATTCAGAAAAACTGGGGGGATGATGATGACCGTCCATGCAATGGCGATCGACGCATATCGAGAACGCAGGCTGTAAGGTAGTTCTGTTATCGCACCCATGTTTGGGGCGGATTCTCGAGGGTTCAAGGAGCCTTCGCTTCGATGATGATGATATGCCTTGGCGTGAACTTGGATACGCTCTCGGTATGTGCAGTGTTCTCCTTGTTGTTCGTGTAGAGTTGATTGAAGGAGATCTCAAGGTGATGATGGAATCAAGGTTCGGATAGGCTTGGCCCGATCAGGCGTAGTGATATTTCAGGGAAGGCTGATTTTGCCATGAGCTTGGAACACCGCATCACGAGCCTTGCTTTGATATTATCGAAGTAGTGGAGACAAGATTCGATCACGATCAATTGAAACGTAAATCAAGATCTTCCATCATTAACCAAAAAAAGGAACTTCTTGAGTCTGTGGCTCAACACCGCCATCCGTCGATTGGAGCCATATATCAAGTGACGTCGCAAATACACCTTTTTCCAGTCAACACCTCGTTCTATACCTTCACCATTCACAAACTCATCCAAGCAACAGCAACAAACAAAGTGATACGTGTCCGGCCTCATTCCCTCACGGATGTCTTCGAATGCTCCGCGGACAGGTCGGAGTACTGTAGGCCACGGACATCCTTTATCGAAGCGAATCTGGTCTCTGATCTCAACAAAAGGTAACGCCATGCCAGAGCCCCCCAGATCGATGACGAAATAGCGGACACCACCTTCATCTATCAGCGCTGAGCTTCCATTGGATCAAGCTTGCAAAACATTCCGCATGCCTCGCGATACCCTGAAGGAAATCCCTTTCCAGTCGCGCCCCAGTCCAGCGCCCACGATGGGAGATCCAGCTCTGTTCGAGCCTTTCCAATCGCAGCATGTTTCAGAAACCATGGGTCGTCACGATCGACATGAAACCGGCGCATGGCCTTGCTGTGCACTTCTGCCGTGCTTTTGTAGTAGTCAGCTTCGCTACCGAGGAGTCTCGGGGAGATTCCCAGCATGCCGAATACAGAATCCCTGGGGTCTGTGTCCTCTCTCTCTTGTGACAAGTGATAGAGCTTCTAGAAGTGATGAGTGGCCTCATCAGTCTGTATCGAGACAGCGAACCACATCCCAACAAAGCGCTCGAACATGAAATCGAGATTTTTGCCATCAGAGCTTATCGATTTAGTGTCCTACAGATCTCCATGAGTCCCATAACAACAAGTGAGGTAGTGGTGGTTGAATATCAAGGCCGCCGTGAGGAGTGTCTCAAGATCGATGTGATGATTGCCTAGCTGCACAACAGCATTGGCGGGGAAAGCAGCCTCCTGAATAGTCCAAGTCCGTCTCCCCCATGGTTGCTGCCCGACAATAGTCAAAAGTGAATTCCAAGCATTCTGCCAACTCTTGCTAATTACAACATGCGGAAAATCAGCAATCTCGTAGAACGGCATTTCATACAAATTTTCACCGCGATCTTCGGCGGTCAATCTGGCAAGATCAAAAGCAGCTTCGACGTCCAACCGGGATTCCACGCCTGTGTTGAGGTTGACATTTTGCTTGATTGGTGGTACAATCGTGCCTTGTCCTTGGCTTCAAAGATATTGCTCAAGTGCGTAGATTTACTGCGGACGGTAGCCAAAAGACAGCAGACCCATTTCCAAAGAATGGGGCATAAGTGGAAAATCATCCTCTTGTCCCAACCAAATTACGCAACTAGTGCAACGAGAGTAAACAAATATCATCACCCCGGCCTGCTGACCGCGCTCAGCCGTATCTTCTTGGTTGATGCACAAAACGTCAGTACGTTGGTCCTTGACACAGTGAAGTCGTCGGAGTGCTCTGTGAAGGCTGACAGTCAGAGTGGTATTTACCTGATCTACTACAATGTCAGCTCCTTTGGGGGGCTCCAATGTGCTACCACCCCACACGTACGACAGCGCCTCGTACGCAGGCCTGTCATCAAGTCGACATCTGACAGGGTCCTCCCAATTGCCAGGCTCTACCTTGAGTCGAGGCGTTGACGCTGGTCAAGGATGCACGCCTTGAGTGAGGGGGGGGGGGGGGGTTGGGGGTTGGGGGTTGTGAGGTTTGTCACATTAGCTCTAACCGTATCCCGAAGTTGTGCATGAAGTGGACTCTCGCAGCGGACAAGAGCAATCGCCTGCCCTTCCATACAACCTGAAAGATAAACTGACCTTTGGATTGGCTTCCGAGCGCGATGAATTCCTGGCAAGTATGGGAAGTCAAACAGCCAAACAACAGGTTGGGCTCTGTGAACAGACTCACTGCAACTTTGATTCGGCACAAGACCCTCGACAGAAGTCTCGATTGGAAATCCTATAAAGTCCACTACTGCCATTCCTTAGCCTTCCCCTCCTTCCCGTCCCTCTGCATCCTAACGACTTTATCACAATTAAGCAAACAAAGCGGGTCAAGCGCTATCTTCACCCTCCTCATAAGATCAACGGTATCCTGCCCCACCTCATGGCTCAAATAATCCCTCTTGACAAGTCCAACTCCATGTTCACCCGTCGCCGTTCCCTCCATCTCAATGGCACGTTTAACCATGTCATGAACAAGAGTTTCAGCCTTCTTCACTTCCTCGGCTTTTGCCGGGTCGAAAAGGAGTACGGCATGGAAATTGCCATCGCCGACATGGCCTACGATACTGCCTGTGAGACCGGAGGCGGAGATGTCGGATTTGGTGATGTCGATGATGTCTGCGAGGCGGGAGATGGGGACTGCGACGTCGGTCGTCCAGACGCGTTCATCTTCGTGCTTCTTCTGGGCCATTGTTGACCAGAGTGCTTCCTTGCGAGCACTCCATAGTTCCGCTTCTTCTTCTTGGGACTTGGCGAACTCGAAAGATTTCGATCCCGTAGATTTGGCCAGTTTCTGAACGATGGAAATGTGCTCTTTTACTGAGGAAGGCGTGCCGGCGAACTTGAAGAAGAGCGTTGGCGCTTCGGTCCATGACTTCGATGTCATGCCTGCTTCGTTGATGAAGCGCATTTGGGCATCGTCCAAGATCTCGATCGCGGCAATAGGTACACCTGCTCCGACGACTTTGAACACACAGTCCGCTGCTTGTCGGATCGTGCCAAAAGAGCATACAGCCACAGATTCCTTCTGTGCCTTCGGCGTGACCTTCAATGTTGCCTCCGTGACAAGTCCAAGGGTCCCTTCGGAGCCAATAAACAATCTGGTCAAATCATACCCAGCCGAACTCTTCCTCGGTCGCTGCCTCGTTTTCACAATGGTCCCATCTGCCAAAACCATCGTAAGGCTCAGCACCCAATCCTTCATTGTTCCGTACCTGTACGCATTTGTCCCTGAACAACCTGTACCGACCATTCCACCAATCTGCGCACCTGGACCCGGATCTGGAGGAAAGAATAGCCCAACTTTCGCCAACTCTTGATTAAGCGTCTCCCAACCTACAGCCGGCTGAACAACCACGTCTAGATCTTCCGTGTGCATCGTGAGGATCTTGTTCATCCTCGCAAAATCGATACAGATTCCTCCTCTTGTAGCTGCGAGGTGTCCCTCTAAAGATGTGCCACCAGAATATGGTGTGACCGGTATCCGTCTCTCATGGCAGACTTTCATGATTTTACTGACTTGCTCGGTGTTCAATGGTCTGACAACCATGAACGGCCGTTCGCTCTCGAGCGTGTTGTGTGACGACCATGAAGAGCCCGAATGCGATTCCAGGTCTCCTTCATCGGTGATAACGTGCTCTCTCCCAACAATATCCCGCATGTCCGTCCATGCCGCTTGCAAATTCTGTTCCCTGACATTGTGGCTCGGTATCGGCGCATCCGATAAGGCCGTCGTCGAAGTCGTAGGCGCGGGCTTGGGCGACCATGCTTTTCCAAAGAAATAGCCCAGAGAGGTAAAGATTATTACACCTAGACACTCAGTCAGCACTTCTGCGTTAACCCTCACTGGAACTTTGTCCATCGCATACCTAAACTCCAGCCAAGCACTTGCCCACTATAACCCTGTGGTCTCGCATCTCTGATTGCGGCGTACTTCGCGCGCTCCGCCTTCTCTTTCAAAACACGTCCATACGTGCTCTCGAACAGCTGTCCCTTGAAAGATAGTCCTTCAGTCTCGGGTTTAGTGTCTTTACTCGCATATCTTCTAGCGACTAGACATCGCGATAGGGCTGCTTGCCGTATTCGTAGCGGCCTCGATGTGCGGAGAAGGGATGCGGGAGAGCTCGTGAGAGCAGATCCAGTAGGTCGTGGCATTGCAGCGAGATTGCGAGCTGCCCGAGGGTGTGGGCGTTCAGAGTTGAGGCTGTAGGGGAATTGAGGACGGCAAAGGCTTTATCAGCGTGGTAAAAATCGCTCAATAAACATCCTCCGACTTGAATTGAGATGCAGAGCTCTCGGTCACGACATGCGGATCCCAACAGGTCGAATTCGCGCTTCGCCAAGCTAACAACTGCGAAAGCTTGCCGCTCAGCCGAACGCAGAGCCTTGCCTTCACAGGACTTGACATTGGAACTCAACTTTCAAGCACTACCCGGAATTCTAATCAAACCCCCAAAGGAAAGAATTATCACGTAGCTTACGATAAGCAAAGACGCCCAGCGCAATCTCGGGAGCCAATAACGCGAAAACCGCCAGTCTCTTCCACCAGCTTACAGTCGAGAACAGTCGAACGCATCTCGCATTAGGTACCCTTCCCTCTCCAAACCTCGTCCTTATATCTCAGATGGAGATCCACAAAGCCAGATCAATATTCCTACGCTTCTGTAGACCTCATCTTTCAAAATCGCCTGAGGATTGTCGCCGACGCTCCGTACAAGCAGATCGCATGTCAAGAGAAATTATGTAAAGAAGCCCAATTCATTGTGTGTATCGCGACTATCAGAATGCCCATATCCAAATCAGGGTATCAATCAGCCTCTCAACGCCAAACGTCTCATTCTTGTCGCTCCAGCG
This sequence comes from Venturia carpophila, assembly GCA_014858625.1. Lineage (NCBI taxonomy): Eukaryota > Fungi > Ascomycota > Dothideomycetes > Venturiales > Venturiaceae > Venturia > Venturia carpophila. The sequence continues at coordinate 2,098,033 of JACTAK010000005.1, forward strand.
GCCGAATACTGAACGAGTAAGGCCATGGTGTCAACGGTTGCCACGCGCTCGCATCGCGTACCGATGCCGGTATCATACTTTCCTTCCCCGCGTCTTGCTGAGCTTCGCAGACTGGAAGTTCCATGATAATTGCAGGCTTAATTACACAAAGATCTTCAGTATCGCGTCGGCAAGATTCTGACGCCTTGCTTTTGCTTTCGTTATCAATGGCAGGTAGATCCTGTAACGGGGTTCGACTCAATGTCCGCCCCGATTTCACCATGCTCATTCGACTTAGGTTTGATATGGTTGATGCCGTAATAATTTCTTCAGCCGAGTCATGTTTCAAGTTTTCGTCGGACGAGTCGCCTCTCCTTGCGGCTCCAGGCATGCCACACTCCTCCCACAAATCCTGTTCTTTCGAGACGAGCCTGGCACACTCAATCTGTGAACTGATCTGGTTCCAAATGACTCCATTCGGGTACCGCTTTGATCTGCGCCCACATGAACTTTTCGAGGCGGTTTGCGGCTTTTGCATACGGCGTGGTCTCGTTGTTGTACTTTCTACAGTTCACATAGATCAGCCTTGCGTCGCGGATGAAGTCTTCTGGAGTAGCGTAGGAATCATTCTCGTGCTTCTCCTCCATCGTGGCAAGGTCCATGGGGTGCATGATGACATCGTAGTAGTCGGGTACCTCATCTTTGTTGACCGGCTGCTGAAATGGCCACGCATTGGTGTTGTTCTGCATGTCGTTCAGCAGATGTAGCAATTGGTTGTAATTAGGACCATGTTTCGGGGCTCTTGCCAGTGCGTCCATGTCCGGCGACCAGCCACTGGCCTTGATAGCGGGAATGGACATGGCGTCGATCGCTTTCACGCCATTCTTCCACTCTGGAGGTGGCTGGTGAACGACGTGTGACTTGCTGACCGATCGAATCTTCGCCATGACCGCTTCTTTCTGCTTGACAAGCATCCGCCCTGCCTCCAAGTATCGTATCCGTGGTAGCATTGTGCACTGCATGATTGTGCCGCCCTCGTAATCCTTGATGTATCCCATCCACTTCGGCTTGTCCAGTGTGATCTCCTTTGTGAATCCTTGCTTTTTGAAATATCCGATGGCGTAGTTGTCGGCATAGGTGAGAAAATGCATGACGTCTGATGTGCCCTTCACGTAATCTTTGAGGTGGTTCATCAAGTGTGCTCCATAGCCCTTGACTTGCTGATCGGAAGATATGGCACAAAAGACAATCTCAGCGAATTGACGGCCCTTGAACGGTCGATAGGTTATGCCACCCACAACTTCCATCGGCTTCTTGACGATTGCCATAGACAAGTGGGTCCGATCGTACACAAGTCGAGCTATGTAGTCTTTCGGCATCTTCGGCAGCTGTTTCTGAAATATGCATTTGAGGCCCGTGAGGATGATGGTGCTGTCTTGCTTGCCATCGTTGTTTACCACCCTGAACTCGATAACACCCGTCCTCTCTTCTATGACCGCCGGTTTCTCAGGATATTTGACAGCCTTGAGACCGCCGGAACCGGAATTATCGTTGTCTGGAGAATGAGACTTGATTCGTTTCGTGGGACTTCCAACGTCGAGCATTTCAGAGTCTTCATCGAGTTTGCGCTTCGCTTGAGAATCTTCAGTGACGGTAATCTTCAAGTACACCATGATTGAGTGATTGGGTATGAACAGGCTGTAAATCAAAAATAGAGCTTACTTGGGTCTTCCTTGATAACGATGGGAGCCATGTCTAGCCGAGTTGGCCAGAGGTCGTGTTACGTCTGTGGTATTCGTGAATGCGCCTGCCCTCGAGAATGTGCGAGTATCGCGATTTCCGGGGGAACGTATAGCTCTTTCTTTACAGAAACTTATGATTTCCCAGATAAATTCCAGCGGCGAAAGCGCGCGTGTGGTAGGAGAGAAGTAAGGTATGTGCTGGTGGTACGGAGGTCCGCTGAGTGCGGCGAAGGTTCGAGGGACTTCGAGGTCGAGGGAGCCTGGGCTTATGACGCGCAAAGATAAGTAAATAAGCGACTCTTCTCTTGCGATGGTCATGGCTTGAAGCGTCAGAGGTTATGCAAGTTCGATATTTATCAGTCTGGGCCAAAGTCAACGCACAATATGAGGTCGACTGAACTTAGTACTCCTAGTAGCAGAGTTACGGTGATTAAAGTCAATCAACACCCAGCAAGTCAGACGGCAAACGCGTCGGAATTGGGCATAGGCAGCCAATCTGACGAGCGGTGCAGATTCGGACTTATAGACAGCACCGAGACTCTACAAAATAGATATGTGAGAGAATAATCGTCTGGACCTTATCAGGCACCAGACGGTGTTTATGCAAGATCGCCAGGCTGTCTTTTGAGTTAGCAAAGCTGTATTTAATGAATCTTATTGGCCATCTTTCTCGGCAGTAGCCGGTATTGTATTGTCCTATAGGAGGACCCTCCGGAGCTCCACGTACTCTTCTAAGAGTACCTCGCTCACCCTCTGATGCTCAGAATACACACGAATCCACCGCCGAAAGTCCCTCACTGCCGAATCCAATCGCTCCATGTCTTCAGCTGATCTACTGCAAGTCTGGGAGGCTGCTAAAGCCACCCCATTCTCTCCCGCCGTCGCAAAGGATAGCCAATTCTTCGTCGCGTCTCTCTTGCTTTCTACGGCCTTCATTCTCTCTGGTGTCTTTCTTCTGAGTATGTCTTCGCTACAAACCTTGACCCGTTCTTGCATTGACCTTCACCAGACCGATCCATCCTCACCCTACCAGCACTTGGAATTCCAGCTTCATTAGCATTTGGGTGAGCCGAGTAAGCATCCATGATAGCTACGTCCCCTGACATTTCCAGATTCGGTTCAGTCTACATGATTTGCGCTGTTGGCGTATACGTCTAGATATTCCTTCACACCACTTCCTTACAGATATCTGTACCATAGATGGAATGATATAACGACCAAAACTACATCGGGTTACAATTCCAAGCCTCTCCATCTTCAACCCTTCCAAAACTCAGCCTCGTACGCTCAAAATGTCTCAAACCGATCTTCCGATATTTGCTGCCGTGTCTGGCTCCGCCCGCCAGCTTTTTCTCCTCCTACGATGCATCAGTTTCTCTCCCAGAGCACAAATACAATTATCCGAAGAGGGCCTTCGTTTCAGTGTGGAGGATTCAAGCGTCCTAGAAGGCATGGTCTTTTTGGAGAAGTCTCTGTTCACTACCTTCCAATTCAATGCTCCTGCGCCATCTTCGCCCTCCTCTGAATCGTCCACTCAGGCCGACGATGCATCTACTCCTGCGTTTTCTATCTCTCTGCCGTCCCTCCTGGAAACGCTGCAAATCTTTGGCTCGTCAGAGCCGAAATTCAACTCCTACAGCCGCGGTGACAACTTCACCGGGAACGCCTTCTCAAATCCGGTGCTCGGTATTTCTGGCACATGCCGATTGAGCTACGAAGCTCCCGGCGATCCCCTCACTGTGGTTCTGGAAGAGTCAAGCATCCGTACAACTTGTGAACTGGTGACCTATGAACCATCGTTCACGAGCGACATTCCTTTTGCGCGAGAATCTCTTACACTCAAAGTCATCATGCGGGCTTCATATCTGTCTGATGCCATCGCCGAGCTCAGCATCTCGAATCCTGATCGTGTTAGTCTTGCGGCCAACCAGTCAATATTTACTCTGGCAGCATCAAGCACAATGGGCAGCGCCGTGGTGGACTTTCACCGTGATTCCAGAGAGCCATTCAAATCGACTTCTAATACGAGTGCGACTAACGGCGACGGTCCTGAACATGCACGGACAGGCACCGGTTTGTTGGAGACTTTCATGGTACCTGAGAGCACCTTCTCACAAACATACAAGTTCTCACACATCGCTGCTACTAAAAAGGCACTGGCTGCGGCGACGAAGGTGAGTATCAGAGCTGACGATCAGGGTGTGTTGAGTCTGCAGTTCATGATCGAGAATTTGGAAGGTGGCGGGGTCAGTTTTGTTGATTTCAGGTTTGTTCCTCTTGTGGTCGAAGATGATGATGGGGACGAGGCTGGCGAACATGACACCGATGAGGAATAGCCTTATTGTAGTTGCGTTCTGTATGGATCACTCCGAGATTCCGTTGTTCTTTGTCAAGCGTCCACTTTTTGCCTCTTTCATCAAAGTCCCATCCTTCTCATTGTCCTTGCCGGTTTCTTGTCCATTTAGAGCTCCACTGAGACATTCAAGTATTACATCTCGGAGGAGTCTTGTTCTCCCGATCCCGATCGATCAAAGCATTCATTCTGCCACAAGGGCCCGATGTTGTTTGTGTCACTTCCGACATCGTGGGTGTAGCGTACTTGCAAACTTGATCTTCTGAGCAATTATTCCCCAAACGCACACATCTCGGAAGCCTTTTCTACTTTCTGACCGCTATGAGATCTGGCTTTTGTACCTTCACTGGCGATTTTCATTTTACACTCACTGATTCTTACCGTTTCTGAAATATAAAAACTTCTCGTCTTGTAAAGATGTTCTTGGAGCAAAACTCTCGGTATCAACATCAACACCAAAGGCTCTCACAGCTCCAACACTTATCGTACTCTTTGACAAATAGTACATCAGCAGCAATATGAATGACAAGGAGACTGGCAGGTCTTCGCATCATTCGCCCTTACCAAACCAATCAACTCGACGAGGAAGACGACAACAGATAGATCCTTTCCCCCCGCCCTGCCAACAAGAACAAGGCAGAGAAAGACGGCCGACGATGTCAGGATCTCTATGGCCTGTTAGCCTGCTCCTGGGTTGTAAATCGACGAAAGCTAGGCGGTTGAATGTGGGACAATTTGTTAAGGGAAAGAACGGGTACATTTACAAAATCGTTGATTTGGTGAATACGAATGATCAGACGTTGATCACGACGTTTCATGAAATCATGGGGCAGGAATCCTTCTTGGTGGCGCCGTGGGAACCCATAGAGACAGTCAAAGAGGGAGTGAACTCGGTGTCGGGATTGGGATCTTCGGGGGAGGGCTCGCCAAGTTCTGGCGAATCTTCGTCGCTGGTACCCGAGAGTGATAATGGGAGTGTTTTCACTGCTAGTTATGGTGGTTCTGGAGACGAAGAGTGTGAGGACCGGAAATATTAAAGCGCATGTCTTTGGGGCACCGAGCCGCCCCGAATAAAATCGATGGTGGCAAGGCACGCAGGAAGAATTTCTTCACGGATGGTGTGGATTCCAGAATAGGTGCGTCGGAGTCTGCGGTGATGGCTCCGACGCACACACGACGGGGCAGAGGCTTTATGGATTTGGACGGGGCCAACTCGAGGGATGGTAGTATTCCGAGCCAGAAGAATGTGCCAAAGATTGTTACTGAAGAGACTCTTGAGAATGTCAAAGAGGCATCTGGCAACAGATCTAGAGGATCGAGTACAGCCAGTACGGATTCTTATCGCGGGCTTTGGGGCTTGTTGCAGGGGTTCAAGGGCATTATGGCTGATCATAGCAGTGGAAGTGAGAGGGAGAGTAGTGGTGAGAGCAGCGGTGATAAGAGCAGCGGTGATAAGAGCAGCGGTGATAAGAGCAGCGGTGATAAGAGCAGTGGATTGAAGAATGCAGGAGGCATGGTTCCGGAGGAACTGATTGTCGCAGAGACGTTTGTACACGAGTGGAGGGTTGTTGAAAAGCGGAGGGCTGGTGATGAGGATGATTTGAGTTTCGATTGTCGATTTTGAGAAGCGTGTCGGTTCTTGTCTAGACGATGCCTATGACAGCGCTTGCTGCTATTTCGAACGCAATGGCGACCTCGCGAAAGGCGGGCAGTTTGGAACGAACTTGAAGGATGGTATGTCGTCAACGTCCCAGTGACGCCAGGCTCGATGCATCGACTTGGAACAGAGTAAAGGAAGTGGTCAGTGGTATCCAGATCGGCATCAACAGCGAATTTTGCCTTCTGCAGTGTAGCTAATAAGGACAGAGGACGCCGATGCCGCAGCGAAGTGGCCCTGCCGACTGACGAAAAGGGATTGAATCGCTTCCAAGAACCCGCCGCCCGGTCTGATTGCTTGTCCGAGGAGATGAAGGGTCTGGAAATGAATTGTGGTTCAGGTGCGAAGGTATGAATGTACTGGAGTTGTGGGTTCTTCACACCACAGAATGTACTCGGAAGCGGCCAACAAACCCAGGAGACAGATGAGGTCCCGAGTCGGAGATTACTTGATCATGGAAACCCCCATTTCCTTCAGCCCAGGTCACGCTCGAGTTCCTGTGGCAACCTCTCCTTCCGTCGTTTGTTCGTCCGAATGCTGGCCGTCGCTCGGAACAACAGTCTTTCCTCGACAAGTCACTCGATTCAAAACTTCACAACAACAGCCTTTCTTGGACTCGCAACGAAACTCACAGCATTAATTTCATAATGTACGTTACAGGCCTCTTCCCCTTGGCATGAACACTCCTAATAAGCCCCATAACTATCTCTCCAACACCACTGGACCAAAACACCACCCTACAGCCAACCTGAAATTTTGCACCGCAATAGGGTTCATAGGCCACTGCGGAAAGATCTCCCTTGGCAACTCCATCCTTTGCCAAAACTTCTCCCCTGCCCTCTGCCGAACATTATCATCCATGCAAATCCCCTCCGACTGGTCCTGCACGCTTATTGACGGCAAAGATTGCTATGGCGGCTCAAGTTCTTTTGATCACGATAGGGGATGATTGCCGAAATGCGCAGGCTGGATCACAAGGTGTTATGCTTGAGGTGGGTGCAAGCAGAACTGGCATGATAGCGCTGTTAGTGTAATGTGTAGGAGTCTGGTGCAGACGAGGGCGGGGATTGGGTGTTTGATTGGGAGGGAGGGGGAGGAGTTGAGGGTGGGGAGCGAAGAGGAGTGTGTAGAAAAGTCGTGAGGGTGGTGGGCAGTTCTTTGGCAGAGGGCTGTAAGTATCTTTCTTGTCCTTCTTAGACCAGAGGGCTTTTGATGGTTTGGAAGATCTCAACAATGTCTTCTAGGATTTATTTGACTCTCACCGCGTCTTCTCGTTTCTGATGTCAAGTTCGAACGTTATGAGCAGGGTCTTCCCTGACAAAGACCAAGAGCTCCGCGGATTCACCTTTACCCGAGCAAATCTCCTCGAGAAGCTGGCCAGGGAATCATCCCCTTTCGTACCAGGATGAGGTGTTGTTCTCAAAATGGGTTAAATCGAGAAATCTGGCAATCTCATTGACAAGATCCGCCTGGATGTTGAGGACTTCATCGCCCCACCAACTAAGAAGTCCCTCGGATCCCTCTGCTACAAAACTTTCCCCCGTCCAGCATAAACGCCACCACCGGCACGATCAAAAGGGAGCAAAGGATCTATGACTGTGCATCGTTGTATCTTGCCTGTCAATCACCATCTTTCAGATTCAGGCCATCATCGTCAATTACTCGAAGTACCGCCGAGTATGCCGCTAATCTGAGACTGCTGCTGAGTCTGAACTGGGGCTGCCACGAGCTGCAGATGGGGCTGAGGATGTGGAGGCTGGGATGATGGTTGGGAGCTCTAGGGGCTGACAAATGAGGATTTGAGGGTGATATGGATCTTGGGGGTAGGTGACATTGAAAACGAGGTGGCTTGTGAGAGATACGGATGGAAATTCCTAATAAATGGCATTCGATTTCTGATTACTTGATGGAAGATGGAGACCACAGATATGGCGTACGATTCTGCTTATACTTAGCAGCATTGATTTAGAACTTCTACGGCTCATGAATGATGATTGGAATGTACTAGATGGAATGCATTTTATTATCGGATTAGAGAAGGAGTCTTGATATTGAAGGCGTGCACTTTTCGCTTCATTCTTCATTACTTCGATATCTGGGTTCCAGCTATGGTATGGAATTCTTTGCTTGACGATGTCATGGTCTATTGTGGCTGCAAGACGATTTACTACCGTCTCAATGAAACCTAATGGAATGTAGTCGCGCGCTGACATAAGAAAACATCATACGACGATCCCGCGAGTCGCATCATTTCCAAACCTCAATCAAGCTCAAACACATCACATATAACATCGCATAGACGCCACACAAATAGGACAAACTGAGAAACGTGTCCAGTATAAACCTCAAATCATGTCTTCATATCTCGAAGATACCCCGGGTTCGAAAAGTCCCCATGCTCCACCATGTCCGCGCCCAGAATCATTGGCCTAGTCTCGTTCCTATCTCTCTTCAATTCCGTATTTTCAGCGCCTTCGCAAGCATGTAAACTCCCAAATCGCTCGCCTATAGATTGGCGACCTAAAGCCAATGATACGAGAATCTTCCAGATTGGAACGGATCCTGAGAATCCTCGCGAGATACGCGTTTCTGTGCCTCCACTTTATAATGGCACGGGAAAGGAATTGCCGCTTGTATTGGCCTTCCACGATAAAGAGCAGAGCCCGGCACAGCTGGAATATGAGACACGATTCAGCGATAAAGAGCTAAACAGGGACAAGATTGTGGTGTATCCCAAGGCGGTCAATGTATGTATACGAGGTCTAGTGGGAAATGCAATTGCTAATGAGTGCTTGATAGGATACATGGCAATCTGACATCACGGTCCGTCGATTTCAAAAAAGCATCAATAAAGCCAAACCCTCCACGGACGATGTAACCTTCATACGCACCCTACTCAGGGACCTCGACACAGTAATCTGCTTCGACACAACTCGTGTTTTCGCAACCGGCCTGGGAACAGGCGGCGGGATGGTCCACCTACTCGCCTGCGACCCCGAAATCTCTGCAAAGCTTGCAGCATATGCCATCGTGGCCGGTGGCTTCGGCACAAAATCTGTCTCGCCTATCTGGGCAGAATGCAAGCCCGCTCGCTTGCCGGCGCCGATACTGGAGATACATGGTGAAGACGACAAGATCTTGCCGTACATGTTGAATGACTGGGAAACTGCTAAGAGTCGGAGGGCCGTGCCGCATTGGTTGGATGATTGGAGTGAGAGGAATGGGTGTGGTGAGGCAATCAGTGACCCAATGGAGGGAACGGATGGGACCGGAACGCCTGTCCTTGTTACCAAGTTGGAGGGAGGTGGATGGGTTAGTGAGGCAGAGGCATGGGGAGGTGGCATACTCAGAACAGCTAAGAGCTGTCCTATGTTGGGCGAGACGAAGGCGAGCGACGCGAGGGAGGGAGAGGTGAAGGGAAGGGACAAGAAGCCGACCGAAGATACAGACAAAGAGGCCAACAAGCAATCGCGAGACCCTTCAAATGAGGAATCAGACAAGCACTCAACGAATCCAAAGGACGAAAAAGACTCACCATCGCAAGAAGAGGAAATGCTCAAGACCGACCCTGCCCACTTTACCCTCCTCCACTACCGCATTCGAGACTTTGGACACGGATGGCCGCTACAACAAATCAAGGGCAGGAATGGTAGCAAAAATGAGCGAATGTTTGATGCTACGAATATCATCACTGAATGGTTCAATATTCACAATCTGCCTGAGCCCGAGCCTGAGACGCTGGTGGAGGAAAAGAAGGAGGCTGTAGAAAGTGAACAGATGGCGAATGAAATGGAAGATATGGAGGAAGAGGTGGTGGAGGCTATCGATGTTGATGCTGCACCAATGGATGGGGATGACCAGGCAAGCGTTGAAGGAATGAAGGTTAAGATCAAACAAAGTTTGGAGGAGGTACATGATGAGCTGTAGAATATCCTGATCGGTTCATCGCCGAAAAGGCTTCTGACCCTCAATTCGCAACGAAATAAGCGTACAAAGTCGTCGCTTTGAAATGTCCAGATACTCATTCATGAATCGGCCTGGACACTTTTTTTTCCGGGAGGTGGTATGTGCGTCGTTCGCGTCCATTGCAGAGCGGAAGTGCTGGGCACTGGACAGCAGTGGTGCTTGTTAACTTTCATATTGCATTCCTAAATCCATGGCGCCACTGGTAATTCTGTGTCAAATGAAGTACTATGATAATTCGACATAACTGAATCTGAAAGACGAGGGTAAAGTGCACCCACGGGAAGGTCAATCCAAGTCGCTTGCAAATGGACGTCGGATGCTAGGCGGTGCCTCTCCCTCCGCACTCAGTCTGTCAAAGATGGTTCGGTCAAACCAGGATTTGTCACGGAAATGTGGTTGGACTGATCAAGCCCGAGCCAATTTTAGTAGCCCACGAAGCGACAACATCCCGTACATTGAAATTCTTTAGATGACAACACGTTGTTGAGGGGGTTTGTCTAAGCTTTTCGCTGCCTGATTCTACCACAACCTCTCGCGTTACTCGATTCTGCTTTGCTAGCATCAATCACGATGTTTTTTTCTTTCTTTTGCACTTGGAGCGGCGTTACTTCTGTCATCGTCCACGACCGCGACGCCTTACGCTCCGGTTGTGAAGTCGCACTGGACGGTCGGATGAACTGAAGAATAGCAGCAGATATCGATATCAGGAGTTGTCCTTAAGTCGTCAGATCACACGGAGCCAAGCGAGATCAACTGGTGGCAAATCATCGACTTTCCTTCAATACCACCAAAATTCTACGACCGACGTTTTGCCTGTAAACCTCTTCAGGTCAACATAAACGAGAGAAGTCTTTATCCCAGGATCGAAAAGCAGTCACATGGCCATGGTCCAATCCACGAACCAAATCTAATTCTCGCTGTCCATGAGACGCAGGATGTTGCCAAGCCTTTTCAAAGTAGCGTTCGCCAGCCGGACGGACAAGAGCCGGAACTCGATCAAGAGTACAACATTGCCTTTGATGATGTAAATGAGAATTGAAACCTTTGCGACTTCAGGGTGATCGTAAGAAACATGATTGTCTGGAGGGAAGCTCAGGCGCTGCTGATCACAGATTGGAAATTCGTGAATGCAAATAACGAGGGTATAGATTCGACGGATATCGTGTACCGTGCATGGCAGAACTTTGCGGCCATTGTTGCTTCCGGAGGATCTGAGTCCGGTGTCTCCTTGTACGACAATGCAGGGCTGACACAGAGTCGAGATGTTCACTCGTCCTACTCGAAAGATAAGGATCAACTCGACCAGTCACGGGATCCTGCGGAACGACAACACTCAAAATGGTGGCATGCAAGAATCCTCACGGGCACCAAGAGCGTCATGATGTTTGCGCGAGGTGGATTGCAGGAGTGGGCTTTTCGACTCGCATAATCACGGCGATGTCTTTGTCGAAGACGTCAAGAATTGCTGTGTTGGTACTTGAAGCTTTAGCGAAGATACGAGTTCTTTGTTCAGACCCTCGAGTCGTGTACAGGCTAATGTTGAAAATAGCGACGTCCTCACATTGCATGCAGGTAGGTTATGCGGGATGGGCTTCTCGAACCCACATTATTCTCAGTGACCCCACGCCCGCTCCAATGTGTGGACAACCATCATCGCGCTTCCAAAAAGTGGTCTCTCGCCTCGAGATTGCTATCAACAAGCTTCTAGCGAAATTGGCCCTTTGTTTTGCCGAACATAAATCGATATAGATCTTCATTCAAGACTGCTGTGTCGAGAGCAGTTGATTGTTGACGTGGGCAGGAATTGAGGAGTCGACTTTGGCGCTCCAAGGGTAAGATGGGAGAGGCTTCCGATGCAAAAGACGGCCTCCAGAAACAACGGAGATAGCTCGACGCGGGAGATCAAGTGGAGTTGGACTGAGGGCGGCAAAGACCGTGTCCGTGGAAGGGTTAATAGAGGGTCTCTCAGTAACGCCGTTTGTTGAACCACATCCGGGTGGCTGGTATTCGTCAAGGCGGGTTCGTCAGCCTAGCGAGACACATGGTTGGAGGAACAGGGTCGAGTTTGGTGGAGATCCCATCATTCCCGAAGCCACACCTTGGACCGCGTCTCCTTTTCTCCCACCAACGATCCTGAACCTCCTCCTCGTTCCTTTGTCTGCCATCAGTAACTTTTGTACGCTTGTTACACCAAAGGATACTATATTGGGCCTGCCAGCAATTATGATTGCGTCTGCGTGACGGCATAGACTGCTCTAAGATGCCGACAATCATCTAGCGGGGAGAGATACGGGCGATGCAGAGAGAGAGTGAGAGAGGGAGAGAGAGGGAGAAAGAGAGGCTCATGGGCTTACATGACGTTCCCCTTCTCCAATGCTTGACCCTTCGAGCTTCTTGTTTCCGTGGGCCCTGGCTCTCCTCAAAGACAGGCCGGGCATGCTGTAGAACGATTCGCGGCTTCGTTTATCACCTGCGAGCCATCAACGCTGAAACTCCACAGTGATCTTGCATATGTACGATCATGCGCGAACCCATGATCCGTCTCCGAGTCTTCGTTCATCTAAAATCTCACCTCTTCAAAAATGGGCGGCTAAAGGTACGATGAGAGAGGATGATGTCTATGCAGGTTGAGCCGAACCAGCCAGAACCGTTCAATAACGACCGAGCATTCGGATTGCCTCGAAGTCTTGCCTGACCGTAGGCAGTTTTAGACGCTGGCGGCGCCTCGTTCATTCTCGTGTTTGGGATGTCCATACGCCGATGGATTCACTCTCGACTTCCCGGGTCTAGGTGCACTCCGCTGTCCCGTAATCCCAGGCTGGGTTTCCCGTCGTTCATTCTGTGACCTCTAGGGACAGTCATTGTTGGAAGGTAATCCTGGCTTCCAAGCTACCATTCACTGATTTCAAGAGTCCAAAAGGCCAACATGGCCTGACTTGCGTCGAAGAGGAGCTGGGACGTCGGTCGCATGTGCATATATCAACGTCCCTACCGCTGGGGCATGATAAATCCATTGACCGAAGCTCCCCTGGTTTCCTACACCCATAAGCCCTGTCTCAGGCGCGATAGGAAGACGCACGACCGACCCTAATGCAAGGAGAGCTACCAAAAGCTGCTCAGCCTTGGCCATCCCGCGTGGCGATTACTGCAATCTCGAAGTCATGTGTTGCGTGGACACTTTGGGATGAGTGTCCTACAAGAGTTGTGTATTGTCATCCAGGCCTCACCCTTTTGAACTTCTTCGAGCATCTTAGAGACCTTGACGTATGGTCGACCACTACTACAATACTGCAATTCGACTATACTTTATCATATGCTTTGCCCTCCCACCCACAAAAATGACCATCATCTACGCGGCTGCAACAACCATCGTAAACCCACCTGGCGTTCGGCCTTGCATCAGTCAAGACCAGCTATGGAAAGCTCTGGAGTTGAAACGGTCGTAAGTCAAGCAGAGGTGAGAACACTTTTCGTCAATCTGAAACTGACATTTTTCTAGACAGCCACAGCGTTTTCTTGCCGTTATCGATGAATGCAAAGTGCTAGAAGATGACAATGACACGATTCTTCGTGAAATCAAGTTCAAAGATGGTGGATTGTCCCAGGTACAGGTATCCAATCAAAGCACTGCTGACGCTGTCAGGCGGTGGTAATTTCACAGCTCCAGTCATCGGAAAGACAGTTCAAGAGCGTGTCACGCATCACGCACCAGTCTCGGTATTTATGTCATCGCTTTCTCCCATTGCGCCCACTAACAGATACAGTCGTCGTCTGGAGCAGGTGTGGAAATCTTCAACGTGGTCGGTAAAGCGAGCCGAGTACTGAATATCGTCTCGACTGGCGCGAACCCAGGAGAGCTGTATCTCACATTCACGTTCGAGTGGGACCATCCAGAGATCGAGAAGGGCAGCGTTGAGCAGCTTGTGAAGCAGAAACAGTACCAAGCCAACGCCCCGGCTGGTCTCTCAGGAACACTGGGAAAAATTCGAGAGATGGTCAAGGCGGGCGAGTTGGGCAGGTCAGAGGTACCATCCGAGTTGACGCCGCCGAGTTTGTCACCTGGCTGTGCAACCGCGCCTGTGACTGCTGGGGAGAAATTTCGGAGCTCGATCCCAAGTCGATGGAGTTGGTTCAGGTTCAAGGCGGCTCAAAAATTGCGTCTGTCTGAGGGAGGTCGGGGAACAATGACATGACTGTACGATAATCAACCTGGTTTCGGGATAAATCATATCAATTAGGAACCGGCGGTCTTGGCTGTACCAATTTCAGGAAGACTAAAATATTCGGCATGAATTTCTCAGAACACGTGCGAACATTCAGTCCTTTCGACACACTAGCGTGTGATAATCAATCCACTTTCGTTACGCAATTGTCAACTCTTGCACAGTCTGTAGTGTGCTGATTTTTGTGGTTTATGAACCCAAAAATTTGGATTCCAGTAATCTCGCCAGGCACTTTGGCGGAGTGGTTAACGCGTTGGCCTGCTAAGCCAATTCCCTCGGGAGCGAGTGTTCGAATCACTCAGGTGTCGCGTGAAGTTTTTTGACCTTTATTGTTAGATTTTTTGGTACTCAAACTGTAGTGATGGTCAACTAAGCATCATCTTCATGATACAAGTTGAAGTGGTTCTGTATATTGAATTGTAGACTGGGATTCACGTTTTTAGCTTTACCATCGAAATTGCACGGTGTCGACCATTTCGCTGTTGGTGCATTTTTGTAAGTCACTTCGTCATGTAGCGCGCTGGAAATCGTCGCCTTGATCCTATAATGCAGGCGCAAGGCAAGTGGTCCGGCAAAACCTTGCACTTCCATCTCCCTGGAAACACCACATCAAGCCCCAAGTCTGGCAAGCTTTGAAACCAATCAATAATCATCAACACTGGTGATGATGTCTCGTAGTGTATCATCAACACCTGTAGCCGCGAATGGTTATCCCACTAACCTATCCCAATGGGGAATAATACTTGCGTCATAGACTACTCTTGTCGAACGCGATGTCAACGCGTGTTTGGAGTCTTTTCCTTTCGCCTTCATCAAACTCCCTCTTTATGCTTTCCAATCGTTTTCAAAAAGTCTTAACCTCGAGTGTCATTACCAAAGTCCCAATCCCCATACCTCTGATCACGTTATCCCGCTTCAATCGAAGCCTCAATCGCGCTGTTCCTCCATTGCTGATCTACCATTCTCGAAGTCTTGCCAGCCATTCCAAGTCCAAGAAGATGTCGAAACATGGACTTCCTGCTGAGCAAATCCATCCTTCGACCAAGCGCGCGAAACAGATTGATGCCAGTCCACCTTACGAAGAGCTGAAATCTCTGATCGAGAATGAAGGCAAGAAAGAGCCGGGATCCGGCAGTAAAAATATGGTACATTGGTTCCGAAATCAGGATTTGCGCATCCATGATAACAGGGCGTTGCACGCTGCATCTCAAGCCGCCAAAGAGCACGGGAAAAATCTCATTTGCATGTACATCTATTGCCTGGAAGAAATTGAGTGGCACGGGGTTGGTTCCGCCCGACTCGATTTTCTCCTGAGAAATTTCGAGTGTTTGAAGCAGGAGTTGGACAAACTGGATATTCCGTTTGCGATCTTGAACGTCGACAAACGGAGCGACATCGTCCCTAAACTGGCAGAGTTTGTGAAGAAGAACGATGCGCAACGAGTTTTTGCGAACTTTGAGTACGAGGTGGATGAAATACGGCGGGATACTAGAGTCGTCGAGACCGCAGGGAGCGGTGGTTGGAGCTTCGAGCTGCATCACGATCAGACCATCATAGAGCCGGGTATGCTTACTACCAGTGCTGATAAACCTATGAAGGTATTCACGCCATATCACAATGCCTGGTTGCAAGAGATCAAGGCGGAGCCCTCATTACTCGACACCGTGCCGGCTCCAGAAGCCAACGGGAAAAACGCAAGGAAAGAATTGAGCCAACTTTTTGCCATGAAAGTCCCTGAAGCCCCGAAAGGGAAAACAATGGCCAAAGAGGAACGGGACCGGATCCGCAAATTCTTCCCAGCGGGTCACGACGAAGCTGCAAAGCGGATGCGCAATTTCGTCTCCACGAATCTCGATGACTACAGCGCCACAAGATCGAATCCGGCGGAGGACTCCACATCCCGCATGTCAGCCTACTTCAACGCAGGCGTCTACTCCATGCGCGAAGCCCTGCAACAAATTAAAAAACACAACAAAAACTCCACCGATTTCAGCTCGGCGGAATCCAAAAGCGGCGTCTACGCCTGGGTCCGCGAAATCGTCTTCCGAGAACTCTACAGGCAGACAATGGCGTACACGCCTCATACAGCCATGAACCTACCGCAGAACCTCAAGTTCGATTTTGTGGATTGGGAGGAGGATGAGGAGGGGTATCGACGGTGGGTAGAGGGGACTTTGGGTGTACCTTTTGTGGATGCCGGGATGAGGCAGATCAAGCATGAGGCTTGGATGCATAATCGGTTGAGGATGAATGTGTCGAGTTATCTTTATTGTAATCTTCTTATCGATTATAGGAGGGGAGAGCGATATTTTGCGGAGACGTTGGTTGATTGGGATCTGAGCAACAATACACAGGTAAGTCGGACGAGTGACTCGCCTCCACTCTCTCCCATTTCACAATCGATATCGGAAGATTTGTAGCAACGTCATGTCCCCAGAAACTCATCCACATCCGTCCTCCCGACAAACAGTCAAATCTGCACCATGCTCTAACAACAACCAGGGCTGGGAACCTTCATACACCGTCTTCAACCCCACCAGCCAAGCCGAAAAAAACGATCCAAACGGCGATTACATCCGACGCTGGATCCCGGAGCTCAAAGATGTCAAAGGCAAGGCCATCTTCGATCCCTACCATCGCTTGAGTAAAGACGAGTTCGAAAAATTGGGTTATCCCGAGCCGTACGTCGATTGGAACGAAACCAAGGCGAGATGTTTGGAAAGGTATAAGCGTGATATGAAAGAGGCTGTACCGTAGGTTTGGGGGTGAGGTATAGCTTTTTCTTCAAACAGGCTCGCAAAGAGTTTGTGCGTAAAGAGTATAGTTTGAGATCGATGTGGTGGAATTATAATCGATCCGTGTTTGAAAGTCGTCTCGCTGGCGCACATGCGACGAAATAGTCTATCCTCTATTCCTCGGCGTAAGGAAGATCAATCCGGGCTTATCGCCATACGCACCATCCCTATCTCATGTCGATAATCTTTCGCACAACATCATTCATCCTAAACAGCAACCCCATTTCTCCACGGTTGTGCAGCCCTTACATGGCATGATAGTTTGTAGGCTTGCAGATCAAGAGGAAGAGTGATGAAAATTGGGAAATTTTCCGCGTCCGTCAGGTAAGAAATCCACCTCCGCTCCCCTCGTGTCGATCTCGCGTCGATCTCGCGTCGATCGGGCGGCTGCAAACTTGCCGAAGATATGCAAAAAAGCCCTTACCGAAGGGGATAATGTTATTCAAAATCGGGAGGAAAGTGTTCCGAAATTCGCTCCTGAAGGCTACGGAAAAATTTACTTCTGCTCGGCTATGCTGAATCTGGTCCATGGATTTCTGGCTTGCTCGTATACGTAGTATTGGAGATTACTGGCTGGTTGGTTGCTTGCATACTGTGGGTTGTGAGGTAGATGTTGCGAGATTGTACTGTGGTATGGGTGCAAGGTCGTACTGCGGTATGAGTGTGGACAGGACCCTGGGGACGCTCAGCTAGGATACCTACAAGGTTTAGCTCGACATGCACTGGAAGAGCCAATGCCGTAATTATGCTTACGTTCCAAGCTTTTCGCAACCCTTTCAGTGTTGTCGTACCTCGAGCTAATTTGGACTTCATGATAAGATGTCTGTTTTGAAGTGCAAAGGGCTATCCTCTTTCTGATGATAAGACCGACAAGGAGATGGAGAATATCCGCTGCCCAGCTACCAACAACGACTTGATAGCTTCTGCTGTGCGCATCATGGTGAGAGAATGATACGTTGTGAACACAATTAGATATAATTATGATGAACAAAGTAAAAGCTGGAACCCACCAACCCACCAAATCAAACACCTAATCCTGACCCTCTCAAATTCGACGTGGTAAGTCAAATCGATCAGCATTCATGACTTTAGTCCAAGCAGCCACGAAATCTTGCTTGAGTTTTTGCTCACCACCGGCTTGGGCATAGACCTCGGCAAGAGCGCGCAGTTCGGCATGTGCGCCAAAGATCAAATCAACACGGGTGGCGATCCACCTCTTAGCACCAGTGGCCCTATCGACTCCATCAAAGATGTCGACGTTATCAGTGCTAACCCATTTGGTCCTCATATCGAGGAGATTGACGAAAAAGTCGTTAGTCAGTTGACCGGGCTTATTGGTCAGGATTCCTAGGTTGGACTTGTCGAAGTTGAGGTTCAGAGCGCGCATGCCGCCAACGAGAGCTGTCATTTCTGGAGGGGTCAATGCTAAGAGGTGAGCTTTATCGACGAGCTGTTGTTCGAGTGTCGTGCGTGGGGTTGAAGCACCATAATTTCGAAATCCATCGGCGCCTGGCTCGAGCCATTTGAAGGAGTTGATGTCAGTCTTTTCTGCTGTGGCATCCATGCGGCCAGGGGTGAAGGTAACTTCGCTGATTCAGGGTTAGTGCACGTAGTGAAGTGACCTTCGTGGTAAGCGCGACATACACTCGGGCGGCGACCTCCAGACCGGCAACGCCGGCCAAGACAATCAAGTCGGCCATGGAGACCTTTCTACCATCCCTTTGAAATTTTTCCTGGACACCGCGAAGAGCGGTCACCACTTCAGCCAAGTCCCCTGGATTATTGACCTTCCAGTCCTTCTGTGGAGCAAGGAGAACACGAGCACCATTAGCTCCACCTCGCTTGTCACTGTCTACAATGGGTTTTAGTTACGGTCGTATGAAATGAACAACGGGTTTGGTTGGAACACGTACTTCTGTAGGTCGAGGCTGAAGCCCAGGCGGCGGCAATGAACTTGGTATTGTTAATGCCAGTATCCAAGATTTCCTTCTTCAGAAGGGTGATATCTTTCTGGCTAATCACATCGTGATGACGGGCAGGGATAGGGTCAGTCCAAATTAGTTCCTCCTTCGGTTGTTCTGGACCAAGCCAGCGAGTTGAGGGACCCATGTCGCGATGCAATAGCTTGAACCAAGCGTGAGCGAATGCATCTTCGAACTTGGCAGGCTGAGCGAGAAACGCGCGTGAGATCCTCTCATAAGCGGGATCCGCGCGCAGGGCGATATCAGTGGTCAACATGGTAGGCTTACGCATTGCTGCCGGGTCTTTGCTGAACGGATCGGGGATGAAAGCGCTTGTATTCTTAGCCACCCATTGATTCGCGCCACCAGGGCTTTTGGTCCTCTCCCATTCGAAGCGGTAGAGATAGTCGAGGTACAGTGGTGGATTGCTCCATTGCGTTGGCGTCTTTGTCCAGACGACCTCCAAGCCACTGGTGGTGGCGTGTGGTCCCACACCTGATTTGAAGCGATTTGACCAGCCCAAGCCTTGGGACTCGATACATGTGCCTGCGGGTTCTGGGCCGACCAGATCTGCGCTACCAGCTCCATGAGTTTTCCCGAACGAGTGGCCTCCTGCGATTAGAGCGACTGTCTCCTCGTCGTTCATACCCATGCGCGCGAAAGTGGTACGGATATCCCGTGAGGATGGAATAGGTTCCGGCTCACCATCAGGGCCTTCGGGATTGACGTAGATGAGCCCAAGATGGGAGGCTGCGAGGGGAGTCTCGAGTTCGCGAGTCATGAAGGCTTTGCTGCCTGCGTAGCGAACATCGTTGTCCATCCATTTCTTCTCACCACCCCAGTACACGGATTGATCAGACTCCCATGTGTCAGCTCTCCCACCAGCGAATCCCAAAGTCTTGAAGCCCATGCTCTCTAGGGCAACATTTCCTGCTAAGACCATGAGATCCGCCCAAGAGATGTTTTCGCCATACTTTTGCTTGATTGGCCAAAGAAGGCGGCGTGCTTTGTCTAGATTGCCGTTGTCAGGCCAGCTATTCAATGGAGCAAATCTTTGCTGGCCTGTAGCATGTCAGTCGCGGGCGAGTTGCATGCAATTCTAGAGAGCTTACCGCCACCAGAGCCACCGCGCCCGTCAGTAACTCGGTAAGTACCAGCAGCATGCCACGATAAACGAATGAAAAAGGGTCCGTAGTTGCCGTAGTCGGCAGGCCACCAATCTTGGGAATCAGTCATCAGCCTTTTTAAATCGGATTTCAAACCCTTGTAATCCAAGCTCTTAAACGCTTGGGCATAGTCCCACGACGCTTTGTACGGATTGTTGGCAGGATTCGACTGGCGCAAGATAGCCAGACTCAATTGATTTGGCCACAGGTCTTGGATCTGAGTCCCGCCACCACCAATGTTGGCGGTCTTCACGGAAGGAAGCACGGGGCATTTTGCGCCAGACACTGTGGAGGAGAGAAGTGCTGGTAGCAAGGCCAATGTAGAGGCGTGTGACCACATGGCGTGGTGTGGTGTGGTGTGGTAGCCAAGAATGCCGTCTTGAAGGCGACTTGGAGTAAGGAAACAAGGCTGGAGTTATATTGTGGCTGCGCGAAGCGACTCGATGAATGTGCAGACGATCCGTATATGACTAGCGGATGGTTGGGGAGTCATTCGCGCGCCAGTGCTACAGTTCAGAATTCACACGCGAGCGAACAGGTAATAAATAGGCGAGTGTGGAGTGAGGTGATGAGGTGAAATGGGCATGCGGAGGCGGAAACGCGGTTCAGAGAGTGGCAACAAGTGTTGTGTGGGTAGTACTTACGTACGGCTGGGACTATGTAGTTGCGACTTACTACTTACTGTGTACAACGGCAAATTCTAGATTCGAGTGGTCTGATCGTCCCGCTTTCGAAGCAGATGAAGGTGATTTCGGAAAAGATATGAGGGCGGTCGTGCCTTGTCGGAATCAGGGAGTGGAGCCTGGGATCAAGGGCAATCAATCTGCAGATCCATATATGGACGGTCCGCGATTCGACTCGCTTAAGAGTCGAGATCTTGGACATCCATTCTGACAGTGCTTGTGAATACTAGGAAGTAGCACAGTGTCAAGGATTGAGGCTCCCGCCACGGACGACATGCTTGAGCCTCGGCTCGGTCGGGATGCCGTCCGTCAAGGTATTCGACGTCGTGCGTCGACTAAGGCTTGACTTTCGAGACACTGGGCAGAAGAAGCCGATTCGTATTTATCCGAAGGTGGCCATGTATCCAGTTCGCACGAAAGTGGCCCTATATCCAGTTTGCACGGGATCTGAGAGGCTCGACTTTGGACTGTGAAGTTAGCATTGGTCCGGTCATGAGAGAGTCTTGGACCGCCTCACCTGCTGGCTATCTAACAGCGAGGCCCAGGAAGGCCAGCCTCGAGCAGACTCCATGCACATGCATTCTTCATCCAATCCAACCTCAGTCCTCTCTGCATGTTGGATCCGGATCTGTCTGCCGAGGGCTGGGGTTTGGGCCATTCTGCCGAGAGTTTTTTGATTCATCAATGTCCACCTCCCGTGTTCCTGGCGCATAAGTTGATGACGGTCTGAGCAGTGCTGGCAATCATCCATATGCATGTGTCAAGCCGATTCCCCAAGGATATGTGCAGGCCAACATTGCGAATGGTTTGTACGGGGGTGACGGCACCAGTTCCGAGCACGATCGACGCGGTTGGCTGGTGGGAATCTGCTTGATGTCGCGAGGAGTCTGGAAGGGCGAGGGTTACAACTTACGGGGGAGTCAGGAGATGCAATAATGGAACCTGGAAGTGCAGAGCTACTAGTACTAGAACTAGCCTTAGCACTCCTCCACTTCATGAGAGCACGGGATTCTGGCATCGCCAAGCTGGTCCACTCCACAGGTCTACGACCCCGATACGCATTGGAACTCAGTACGAACTCCAGAAAATATTACTATCTCTCAAGCATACATACCGAGATACAGACTTGATACTTTGGGTGAGAAAAGCCACGTGATGACGCTTCTTGAGTTCCACTGCAGGTTTCTTACTACTCAGTCCGAGTCGCACCTTCGTTGTCCCAAACGACACCAACTCTGCAACCGCCCAAACTCACCATGCCCTTATGACCATCCTCCCTGAGTCCACAGATCACAGCTCCCGACAGCATTGACTGACTCAACAGCCAGCCCTCCACTTACCCCAGTGACTTGCTGCGGCGAGCAGGGTCTGCACTTGGCCATGGCGGAACAGCTCCACGCGGAGTTTCGAGCGTGGGCTGAGAATCGAGGTGTTAAGATCGATGGAATTCGTGTCGCTAAGCTACCAGGCAGGGGGATTGGCGTCATAGCAAGCCGCAAGCTCAAAGTAAACCCACATGCCCTTGATGCCAAACCTGCACAACTCCTCATTCTGATATTGCCTAGAAAGTGGAGACCCTGATCTCCGTTCCCGCTTCGAGTCTGATCACTCTCGATTCTAGATTCGTCCAAGAGAGGAAAATCAAAAACTGCTCCGTTCATGGCAGCGTAGCTGCTGCTCTCGCCCTCAACCATGGAAACCCTGAACGCGTCTACAAGACTTGGGACTCGGTATGGCCCACGATGGAGGATCTACAGTCAATGCCGTTCACATGGTCTTCGAAGCAGCAGAACCACTTGCCTCCTGCCGTCCAAGGTCTTCGAGCCGTGCCAAGAATGCCACAGGGATTTCACTAATCACCATCTAGCCTTACTCAAACACCAGCGAGGCAAATTTGATCGCGACTGGCTTTCGCTAGCCGAGTATATACCCGAAACCTCCAAGGATTTGTTCCAATATTACTGGCTGATCGTCAATACACGCTGCTTCTACTGGACTTACTTCAAGAAGGCCAAAGAAGAGGTGAAAAGGGGCAAGACGTTGTCACGAGACGATTGCATGGCGCTGTGCCCGTTTGCTGACTACCTCAACCATGCCGATGAAGGGGTACGTTAATCCAGAGGCCCACGTCTTGTCGGTTTTTGATAAATTATCTGTAGTGCACGTTCCACTATGACACGAAAGGGATCACGGTTGTTTGCGACCGGGATTATGGTAGTTCCCGACTCATGCGAACGAAATGCTGTTCAGCTTGGCTAAACATACCGCAGCTGCTGGCGAAGAAGTCGTTGTGTCCTATGGATCCCACAGCAATGACTATCTCCTCGTCGAATGTAAGCTGCGTGTTTCAACCCGGCAGTCAACACTTTACTCACCACGTCAGATGGCTTTATCCTGTCGGAGAACAAAGACGACAACACAAAGATTGATCACCTCATCCTCCCTATGTTGACGAAATCCCAAACAAGCCTTTTGGAGCAACACAACTATCTTGGTGACTATACGTTGGACAGTGCAGGAGTCTGCTATCGCACGCAAGTCGCTCTTCGATCCAACTTCACCTCTGCTAAAAACATGGAGCGATTTCTCGCTGGCGAATGGGACGGAGAAAAAGATGATGCGAAAGTGGATGCCGAGCGAAACAGCGTTCTGCAGAGATTTCAGGACGACGTTGAGGCAAAGCTGGCAGATTTGGATGAGATGGAGGACTCAGCCGTGGTAAGCACATTGGTCATGCGGTGGGAACAAATCCTGGCGATGATTGAAGCGGTTTTGGAACAGAAACGGTGATGGTGAAGGGCGTCATAGTGGCTTCATCAATGCATGATTTTCGTGGGAGATTGTCGAAGCGCAGATGGTTGGGTTTTGCGGCTTGCGTCGGCAGACATTGGCCACCTATTGAATTCATGCTTTCATCCCTACAAGAAATCTGTCGGAGGAAACTCGAGCCCCTAGCACATGAGCTGAAAAGTTTGAATGGCAAAGCGAAACCCATTGACCCTCCTCTCGTCACCAAGCAATCCTCGCCATAAAACCCGTCGACCACTTCCTAACAGCAAACTTCCTCGCCTCATCCGACAGCAAAATACCCATCCCAAATCCCATGGGCAAAAACCAGTGAGCAACAGGGACAGCCGTCGTACCAAGAACCTCCTGGAACCTCGGCACATACAGCCAAAACACACTGACCAACAGCGCGAACATGATAGCGGGGAAAAGAAACCAGTTGCTCGTTTCCTTCTTGCCGAGGGGCGGGTGCTGTAGAATGGAGAGGCGACGGGTCCGCACAGCCATGAGATTGAACCATTGCATCACCACCAGATTGATGAAGTAAATGGAGGAAGCCTCGCTGAGAATGGCCGTGTACGTCGCGGAAGACATGTTCTCCGGGACGGAGCCGAAGCCAAACCAGAGGGTGGAGAAGGGTATTCCTTTCCGCTGGCAGTACCAATATCCCATCGAAAAAGAAGCCAGTGTTTCGAGCAGTCCTGTGAATCCGTAGGCTTGGAGGATCAAAGGCCAGTCTACCAATCGACTCCTCTTGGGGTCTCGAGGCTTACGGAGGAGGACATCTGCCTCGGGTTTTTCGTAGGCGATGGCTGTTGCGGCGGCGCAATCGGTGAAGCAGCAAATGATGATCATGAGGAAACTGGAGAGGATTTGCGGCATACCAAACAGCACGTTTGTCATCACGGGCCAGAACTCGGAGAAGGAACCGGCAGGGAGGAGATAGCAGATGGTTTTCTTGAGGTTGTCGAAGACGACGCGGCCGTATTTGACGGCTTCGACTATGGCGGCGAAGGAGTCGAGAAGGACCATGTCGGCGGCTTCGATGGCGATGTCTGAGCCGCCGCCCATGGCGATTCCAACGTCGGCGGCTTTGAGAGATGGTGCGTCGTTGACGCCGTCGCCAGTCACTGTGATTGACTTAGTAATGGGTCATTGAGATGATGGAGGCACACATAGAGTGAGTGAGAACGTACTTCCAACGATTTCGCCGCGTGACTGAAGCTCTTTGACAATCTTGAGCTTCTGTTCAGGTGTAGTACGCGCAAACACAATCTCATCATACCTGCAGAGCTTGTCCCACTGGCTCTGGTCCAAGCCTTTGATTTCCTCGCCACTCAGTGCTATGGCACGACACGTCTGTGGAATCTTGCGAGGAACTTTGTCCGACATCTCGACCAACGACAGCGACGAAGCACTCTCAACCGCATCCGCTGGGACAGAAATGATACCACATTCCGTGGCGATAGCCTGGGCCGTTAACTTGAAGTCGCCCGTGACTATGTGGACTTTGATACCGGCTCCACGGAGGATGCGGACAACCTCTGGGATTTCTTCCTTGGGAGGATCGACAATGGCGACAAGACCAACGAGCTCGAGACCACGGCTGGACTCGTACATGACAGCATCCTCGAACTCCGGGGATTCGAAAGAGAAAGAAAGGGTATGAGCATCGAGTTGCTTGCGCGCCACCAGTATCACCCGTTTGCCCCGGGCAGACCACTTGTCTTTCAATTCATTGATGTAGAGTCGGTGTCCTTCGGTGAGAGGTTGACGTGCGCCGGTGGTATCCATGTAGAACATACAGCGAGGGAACAAGATGTCTGGTGCGCCTTTGATCGTGAGAGTGGTCTCAGGAGACTCCACTTTGATCGCAGGAGTAGCTTTGATGACTTGGATCATGAATTTGTTCCTGCTGTTGAAGGCAACACGGAATGATCGTAGCCACTTCTCTCGGGTTGAGGATACTGGAACAAGTGCTTCAGCAAACCGAAGTATGGCTTGATCAGTAGCGTCGCCATGCACCTTGCGGTCAGCTGGAGGAAGATAAGAGGTCGATGCGTCAAATTCGCCGGCGTTGCAGATGCCTGCTATTTCGGCCAGGGTAGCGAGGGCTTTGACGAGTCTTGCAGGCTTCTGGGCACGATTCAGCTCGAGTATACCTTCGGCAGCACTGGCGCTCATTGCTTCCGAAGCAACGAAACAGTCTGAGACCGTCATTTGGTTCTATGCCATGTGTTAGCCTACTTCCTGCCAGTTGCGTGCAGTAAATGAATTCTCTTGCCTTTGTGAGAGTGCCTGTCTTGTCGGAGCATATCGTGGACACCGAGCCAAGAGTCTCAACAGTCTTTAGAGACTTGCACAGGATCTTGTTCTTCTTCATGATGTTCGCAGTAATGGTGAGACTGGCAGTAACAGCAATCGGTAGACCTTCAGGAATGAAAGCTACAGCAACACTGACGCAGTCCACAATCAAGATCGAGACAGTGATCCAGCTTGGGTGATCTTTACGAAGCCATGTTGCCCTTTGATTGTTAGCAACGAGTTCCTCCAGTGATCATGAGTGAATTTACCAGACGATGATGACGATCAGAACCATAGTCAACATTGTTGCCACGATAATTGCCACAAAGTAGTAGATCTCCTTCTCGAGCAACGTGAGTCCGGTGTTGGGTGTACTTGTCAATTTAGCAAGCTAAAATGTGAGTTAGTATAATCTTGATGTAGGTCCACGTCACTCACTCGACCAAAGACGGATCGATCACCAGTTGCAACTATAATGCCTAAAGCGCTCCCAGACACACAATGGGTACCGGCCATTCCAATGCAGGGTGTTTCGAGGTAGTTTTTCTCCATTGACTCGGCAACGGCGCGGAGTGGTACAGTCTCGCCTTGCATTCATGTCAATTATCATGTGCTTTCATTTTGCGTCCAGCGCACTCACCTGTAAGAATTGATCGATCAAAGCGCGCATCAGGACTCGCTTCAAGGAACCGGACATCTGCAGGTAATTTGTCACCGAGCCGGATGTACAAGATATCTCCTGGTACAAGCTCGGTCGCGACAAGTTGTTGTTGGACGCCATCGCGTAAGATCAAACATGCGTCCGGCAGCATATTCTTAATGGAAGACATGACACGACTACTCGACCAATCTGCAACCGTTAAACCGATCGTCATGCCACATTTATCCGACAGCACTCACCCTGATAGAAAGCAAAACCGGCTTGAATGACCCAAACAAAGACGAGGACAATGGCCAAGGCAAGATTTGCCACAGCTGGAGGCGAACCAAGCGGTTTCCAAGCCACAAACACTAATATCGCAGCAGCCAGGAGAATGGAGCCAAATCCACCAAAGAGGTATCCAATAGTCTTGCGAAACCAGCGAGATGGCGGGGGTGTGAGTGCATTACGGCCATATTCTTTGAGCTTTCGAGCGACTTGTTCGGTGGATAATCCTTGCTTGGGCGAGGTTGATAAGCGCCTCAATACATCTTCTGTTGGGATAGTATGCCAGTCCAGGTTGGCGATATCTTGAACAAAAGGTTGTTAGTCCCAACAGTGCAGCGATGCTCTGTCGGAAGACTGACCACTTCTCACGTCTTCGGAATTGGCATCTTTGTCGGGAATTCGTTCTTGAGATTCAGCGATGTTGAACGACCTTGTAAGGTCAGAAGTTGTAGAGTGAAGGAAAAATGATTTCAAGCGCACATGGTCCGATATTGAATTGGCAAAGCAACATTCGGTTCCACCATCCGGTGACGCGACAGCGAACGACTGGAACCTGTCGAGTCTCTGGAATTGGTCCGTTCAAGTCGGCCTCTTCTGGGCGTCTGTTCGACATCCTCGGCATAGCGAATGCGGGCTTTGCCCTTTTGGATTATGTCTGGATCCATGGCAGAGACGTTTACCCTCGAGCAGGTGAAGGCAGAGGAGAGAGGCAGAGAGTAGAGCAGGACTACTCGACTCCGGTGTAATCAATGGAAGCTACATTAGATTTTATATAGTCGCTGATGGTTCCTCACCAGGGCCCCGGCATCGATTCGGTCCAGGTGCCCTGCACGCGGCGCGCGATATATCAACCTACACCGTGACGCCACAGGTTCGCGATTGGCGCTGCACAGCTCGAATCGAGCCTGTGAAGTAGAGCCCCTCAGCCTTGCGGAGAGCACTACATACGGAGAGGAATCTTCCATCAAGTGAAGCTCGAGGGGTTTGCGGCTGGAAGCTGGAGATGACTGGGGCTGTCGCAGAGGGGTGCTTCCAGTTGCTATGAGGGATTTTTGGAGATGAAGTCAGGAGCTAGAGGAGGCGCAGTGCTTGCTTCGTTCTGGAAGACTGGAAGACTGGAAGAAGTAGCCTGTAGATTTTGATGCACGGTAACACAAATGCAGTCCTTGCCATCATGATAGCAAGTTGCGGTTGACCAGTATTGGGATATACGCCATATCGAATTGGAAGAGGTGCTCCGTGAGGGGATGGCGTCCGTTAGTCCGTTCATGTCCTGGCTCTTCGCGAGCGAGATGGACAGCAGCGTGTGGGCAAGCAGCATGCCCAAGCCGCGGTGCGCAGGGGAAAGATACAAAGGAGGGCTTGAGTTCGGCGTTGTTTTCCAAGTTGCGGACGCTGGGCGGAACGAGGGTTTCCGTCGTTGCCAACCTCATCCTCTGAGCCTCTCCCTGCATCTTATATATACCTCCCGTCTTCCACAGCACAGCAACCCAACAGAGTCATGTTTTTGTTACAAAGCTGATTATTGGGAATTCCGCTGCCAGCGGGTACATGCCAGACTCATGCTTCTCGTCAACCGTCCAGACAGTTGGACCTTCTCACCCGCCTCTGAACTTCGGTCCGGTCTCGACGATGACGGTGATGACGATATGCTCAGAACCCGTTCGGGCCCCTCGTTCCCTAGCAGAAAGAGCTGGGCACTTTCCGGACAAGCTTTTCACCAGAAGTTTGATGAGGAGCATGGGACCATGCCATGACCGAGATGGACGTGAAACGCGACGACACCGTGACCTTGTCCATGTTGAAAGACTAGTAAGTCAGCGACGGTTGCGCGAGTTTGATATCGACATGGGCAGTAAAAGTGAACTTCACAACTGTTTATAATATCTTTATCGGTTTCTGTTTCAGAGGTGCAGTATTAGAGATACTGTCCGTATTAGTTCTAGATCACGTGAACTCTCGTGAACTCTCGTGATCGACCAAAGCGAGTCATGGTAACTCGAAGCTTTAAGCCTCCAGGTCATCCAACATTGCACTCGGATAAGATAAACCGAATTAAGAGATTACAGTGTCCGTCAACAGCCCGCAAGGCAAACGCCCACAAGATGAACAAGAACAGTGGCAGCGCCAGGTAAATAAACAGTCCACTCCCACTCCCAGTCCCAGTCCCAGTCCCAGTCCAGCTTCAAATCCAGATCGCTCCTCCCGAAGATAAAGTCCGGGTACTCACCGCATTTCTCAGTCTGCCAACGCGCCAAAGAAAACCACCATCACTGTTTTCGTACACTGAATATTCTACTCACGCAAGGACCACCCCACGCGTCGACAGTCGTTCCAACAAAGCTTCGAGATTCATGGCCGAACACAAGCTACAGCCTCCTCTATGGGAATGGACTCCATTCTTACCCGATCTGCCAGTCGAAGTCAAAGAGCTCATCTTATCGAAGTTCGACTTTCAACTTCCGAGCAGCGCTCACTCAAAGCTAAACTCCTTTCATGCCGGAGAACTGCTAAGAAAGGGAGTCTCGCTCCAGCACTCGCATCCCTTCGACACTCTCGCTGCTACCTCGCGCTCAATGAGAGCCAGCATCGAGTCATACTGCCAGCATCTCCTAGACACAAACCTCCGCCATGCATGCGACAAGTGTTCTTCCTACGGCGTAACTTCGAATCCCAACACTTCTCATAACCTGGCTGATGCCGGGGCTGAGCACAAAGAAGATCAAGCGCCAAATCAGCTCGGAAGGTACGTGTCGTATATGAGGCGCCTTTTCAAGGCAATTTTCGGGTCCGGGCCTATATCGCTTGTTTCCTGGTGTTTTGGTTGCTCATAGCGCCGTAGACTCTTGCAGGAGCGGAGACTTGAACAGGTCTATCACAACCAAGCTATGACTGACGTTAATGAACAGGATTCATACCACTCGACGTGGCATTTGGCTCCACCACATCACGCATTCCTGCGCTTTTTGCGGTCGCAACACCGCTGATCTCGTGTGCCCATTCAATCGTCTCATCAGAACCTGCAAAGAATGCGGACACCAACAGTGGCCAAATCAGATTCCACTCGAAGATGCAATGAAGAAACTTCCACTTCACCACCTACTCTGGCCGCCACAAGGTTACGTTCTACAATGGGCACGAGAAGGCCGCTGCTCCTCTTTCAGTGACGGTCCCAGGTTTCAAGATCTTCTGCTCAATGATGAGGTCGAGGCCGTCGCCAAGATTATCGAGGAAGACCCAACTCGACACATTCCCATGTGGGCCATGTACGGTTTGACAGCTGAGTTCAAAAAGCGCTTGCCGTGGGATCAAGAAGCCGAGGAGAGCCAAGATGCTGACGATGTAGACTTCGAACTGGACATCTGAGCTACCTGCCGAGCGCGTCTAATACAGACTTGATTTTCTGAGGCGCAGTTGACTGGAGAACGACAGCTTTGAAGGGAAGGTTGAGTCTCGCCATCGAACTATCAGCGACATCTAAGCCTTCGCGGCGGCGGTGATACAGATCCCTCCCTCAAAACTCCGATTAGG
The DNA here is from genome assembly GCA_014858625.1 of Venturia carpophila. Taxonomy (NCBI): domain Eukaryota; kingdom Fungi; phylum Ascomycota; class Dothideomycetes; order Venturiales; family Venturiaceae; genus Venturia; species Venturia carpophila. Next base: position 2,128,108 of record JACTAK010000005.1, read on the forward strand.
ACGAAAGTTTACGAAGAGACTGGGCCTTTTCAACCTCGATTGAGCGAAGGTGACCACGTACCGCTCCTTGTTGCAGGAAAAAAGGGATGTCTTGATATTCAGATTTTGAGAACAGCTAAGAATGTTGACAAGATGCAAAAGCTCGGGTGGACAATTGTGGACTTGGAAGTGGAGCACTACAAAATACACGGGCATCATTCGTTTCATGGACATGAAGGAATTTGTTCACATCCTCAGCAAGTCTGAAGCGTTTATTTCACATTGTCGATATTCGTTGTCAATGGGGATGAGCAATTTCGTAATCACATTTGTACTTTAGATAGTTTTCATTCACTATCATTGATATCCAGACAAGTGTCCTGCCCCGTCGCACCTCTACCTAGGTCCTTCCTCGTAGAATTGGAAGTAGGATAGAAAGAGTCTGTCAAGATCTATTTAGCAATACTCATGCCTGTAGATGATGACAAGCTTCTGAAGAATTTGACGAACTCACAACGGCCACGGGGAGGTCTTGATATCGTATCGTGCTAGGCCGAATACAGTGCCTGGAATTGCGGGGTATCAACAATCTCTCACTCAGAAGAAGTGACGTAATATTTCTCCTCGTGATGGGAAGCCTTGGTGGAACGTCTCTACAGATGCTGTAACGCGGTTTGTACAGACACCACCGAAACCAGTGTGCAGCATGGGTCTGGGAGACATCAACAAGATGTCTACTACGCAGTACGCTTGATCTCCTTTTAGTTTCGGTGGTACAGGCGGTCTGACCAACGAGTAGTACCTCTCCGACGACAAGGTATGCATACTCCTGAAGAGGTAAAATACACTGTCGCATACCCTCCCTGTGACACAGTCCCGTTGCTTATTTTACGACTACATTCCCCTAGCCGAAGAACATTGATCCTATCTAAATCATCAAGACATACGGTATGGCTACAGAGCAAGTTGTTCAATTCCCTTGCCGCCGAGAAGTAAGACTTACGATTGAAAGAATTCTGTAACTTTCTAGAGGGAAATCCTGCTAGCGATACAAGCCTACGATCTCTATCGGCTAAGCCCCCAGAAAACGGTAGAAGAACCGGATTGCGCTTCAGAGTCGGGCGACGAGAGCAAGCCTCTCTGGAAGAAGGATACTTCCGGCTGGTGCCAGGCAGAGTATGCCCACGAGTTCAAGATAGCGCACGTGGAGGGTTGGGAGCATGAATGGAACGAGGTAGCGTGGGAGGCGGAAGAGCGGGGAGCATCAAGAGTCAAGGCCTTCACAGAGTTTCTTGAGTAACAAATCTCAATGTGAAAGAGATACTTGGCAGCTCATGATGGATCAGTGATGGTTGGTGGCTGCCCAATTCTGTCGATGACTGATGGTTTCTGTTTTGATCAACAGAGGTTGAACGTTGCGTTGGCGATATCGGACTTAGCTTGGCAGTAACCTCACTTGTTCCAATACTTCTTTCTCAATCACACCACGAGCGATGAACTCCGATTGCTAGACGCGCATCAAACCCCGGAAAACTCCGTGCGTTCCAAATGGCTCCAACGGCTGTAAAGGATTCTCCATCCTAACGACAACTCCCACCCCCCTTACACGGCTCATCACTGACAAAACAACCATTCTTGCAAAACGTCCCCGCGCTCGACCACTTCCCATCCATGCCCATGTGGAAGAGAGAGTTCCACTCTTTACCCGCGCACGTGTCCGTGCGGCCGCAGACCAGTTTCGCGGCGTCGGACTGGGTGAAGTGGCTGCCTGGGTTGTTGTGTTAGTGCGGTGGAAGCGATGGATGGATTGGGAGGATAAACACCTTGATCATTACTAATGATTGACCAGCCGCACATAGTGGGATAGCAGGGACCGGTGCTCGCAGCGGCGTTAGTGGTCAATGTGGCCACCGCGAGGGCGATGGGCAGGGCGAAATTGAGGAACATGACGGCTTTGGATTTGTTTTCCTGAAGGGTTGGTTGAAATAAAAAGGTGGTTCGATTCGAAGGAAGGCTCTCTGGATAATCGCCAAATGAATAGCTCTTGCAGTTTGAAGTTCTGGATAGTTGTGGTGATGAATCCGCTGAGAAGACTTATGGCATCTTCATACCCACCCACCCATACATCCCAAATACATCCCAATATCTATTCCCAGAGCCATCCAAGCGGTGTCCGTCTCGTACGACGAATTCGTCATTCACCGACATATTCTCAAGATTCCATGTATTCGTGGTAGGACAAGATGCACGCCAAGATCAGCTGACAGCGGTACGAACCTCTGCTGCAGGAAGCCGATTCCTCAGTCCTTTCAGCCGCACGGAGGGACCGAAAATGGCGCTGCTGGTCATACATGCACAAATCTAAGTGCTCTGATTTTGCAGTGGGGGTCGCATTTCCGTCCATGTGCTTATGCCGTTAAGGTATGGAAGGGGCAGACCGCCTTAGCAGCACTTCTGGGGCCCAAAGACATACCAGCCAAATCTTCAACTCGACCGCGAGCGGTTTTAGTCGGAGGGAAAGGATGTGAGATAAAAATTTGAAGTATAAATAGAAACGTTCGTGGTTTTTGATGGTAGGAAGGTTCATGCAAACATCCTTTTCGGGTGCGAAGTACGAAGAACGTGCGCCCTAAATTCTTGGAGTACGCCCGACCCAACCCTAAATCCAATCCACGCCATGTCTTTGGTATCCTTAGACGCGCATTTCCGTTGCATCACTTTCCAAACCGAGCATTCAAACTAAGCCAACCCATCAGAGAAACACCGAACCACCCTCATAAACGCCTCTTCATGCTTCCCGAGCTCTTTCGTCCTGGGCAAGACCTACTGGCTGATGTGCATATTTTGGTACTGCATCTGTCCCTGATGACCCTCTTCCTCGCCAGCCTCAGATCCAACGTCACTCCATGCAGACCCCGGTGTACTTATTCCAGCACCAACGACGGAGAAAGAATCATCCGACCCACAGTCGCTCATGACCTCCTCATGCTCGACATGGACGGGTGCATGGCCAAACAAGGGTGCTAGCGTCTCATCACCAGCTTCAGACTGGAAATCAGACATTGCTGCTACATCGTTGGAAGCCATGGATGCGGCAACAGAGTAACCGTCGTCCGTTGGTGTCATTGAACCGGTAGGCGTATGCGTTTCATCGTCTTCTACAAAGCCGTCTTCAACGTGTCGTTGTGTGACGGAGGGAGTTGCGTTTTGCAGATTGGCCTGGAGCATATCTTCCATGGCCGCAGAAAACATGGCTTGATGTGATGCCGGTGGTTGGGACACATTTGGTGGCGGGGCGTAGTAATATAGATCGTCCTTAGAGTGCTCGGACACGGCTGCATTATCGGATTCTGAGTTTGGGGTTGGCGATTCGGCTGGTGTGGCTTGGTCTTCAGTGGAAGCGGCCTCAGCGGATGCGTCTGTCAAGCTTCGTCGAATGGCTTCCTCGATTTGCGCATCTAATTCTGCTTCGCTGAAGTATTCGGATGCAGTATCGGAGCCGTCGACAAGTGGAGCTGGAGAGAGCGTGCGAGTGCTTTCTCGAGAAGAGTGTAGTAATGCTTCCGTCTCTTCATCAGTACCAATGAGTGCACGATCGAAGAGGACTTGCGCATCGTCATCGAACGGGTTTGCCCATGGGGAAGCTCTCATGCCCGACTCCAATCCTCTTGCACCTGCACCACGATGTCTCAAACCCTCCCCCGCATTGCTGGCAACACCAGTCGCTTGACTCGTTTCGGGTCTAGGGTCTACAGATCTTAACGTCCCATCTCGACTCACGAAGTCGTCAAAGCCTCTCGCACTCGCTATCGCCTCTTCCCGTTCGCCCATAGCAGTCAACTCGTCCAGATCGACGGCAATGCCTTCTTCACGAGCTCTTCTAATCATCTCGAGTCTGTTCATGCGTATGATTTCCAGCCGCCTATTCCGCCTTGCCGAGGCAGCAGCCTCGTCGTCTTCCGTGTCGCGGGAGGGAGGGTTGATGTCGTCGCCGAGGCTGTGGAGGGCCACGGCGAGGCGCTGGCGGGATTGGAGAATCCATTCTCGTAATTGTTCGCTTTCGTAGACGGCGATTCCTGCAGCCACGAGGACCGAGGCGGTTATTATGAGGCCTGCCGTGTGTCAGTCAGTATGGAGGAAGTCTGGCATGAAGAAGTGTGTGTGGAATCTAGGCAGAAGGTGTGCTGGGTGGCACTGAATCCTTGGGCACCTGTTCAGACGGACCTTTAGCCAACGGCGCTGCCATTGTTGGTTGCGGTAGGCGGTAGCCTGGTATGTGTGGCGTGGAATGTGAGATGGCCTAGGCGTGGACGTGGTGTAGAGAGAGTGAATGAAGTCTAGGAAGTCGAGAAATAAGGGAGAGACATTCAGTTGGCAGCTGGAAGCCTGGAAGACTTGAAGGACGTTGCCGCTGCCGTTTGGTCGGCCAGAGGCAAAAGCGGTTCATGCTCCAGAGTGGCGATTGCGCACTGAGCCACCCTGTGAGGGGCAAAATTGTGCCTATCGGGGTGGCGCTCTTCACAAGGCTGTCTCGGATTGAGCGTTACAAGTACCATAGTACATCGGGACGAGGAACCAGTTCCACCCCGAAGCCAAGGAACAGCTGAAGCAACCTCAGCCTCTCTTTAAGCCTTCTCTGCCTGCGGTGCGCTGTGCAGACCAAAAATCGGATTCGCATTTGACACAGATTCGTTTTCGAACACCTGCCAAAGCCAGCGTGATTCGAACAGCCAGCCAGTCTTACCAGCAAAATCCCCTATTGTTCTCCCAAACCCTTTCCCCATTACCTTTCCCCAATCAAATCATGTGGCGTGCACCCATCGCCAATGTAGTGCCACTCCTATTATCCAAAGCTAGTCGCCGCCGCTAGTCTCTCATGGTTTTTGCAGTCCGGAAAGTCGTTTATGAATTCTTTGGTGACCATGTGGCATTGTGATACACCAAAGAAAGCGTTGCCGTCTTCCTTTCCCGTGCGGTCTTTGTCTAACTTTTGAGATATCAAATCTTAAAGCAAGCCCATGAGGAAACAATTTCCGTGAAGGATAGAAAGTATGAGGAGGGTTTCCTGCAACCTGGGCACGTCAAGTATGTTTATGATGAAGAGCCCACGACAATGGACGTTGTAGAAAACTAGGTTCGATTGGTACTAGCAGGTAGTAGTAGTGGATGATATCAATATGGTTGCTGTCCGATGTCGATGTTTTCTGCCCCGGCGGAACACGACGAACCGCGACTAACATTTGATTTGGGCCCAGTATCTATATTCATTTCCTTTTTCCTACGCGCAATCATGGCAACAGACTTGCCATGGACTTCGAAAACAATGGCCCATTCAGAGTCAAGCTCTGGCAGCCTTCTAGATTCTTTGAGGAGTCGCCCGCCGGCTCGACACTATTCAGCAATACACTAGACGGTGAGTTCGACGCGTACATCCAACGCGTCGCTTGGATACTAATGACCAGGGAAGCATGTCCAGCAAAACTTGAGAACCCATACTTTACAGACACTCTGAACTCAGATGGCCTGAAGCTTCCTGACCTCGATGACTTCCAATATGGACCCCTTTCCGATCTCACCCTTCCCGAGGGCTCCATTCTCTCCTTGGACTCTTCGCCAGTACAGGAAGAGCAGGAGGAGGATATTTGGAAGATTGCCGTCGAGAGTGGTCCGTTAGACAAGGACATCAAATACTACACTTGGGAAGGTTTCCAGGACAAGGACTACAAAGAGCCATGCTCTGCATACATTTCCGAAGCAGGACCACAAGCGTTCGATGCAGCTTTGCAGCTGCGAGTCGAAAAGAAGGAAGCGATATCGAATCCCAATGTCATACAATCGAACCCCTTCCTCCGGTCGCTCTTTGCGCTCGGCCTCGGACGCTCTTCAGTGCTCTTTAGCTACGACAGCAAGCGTAAAAGCTTCACGCCAGTATTCGATCAAAGTACAACGACAGGTTACAGCCAAGAGACATCGAAGAGCCTGGTGGACGACATAATGGCATGTGGGAATGGCACTCGGCACTTGAAAGACTTCGTTGAGAAGACATATGCTACAGGGAAAGCGTATTCCGCAAAGATTGCGCTGGCAAACACGGTCGACACGACTCTCAGCGCCTTAGAAGCGCATCTCAGCGACTGTTCACCGCATATACAAAGCCTACTGCAATTACAGGAGACGTTCTCCCGCCCTAGAAGGATAGTCTCTGAGATCGAGGATGTGGTCAAATTCATGGCATCTGCACGATCGAATGAGGCAATGACATCGCTCATGTTTGAGCGCTGCCAGCAGTGCGAACAAGAACCAGCCTGGCTTCGATCTGTCCTGTCACAATTCCTGTCACGGGTGAGTAAACCCTGGCTCGAGACTGCCGAAGAATGGATTGGCGTGCGAGATGCTTCGGTCACCAAATCCGGATCCGAGGTAGAGGCCTTCACGTTCGTGGGCCGAGAGGAGACAGAAGTCACGAGGGAAGCAGAGCTGGATCACGTCTACCGTCCTGAGGCTATGCCTTCCTTGATGTCAGCAGAAGACGGCCAGAAACTGTTCCAGATTGGCCGCAGTTTACGTATTCTACGTGTTCATCATCCTGATCATCCGCTCTCTCATGCAGGTTTGCCAGTTCAGGCGCCGCCGTTGAAATGGGCATTTGATTGGTGCGAGATGGACGCAATCGTTGACAAAGCAAAAGCGTACGAACAAGCTTTGGCAGAGGCTGTTCGTGAGTACGGCACATCTCAAGCAAGGCCTCTGCGGCAGGCTGAAAAAGTGGAGCCACAAGATTGTGATGACAGTACCTCATCAGATGCGTTCGCGTTTCCAGGGCTAGAAATCTTCAACACGCCAGCGCCTATGGCTTCATTACCAGATGAGTTGATGGAGATTATTGCAACGAGCATTGCGTCCAAGCCTACAGAAGTCGTCTCCGACGTGGCGGATTTTTCTCCGCCAATCTCGCTGACGCCTGTTCTGTCCTTCCAGCCGCTGCTTGCTGCACAGTCGAGACTGGTGAATGCGGCCAGCTTGAGGCTGTCCTTCCGGTCACATCACTTGCGGACACATCTGGATCTGCAGCGCGACTTTCACCTACTTGGAGACGGCGTGTTCATATATCGCTTGACCGCGGCGCTCTTTGATCCCAACCTCTCCTCTACCGAACGCAAATTGGGCGTCATGCGATCTGGCACCGGTATGGGACTTCGTCTAGGAGCTCGAGGAACTTGGCCGCCGGCGAGTTCAGAGCTGCGTCTTGCCCTCATGGGCATCCTGACTGATTGCTACCACAATACTCGTGTTCTCAAGGGTTCGAATAGTAAAGAAATTCAGCTCCCGGGCACAAATTCGGACCTGCCTGGGTCACTCAGCTTTGCGATCCGACATTTGGATGAGAAGGAGGCGGAAAAGATTCTTGACCCAGACTCGCTTCACGCGCTGGATTTCTTGCGGCTGCAATACAATGCGCCATCCCCACTAGGCGCAGTCCTTACTCCTAACACACTCGACAAATACGACGACATCTTCAAGTTCCTCCTTCGACTCAGTAGACTAGTCTTCGTAGTCGGTCATCTTCCTAAAAACTTCAAGTGCCCACAACAACAGCAACAACAACAACAACGGCTTCGAATGCAGGTCACTCACTTCGTCACAACCTGCGCCGCGTATTTCTTCGACACGGGGGTCAGGGAAACATGGGATGTATTCACTGCCTACCTCAACGATCTCGAACAAAGACTGCAAGAAGAAGATGAAGCCCAAGAATTGGGTACTAGAGTTACCGAAGGCCTCGACGATCTGAGGAAACAGCACGAAGTCTGTCTCGACCGCATGACCTTTGCTCTTTTGCTCCGTCACCGCCAACGGAAAGTCCTGGCTCTACTGGAAGATATCTTTGGCATGATCCTCGAATTCGCAAAGGAATGCAATTTCAATGATTACGTGGATGAGAAAACAACCACGGCATTGCAAGCGAGGTTTCAATCGAGTGTGGCGTTGTTCCTGGACGTATGCAAAGGCTTGATTGGGAAGAGGGGATACGGGAAGGGCGGTGGCGAGTCGAGAGGTGGATTTGGGAGAGGGGCCGTCGCTGAGGAGAATACGATTGAGAGGTTGGTTGTTGCGTTGGATTGGAGTGGGTTTTATGCGAGGTCTGATGGTCGGGTCTAGTTTGCGATAGCACAGTGAGCTTATGAATCCGACGCTTCTGCGGACTACTGGAGATATTGACACCTTTATGTTTTTTCAAATTTGTGCCCCACTAACTGAATATGTCCGTAGCTTATCTTCTAGCGATGAGGAGCTTGGACGTCCGATCAGTCCAGGCTTTGCGGATTTCGAGTTTGATGATGTTCATTGTAGGAGAAGAAGAAGAAGCAAGAGCAAAATTGGAAGCGTTGAGAGCCGATATCGGGAGAGGGCGCACGTAGACCTCCCAGCCCGTATCTCCACCAACAGAAGACGGCATCTAGATGTCAGTAAAATCCAACTTGAAGAAAGACAGGCAGACATTGACACTTTTACCTTGGGCGTGCGCCACATTCTTGACAACAATCATGACACAGCGCCACCGCAAACTTTACATCTCAAGCAAGAGAATTACCGCCATCTGAATAGGATAGAGTGGCATCAAAGGCATCTTCGCTTGAGAATGAGTAGTAGTGTGAGGCTACGTCGAAAGCCGGCGCAAGACTGAGCCCCGCCGTCAAATCAACTTATTCAACCTGCGAATCTCAGTCCACCGGGTATACCCCCCCAACTCCAAGAGACTCATCCTCCGCGTCTTCCCACTGGGGTTCCCAACAACAACAGGCTTCCAGTACCTATCGACCTGGCTCTCATCCCATTCGCCCGTGCCGATCCTCGTTCCAAGAGCATGATCGGGAATAACCTGCATGCTCTTGAACCTCCACATCGCCCCCGTCAAGAGCAAAGTCAACAACAGCAGCATCCCCGCCGCGATGCCAGTTGAAATCTGTGCTCCAAGATGCCTCGTCATGATCCCTCCAATCCCAGTCGCAGCGGCCGCGAGCAAGAAGCCAATGGATTGAGAGACAAAGATGCCAGACATGACGCGAGGAAAACAGGAATAAGTGGTGCGGCGTCTCCTCGTAACCTCGCCCATGGATTTGAGACGATGTTTTTCATTGACGCCTGGTTGGAGATCAGAAACATCCCACGTCTCCATGATCAATCCATAGCATTCAGCAATAGCTAGGACGTCGAAGAATCCAATCGCTGCAGCAAACAGGATCGGGACGATGAAGTGGATGCCGATGCCAGGACTGACCACTGTATAGATAGCTCCAGTAATAGGGAGAAGAATCATGAAAACCGATCGGCGAGTAAGATGAGACGACCACGTGATTTGTCGCTCGAAGGTCATGCTATCCGTCCGGGGTCCTTCCTTCCGGGCGCGCGAGAAAAGATTGGCCTTGGTGAGCGGGACGGCAAGGAGAGCCCCAATTGCAATGCCGAAAACACCTAGTCCTACATGCTCAGACGGGAGCTTGTAGTGGCGCGAGAGAAGAGCGCCGAGAAGCTGATATCATGCGTCAGTCTTGATTTCCGGTCTGGTGGCAGAATACACGAGACATACCACAATGAGCAAGACGCTCTGGCCGTAAATCCAGCCTAGGTACATCGCGAGCACAAAGAAACCACGCTGGCAGAACATACGCTTGCTTAAAATGACACCGGCGAAGACTTCTTCGAACCAGTGCTTTGGTCCCTCGTCCGAGATGTGCAATTTGATCTCACCGCGTGCAATCTTGCGACGAACACGTGTCTCGTGATCGATATACTCTCGCCAGTGGTGTCTGTACGCTGCATGTCGCGTCTCTGGTGCGATGATGTTCAAGATGAGCACAGAACCGATGACCATAACCGAGAGGTAAAAACCCCAAGATGGGTTGATCTTGTAGATGATGCCTGCACCACTAAAGAAGCCCACGGAGATCGACCCGATGAAGCACCATGTCCATAATCCAAGCCACATACCAAGACCACCGCCATCACGGCGCGGATCATCCTCGGATACGACTTCCTGATGAGGCTTGTCGCTCATGAGCGATGCTCCAAACAGATCCAGTAAGACTGCAAAATCATTCATGTTGGCGAGACCCAGCACAAAGCCGTTGAGGAGACGACACAAGATGAGTTCAAGGTCGTAGCCAAGGATACTCGGCTCTCTATCTTTACTGACCAGAATAGCCTGCGGGAATTGGAGCGGCAGCGCTATGGCCAAAGCAGCGAGGATGTATGGCTTCCGACCATGAAGTAGCGGCAGTGGCCAGGCGAAGAAGGTGGTTGCTGACAACCCAAGGTACATGCTGCAGAATCAGCTCATTATCAAACGCTCAGAGCTCGATTGGCGACTCACTATATGTTCCCGAGCAAGACATAGTGCTTCTGGTCGGCAAGTTGAAACTGCATTCGAGGCACCATTCCAGCCTAACTTTGTTAATCGTTGTCTACTATCTATACGAACGACACGCACATAAACGCCAAGAATGTATCCCACTAAAGCAGTGTTGAGACAAGCAACAGAAGCCGAGAATCTCTTTCGGAACGTGGTCCAGTGGCGAGCAACTGGCTCAGGCTTACCATGTCCGAGGTGCCACTTGTGCTTGTGTGCGCGGCCACGACCTGCATCTTTTTCGGGATCTCTAGCGTACCTGCTATCACAGCTTTCGTGCGTATCGTGACTTTTGCGAACTGATCTTGATGCTTGCGTGGAGACTCTGTCTTTCCAAGGAACAGGGGTTACTTCTCGCATGGCCGATGCTTGACTATCATCGTCTCGACCAGGTCTGTGGTCAATCTCACTGTGTCTACTAGACTCACTTGGCTCAGCAGGAGAGTTCTCATGTGCAATGGTTTTTCGGTGCCTGAGAGTCGAATCATGATGAAATCGTCTTCTGTCAGGATCGATGTTTGTTGTTGACTTCCGAAGTGGCGGTATCTGTTGCCTCGGAGAAACCATAGGCGAGTCCACTACATAGGCTGTATAGGGCCTTGTCGGGATTGGTTGCTGCAGATTCTGTTCGACAGCTTTGTCAGCTACGAGTGACTTTGATGAACCTCGTCGACCGAGAATGTGATCTCCACAATATCTCCAATCCCGCTCTTCTGGGGCAGGAAAAGCAAAATCCTGTGTTGCGGCTTGTGGAATGGCAACACTCGGTGGCGTCACAAACACTTCACGCTCAGACCTGTGTCGCGTACGTCCACGCTTGGGACTCGAATCTGAAGACGCGTCGCTTATTGTAGAGTGTGATTGAGCTTCACTTACGAGATGTAGACGATCAGTGCCAACTGGGCTGTTGGGTCCATCTCCCCCATGTTTCTTTGAACCTGTGCTGTCAGAAGTGATTGACGAGCTGTATTCGAAGGAGCCTTTGCTTGTATCTGACGGCAGATTGCGATAGCACGACGAGTCTTGGCGATCGGGATGGTTGGCTACGAACGAGGCTCGAGGAAGTACGGAGGAAGCCACCCGCATATCCCCGGGCTGCCCAGTATCCGCTGCTTCATCGATCAAGTCTCCTGCCTGGCGCATCAAGTCTTCCATACGATCGAGGGCTTGATTGAACGGCTGGGTGTTGAACGGCTTCTTAACTGGGTCATCCACTCTCTGTCTGGGAGGCGGCGGTAACGCTGCTGTCGTTGTAGAATAGACTGGACCGCAAGTTGGACTCGGCGGCTTCTTAAACGGGTGTATAGCGTCGAGTAGACCCATGGACTGTGGAAACGCTGGCTCGAACGTGCTTCGCTCCTTCTTGGGCCGAAGCTCACATGCTTGTTGCTCGACTGGAAGCGACATTTGCAGCCTAGTCACACTTCCGTAGCTCTTCCGCCTCGGAATAATTTCTTCGCTATGCCCGATGGGACTCGTTTGGCTCATCTTTCGTGGCAGAACTGGGTGAATTGAGATCCGTTCTTTCATCCGCTGAGGTTGTTTTGGAGATTGCTTGACGGGTAGTGTCATTTCCAATTGAGTCACGGGCGCAGAACTTTTCCGCTTAGGTAAAGCTTCACGCCGCCTATCGAGCGAGCTTCGTTCTCCCCTCGGTCGAAGCTCTTTCGGAGGTTGTTCTATTGGCGATGTCATTTGCAGTTGAGTCACGGCTGCATAGCTTTCCCTGCTTGCAGGATCTTCACCCTGCGTAACTTGTGCAAACTTTTCGGTCTTAACTTGTCCTATCTCTGGCCGGGATGAAGTCATTCGAGGCGAAGTCGAATGAGACGAACCTGTAGATGCCAGCGACCTAGAAGTCCCATTGCGTCCAGGCAGTTGTACCGGATCACTCGAGTATTCTGACGAGGGAGTCGGGATAGGAGACTGGGTCGGTGTTACTGTCTTGCCCCTTCGTACCTCCAAGCCCGAAGGCTGTCTCCGGGGCAAAACCGAGATAGATGGAGCATCAGAGTCCGTCACTTTAGTTATTTCCCGGCGGACAGGAGTTTGCACATGACGGGCCGAATGTTCGGCCGACGACGCGTCGGAAGGGGCAATTTTGGGGCACTGCGAGATCGGTTTGGCCAGTCGAGACCGACTTTTTCGTATGGGATACCTCGGTCCGGGTTTTAAGACTCCTGATGACGATGAGGATAGGCTTGAAGTCTCACCGGCAGCCAGCAGCCCGCCTGGTCTGGTCAGCGGCGACGATACCAGAAGGCTGGGTGATTTTGAGGGGGATTTCCCATCAAGCCATGGGAGTCGAGATCGGAGTGCGGATTCTGGAGACATGAGTTTTGTTCGTCTCGGCGCGGTCTGGCTGCTGGTGGGCGGGCGAAGTCTGCTTGTCGTCGCATGACTGTCAGGCACGGTCCCAAGCAAAGGAGGGTTGTTTAGCTCGGTCGCAGAGGCTTGAGAAGGAGGTATCCCGTGATCGTGAAGATTTGGACTCAGGTTGCTGACCATGCTAGGTTGCAAGAGGAGAGATAAAAGCACGCATGGGGGAGCGACGAAGGACTGTAGTAGTTGGTGAAACTGTTCAACGCTGAGGCTAGCAAAAACAAAAGATTCGATATTAGGACAGGAGCTGAGAGCAGGCTGTCCGGCGATAAGGTGAGGATGTTCGTAGAGGTTCAGTGCGGAGTGATGGAAATGAGGAGAGGGTGCATGCGACAAAAAATAAGGAGACTCGTGTAGCAGAGAAGGCCCAAATACATAGGCAGGAGCGATCAATTAATGCTCGACTCGCTCCGTACCCAAGGCTGGGCCCTACATTACCTTGGAGAGCACAAGAAAGATTCGTTCATTCATGGCTGTTTGTGAATCTAATGCCTCAGTGTATTCATGCTGGTGGTGCTCCCGGTTCCTCGAACTTGACATCGCCTTTACTGACATCGGGGTAGACATCAAATCGTCGCTGCGTAGAGATTGGAATGCCCTTCCTGACCTCCTCAATCCTCGCACCATCCAACTCTGCAACGATGATATCCTCCTTCTCATCAAGTTGTCCCAGAATTTCAGCATTGGGATCGACAATCATACTGTGACCCCAAGCATTATATTCTGCTTCCATATCTCTTGCCGGGCTACAAAGTCCGACATAGACCTGGTTGTCCATTGCTCTCGCTCTAGCCTGCAATTCCCAATGTAATGCTCCAGTCGTCAAATTGAATGCTCCTGGATACAGCAGCAAAAAAGCACCCTTGCGCGCGGCAATCGTTGCCAGCTCCGGGAAGCGCACGTCATAGCAGATGGCAATGGCAATCTTGCCGTACTCTGGGATGTCGATGACCGTGACCTTGTTGCCAGGGCTCAGAACCTCGGACTCCTTGAACCGAATCTTGCCGGGAATGTCAATGTCAAAGAGGTGTGTCTTTCTGTGCGTGGCCAGTAGTTCTCCGGCAGGGCCAAAGGTCAAAGACGTGTTGAACAGCTTCTTGGAGCTCTCCTCATATTCCGGTATGCTTCCGCCAACCAAGTATATGTTCGCTTCCTTTGCGAGCTTTGATAAGGCATGGTAGCTCGGCGATTGAGCTTCAGTAGGCGGAGAAGGGAGGAGTTGCTCTGCGTATTTTGGGAAGTATTTCGTGCCATATGGCGAGTTGAAGCATTCTGGAAGGACGACTATCCGCGCGTTGTGCTTGTTGACGGCTTCGAGCACTTTGGTTCGGGCGTGGGAGAGGTTGTGAGCTTTGTCAGCAGTGCAGGCCAGCTGGACCAAGGCCAGCTTGACGGGTTTCTTCAGTAGCTTTGCCATTGCCGTCATTCAAAGGGAGGCTGATGTTGCTGACTCAATGCTGGAAGCTTTCGACGCTATGGGAATTGACGAGCCCGGTTAGTCACGGCCCATATCGGACAGACGGGCACCACATCATTGTTTACAGAAATCCAGATGAAAGGCTGGAACAAGTCGAAAACCAACAGAGTTGGAATGAAAGTATGGAATAGGCAGACGTTATATAAGTTCCTTTCTAGTTGCATTACATTCATTCCAACATCGGAATCGATAACTTTGTATAGTGTAATTTTCTCTTCATTTGGAAGGTTGCACAAAAACGAATTCAAAATCAAAAATCATCCGAGGGAAGACCATTCATTGCGCCTGTCGCGAATTCCTATGGTACAAATCGCCTTTTTGCAATGCATTTCAGCCTCTTCTCAACCAAGGGAAAATCCAGTCCTTGCATCGGAACTAGTTTTGCAAACGGCATAACCAGGACATTTCCAGAGCGCCGTTCTCATTCGGCAGTGCACCGTTTCCACCTCAAATCTTTTGTGCCTATCAAGATATCGAGTGTAGCATAAAACCAGGTATAGCTGAAAAGTGAAAAATTTAGTCATCGTCTCCACCATATCCGCCATGAAACACATACCAGAATAAAGAGGCAGACAGGAACACCGAACGCCCGTCTCTTACCAAGCCATGGGGTATACTCAGAACGATATGCATTGAGACCCAACCAGCGTATCTCTAAATGAGGAAGGACTCATGGTAGCATAGGAGAGCAACTAAGAGAATTATGTAGGCAGCCATTTGTGCCCAACCTATCCGTGTCGCAATGGTCTTCCAACGCTGAGGAAGACTGTTCACATCACCATTACTCACAGCGCTGACCAACGGATTGAGAAGATCATGACCAAGAAGGAGAGCGAAAGGAGGAAACCATCCAACAAGCAACAAGCAATTAAGGGCAGCATGGCGTTCTGAAATGGTTCGGCGACGATCCGCAGTGATTGAGTGTTCTGGAAGACGAGACTGTTGTAGTTCGGACATAGTTGAAGCTCTTCTCAGTTCTGCTGCGGTTATTGGCTCGTTGAATCTTGGCAGAATTGTGCCATCTCGTTTACGTACTTTCGCAGGATTTATGGGAGCATTCGAATCATTTCCACTAATGCGATTTGCGATGAGCTGAAACCAGCTCCAGTGGGTATTGTCGGTTGCCAAAGATTGACTTGAGCCATTGACAGGTTGCTGGGGTTTGCCCACGTGGGGTGGAGATTGAAGGGTGGCCTGAAGTGCCAAAGGCTGAAGGCTTCGTTGAGAAACCACAGAAGCACGAGCAATCTGCGACCCGCTGTGCTGTCTATATGTCCTCTGTCCGCTAATCTCTTGAAGCTCGATACCGTTCTGAGCTTCGAAGTCCATTGTGGGTCGACTGCGTGGCTGGCGATTTCGTGTCGGCGAGTAGTAGGCGGGCTCAGGACGGATAGGCTGAGCGGGTCCAGCTTGCTGGCTGGCGTATGTCGGCGGGCTCGACAATAGCGATCGCTGCATGGAACTGTAGTCGAATGGTTCATCGACCTGTGCGGGACTGTCATCTGGCTCTGTGGACAACATATTATCGGGAATCATGATATAGTTTTGCGCCGCTTGAAGCTGTGCTTGGACCTGGTTACTCATAAAGGTTGCGGGGGTGACGAAAGCACTACGATTCGTATAAGGCCTATCAGCATCAAAGGGACCGTAATCCCCAGGAAGGTCAGCGCGAGGCTGAGGTTGGTGGCCGTAATAGCCAAGCTTTTGATGCCTTTGTTCCACTGGTACTTGATAGCTTCCATATTGCGTGTTGTGTTCATGGTTGACGTTTTGCTGGACCCATGCATGGCTAACGTCTGGAGATGGGCCGTCATGAGCATGGCCACTGTGCCCAAATAAATGAGCCTGGGACAAAGGAAGAGAGAACGTAGGAGAGGGTGAAATTGTCGCACCGCTGCGAAAGGCCTCATTCTGATAAAGTCGGTCTGGGGTTGTATGGTTGTACTCCGCCATCGACGATGAAGATGGAACGGCGCTTCTTGGGATTGGGAGGCTTGCTTGGCTGGGATCTCGAACGGTCGTCCAATCATCGGCTTGACTATCTCGATTCTTGGGTGTCCAATCACCTTGACGGTCGTCTTCCATTATAGCAGCAATCTCTTCTTCAGTTTGCTCCATGTCACTGAGATCGCTGGCATCGCTTATGTCTGCGATTGAGCCGTCGCTGGAAACGGCGTCTCTTACATCAGACGCACGGGAGGCAATAGGTCGATCAACAGCATCTGGGTTGAGGAAAGGATGCTCGCGAAAGCCTCCATGACGTCGGTCGGTAGTCGAGTGATAAGAGTTGTCAAAGTCCGAGAAAGGATTGCGAAAGTCCTCGATGCTTCGGCCAGTAGCCTCGTCGGTGTCCTTGCCACCGAATCTTCTAAGAGGGCTCATGTGGTGACCGCTGTGCTCAGAAACCGTATCGTCGCAGAGGAGATGTGCATCTTCGGACTGGATGCTGCCTTTGGAGTCTGCGCTGAGTGGATCTGGATTCATGCATCGTAGTCTCTTGGCAGGTGTTGCGATCGTGAACTGATCATCGTCCACAAAATTCTCTGACCCTTCCTGCGGTGAAGGGAAAGCTTGTTCAGTGACAGGGGGGTGGCCGATACGTGTTGGATGACAATCAGTGGGGCTACGTTGAGCTTCCAAGGTGACAGATGGTTCCAAAAGTTGACGTGTGTCTCCATAGGAATAGAGCTGTGAGGCGACCTCCGAGGAGCTCGGTGTGATGTCGCGATTTGCGAAGAGTCCAAATGGACGATGGACATTGGACGGAAGCGGTGGCAGGCTGTACGAGGGTGGAGCTTTCGAGGCCTGCAGTGATCGAGAAACGGTACTTGAGGTGAATTCGTCCAACCCCATGGTGCTCTCGCCACCAGGCGATAACTTATCCAAAATCTCATCGCTCAGTCCTGTGATCTCGCGGCTGAGAAGCTCGTTCGAGTCGCGGCCGCCACTTCTTGTGTCAAACTGTTCGTCGTCGAATGGGTTGGTTGCCACGATATTCTGAGCGCGAGGAGGACTCACTGAAGGAGGTTCGAAAATCTCCATGAACGCCTGGGAATTCATGGGTGTTTGGGTTTGGAGTTCGACTCCTAACTCAGATTGGCCCTCCACGTGAGACGCCAGTTGCTGAACTCCGGAATTCCTGTCGTCTTCATATCCATGGATTATCTCGCTCAGTGTCGAAGGGTCGGCCGAGAATTGCGCACCAGCGGATGCTTGGCTAGTTGCACTGAAACGGTGTTGGTCGAGCAGTAAAATTTCAGAGTAATCTGTCTCGCCAATCAAGACCCCAAATGGAATACTGCGACGGGTGTCAACAACGCTGCGAGCGTATGAGGACTGCGCATAATCTGACTCAGCGTAGCTGTGAAGCACGTCTTCAGTGAAACCAGCTTCCGCCTGTTGTTCCTCCTCTTCATTATCATCTTCAAACTCATCCTCGACTTCGTATTCACCGTTGTCTTCGGCTCCGTCGAGACCAGATTCACGCCCAGGACGCAAAGGTTTGAGAAGCTTTGACGCTACACAAACACATTAGCAAGCGTAAAGACGATGATGAAAGCAAAAGTGAGATAACCTACCGCGTCGTTTGGGCTTGGGCGACAAAATTGCATCCTCGCCACCATCTCCAAAGGAGTAGCGCTCGATGCTTTCAGCGACGCTAACAATGTCCGAAGCTGCTTTTGCAACCAGACGAGAGGGTGTACGTGGTCGAGATGCCTCATGCACTCGCTCCTGAAATCCCTGGATTTGCTGTGCGCGCTTTTCAAGTGTTAAATCACGACCCAAAACGAAATCGGTGTTCACAGTAGAAAGTTTCTTGCTCATGCGGCGATCCTTCTGTGTGTCTGTTTGATTTTCCAGTGCGCTTGTTTTTCGAATGCCATTGACTGCCTGCTGGATTGTTGGATACAGTTGCGCCTTCTGCTTGTCCTTCTTCGCGCTGTCCTCCATATTGGACTGCATGATTGATGTTGTTATAGGTCCCGAAAAGAAATCTGAATCTTCGATTTCCAAAGGCGTTCGAATGTCAGACTGTTTCAAGAGGTCATGCGGGTCAATCAGCTCGAATGACACGCCACGGTGCTGGATAATGGTCGGAGGCGAAGTTTGGGAAGGCAGATTCTCTTGTGAATCAAACGCAACGTGTTTAGCTCTAGCACTGAGTCTTGTTGCAACGGGTGGCTGTGGGAAATTGAAATTGGACAACGAAAGAGTGGAGGTACTCGACGTTTGGACGGAAGCAGGCGGTGCGAGAGGTTTTACTCGGTAAGCTGGGAATTTCAGAGGCGAAGGCCGCTTCTTGTTGCTGAGCTCGGAACCCGGATGAGGTAGTCTCTTGGCGGCCTTGAAGTGGCTACACGAACTAGCAATTAGAACAGCATAGCGAAGAGTCTCAATTGATGATGTTGATTTCTTACCGCTCACGAGGCTGCAGATCCGAGAGGCCCTGTTGCGCTGGAAGCTGAAATCTAAGGCATATGAGTTACTATGCCAGGTCAATCAGCGCTGCTTTCTTGATCTTACCTCTGTCGAAAATCTGTCTTGACAGGATCGGATTGATCGTGGAGATTCGAATGCCTGTCCCTGCGTCAATGTTCAGTCCTAAACCATGACTATTGCACCCAGTGGCATGAAGCAACGTACTGTGCGGGAAACGATGCCTCACTGTCGTTGCAAAGAAACCCAAGCTCGTCTTCAAAGTTCTTACCCAATTTTCCAGTCCCTGGGAGTCGCGCGCTGTTCAAAACATACCAAGGCGCTCGACCTCGCGCTGACACCTTTTGATCCCCGAGATCCGGTAATAAGTCCTTGGTTCGGCCGGACGGTAATCTCGTCGATATGTGCTCTCTCTCGACTTGACTCGGCTTGCTGGATCCTGGGCTATCGCTGTGGAACACGTACCTGTTAGTCGACCGAGCTTTCCCCTCCGAAACTTCACCTCCAAGTGCGTGATAGCAGCCTTGCACGCTCTGCGGCGCAGGGTGCGTGAATGAGAGAAAACTTGACAGATAGTGTGATGCTGGTTCTTCCAAGTGGGGGGGTGTTGAGGGCGGAAGAAATTGGGAAAGGAGAGAACCGGATGAAGCAGATTTATCTAAAAGTGGGGCATCTTCAGTTCCAATTGAGCGCTTCTGTTGGTGTTGGTGGGGAGGCGGAGCGAAGTTGAGGTGGGCAAATTCCGCTGCCACGGGACCACAACGCGTCTCGCACGCGTTGGGCAATGAGTGAGGCGAAGTCAAATCGTAGGGAGTGACCAGGGCAGGCGTCAGTGGCGGTGTTGACAGCGTGTGAATCGACTGATACAGTCCAGAGCTTTCGGACTCCACTGTCATCCTCTCGCTCTTGTTGAGGCTGGAGGTTGCCCGTTTTTTCTTCACGCTCCTTTGGCCTTGAAGGGCTGGTGGACTAGGCGTTACTTGTTGCTTTCGATACTCGTGCAGACTCAATTGGCCCGGAGTCCTGCTTCGAACCGACGACGCGTTCGAAGAATGGGGTGAATGTACCGGGGTAATCGGCGTCAGAGGCCAGTGATGTGTATATTGGTAGGCCATCTCGTCCAAGTCCTCCAGCCTGGTCCGGGTCTTCGCTCCGGTCTATTCTCTAAGATCCACGATCCTCTGACCACAGCCGTCCTTTCTCAGCACGCACAGCAGGCGAAGCAATTCTTGCTACCACAGCTCTTTTCTCAGTTCCATATTCAAGTCCGTCATTGCGTGGCGTTCAGATCAATTGTCTCAAGGTTGGGGGTTCAGTGCCAAAATCCTGCCCTTTTCATACGTGTCAGTAACCCTGCAGCATCATGATGTTCTTTCTAGCCATGGAATCGGAATGACACCAGCCAGGGACAGTCCTCACACTCACGAACTTCATCCATCAATTTCTCAAAACGTGTTCATACTCTTTCGATCCTCGTTAACGGATACACACAGATTGTTCGAGGTAACAGGGCTTTCGGCAAAGTATCAGGTCGGATGCTTGCAAGGAGCACTGGAGTCAAGAAGGTAGGTATCTAGACGACGCAGGAAAGAGGAGATGCAACGATATAGGACCAGATGAAAACGGAGATTGACGTGGCGGCAGAGGCGCAGATGCCGAATCACACAAGAATGGCGTCGGTCAGGATGGGATTACCTATAGGATAGGATAGGAGCGGAGGTGATTGGGCTTCTCAAGTAAGACACGAACGCAGACGCCAGCAGTGGGAAGGAAGTGGATAGTAGTGAGATGCAAACGAGACAAGAAGTGAGCGCCCACGCTCCCTTGTAGAACGCGAGGCAAGTGGCCTCGAGTAGCACCTGCCATGGTCTGCGTGGTGGCCGGAGCCTGCACACGTAAAATTGGAAAGAGCACATCGATGCAGCCCCACATCGTGTCCACCATCGAGAACGGGTTGCTGCCGTGCTCCAGCAATCCAAGTCGCCCATTGTTGTTGGGTCGTGGAGTCTGGACATGGAGAGCAGAGGCTTTGTCCATGGTGTGTGGTCCAAGACATGTCCTGCCCCCTGTCGGTGCTAAGGACTTCTTCTACCAATGACACCTCCGCACCCGGAAACAGACATGAGTGCCGGCATCCAATCGCAACGACCATGCACTGTGAGATTCTAGATGGCAGAGTATCTGCGACCGCCTCTACGGGATGGCTCTAGATGGTGTGTTCCGGTAGCCAGTTGACTGTCAGTCTCCCAGGTCTTGCTCATCATCCACCCCGGCAAATCCGATGTACTGGCACGAAATGGACCACAGCCAGACACCTTATTAGGACAGGTCTGCCCACAGTATAATGCATGGTTATAAGAGCTGGATGACATGGATCGCATCGGACGTAATGACGCGACGGTGCGACAACAGGCACACAGTGGCAACGAGAGGGAAGACTCGGTGGAGGATGACATCTTGTACACAATAATAGCAACATTCTGCGTGTCTATACTTGAGTTTCCACAACAATTTGGATCACCCAGTGCGGGTGCCTCTTTCATTTCCGAGCCCCGAGGATATCACACGAGGTGAGGATCTGTGTATATGGCACCACTCCAGAGCATGCATTCTACGACTCGGGGCCACAAGTGAAGGTGACAGTGGCCAGTGGTTTGCGTTCATATGCACAGTTGATCAACAGCGCATCTTCGCTTGTGCCTCCTTACCATCAACAGCGTACCTTCCTACCGTTCTGAATCTTCTCTTTGCAACCAAGGACTTGGATACCCTTCGCCTTCTGTCGAGAAGAACTATGGTAAGCTTCTTCTTCGTTTGCAGCAGCCTATCACTAGTTTCGCCCCAGAAAACCTATGCCTCAGCACCGTAGTCCTGAGCTGCAGCAAAAATTCCGTTTCAATAATGCCATGTTCTCAGAAACATGACGTCCCTCCGCCATTCCCTCACTTTGGAGTTTTTCTCACCAAAGTCTACAGGTGTGCACGATTTCTCGTCGACGCCTAGGTCGAACCTTACTCTCGTCGAAGCGCTAGGCTGAAACATCTACTCCATTGAGAATCAAGGCTCTTTCGAATTTGAAAAACCTATAACGTGTGGCTTATAAACTCAGCTTCTTTTTAATTTCCATGCTTGGATGTTGTTGTTGTAGTCCGTATTAACGAGCATACCTGCATATCCAAAGAGCATGGCTCGTAGATGACCTGTGACAATGAAGGATTTCAAGCTGTCTCTCTCGGTCTGATAGTAGGTAGCAGTACGGTTGGGAAATCATGCATTCCCTCCAACTCTGCTTAGTTAGGGGGACAGGTCGTAATCTCGACGCTTCATGTTTTCAAGTACGAACACGAGTCCCGTCGAAATCCATCTCATAAAACAACGATCAAGCACTCCTGCCGTATCCCACACACTGACGCTCAACCACCCTTAGACTCTGCCCCAAAAGCCGGATACGTATTGCACTGCACGCCGAGAAGCAAAAAGCGACCACTTCTCAGGTAGCCCCACAAAACTTTCACGGCAATGTTCAACCAGCCCACGCCGATCATGAATAAAAGAGAGGCGTTATTAGCCAAATATAGTAGTAATGGACCGCCGCAGCATCAATGGGGGTATCTTTCAACCAGCCAACCAGAAAAACCGTCAGCTGTGTGACCAACTTTTTCCATCAATAATGTTAGAAAATGGGAGATAAAAAAAGAGCGCCATATCGTATCATGCAACCTGCCATCCATCCGTCCGTTCGACTCCGAGCAATGCAATCATGAACGCCGTCCACCAAATCTCAAATCGTGTCTTTGTTGTATTTTGCATCGCCTTTATGATCACTCCCCGGCCTTGATCTTCTTGACCTCGGTGTTCTCATCTCCATCCTCGCGTGAGCGCTTCTTCTCGTTGATTGGGGACGACTCCTTCGCGCCGTTGACAGGCTTGGCAGCTGGTTCCGTGCTGGAATGGACAACTGGAATGCCCCTTGTGGAAAAAACCTGTTAGCAGAATGAAGATGGACTGAGAGGGCAAGCAACAAACCTGTCATCAAGTGCTGGCTTAGGAGAGGCAGAGCGCTCGCGGCGGTCACCAGTCTCGCGGTCCTTGCGCTGATCGTTGTCGCGACGAGTCTTCCAATCACGATCATCCCCATCACGATCACCACGACGTCCGCCGTCACGATCACGACGGTCATTGTTACCACGTCCTCCTCGTCCGCGGCCACGGCCTCGATCCCCTCGTCCACGCCCGCCACCACGGCCTCGGAAGCTTGAACGGTCGTGTTCGTTTGGCCGGATCTTGCCAGAGTTGATGTCATTGACCTTGGTCTCACAGTACGCCTTCTTTGTCATGTACTTCAAATCCTCACCTTTCCACTGCGGTTTCGACTCCATGTCCATGAAATCCTGCATGGCCTCTGCGTTGTCAAATTCAACAAAAACAGAGCCCTTGAAAGCTTTGTCGTTGCGGTCACGGCGGAGCTTGACCATGTTGATCGGCCCGAACGGTGCGAAGAATTCCTCGATGTCAAGCTGGGTCGTTGGTCCCTCGGCCCCGAAGCCCTTGACGTAGATGCTTCGGGCCATTGCGACGTCCTCGATCAACTTCGCAGAATCCTCGAAGTTGACGTCCTTGTCGATAGGGAGCGGCGTCTTTCGCCTCACTTCGTCATCGTTGACAACCTCGAGAGTCTTTGACTCTTTGAGAGCAGCAACAACAGCGGAGAAGGGCTGAAAGTGGCGCATGCGCTTGAAACTGTGGATCACGCTGATTGGGATGGGTTTGTTATCAGTACCTCCAGTCTGAGTGAAGAGAAACCTGTCCTGGCAGAGGTTGGAGTCGGAGAAGTAGAACTCGACCTGCTTTCGGATCTCGTCTGCATCGCTGCTCTCAGCAAGCGCATAGACAGACTTGATGCCATCCTTCTTATTGTGGTACTGTTGGAAACCTTTGCGATCTCCTCCATTGCGATCCTCGCGCCCACGACCGCGACGATCCTTGCTGCCACGTTCGTTGCGAGGGCTTCGGGATCGGTCGTCTCGCAGGCGCTTCGAGTGTGGGGATCGAGATCGCGACTTGCGCTCAGTTGTGGAGTCGCCTTTCTTCTCTGCGCTCTCCTCTTGCTTCACTTGAATCGATTCCTCGGTCTCGTCCGTCTTCAATTTGACCCGTTCCTCGCTCTTCACTTCTGCCTTTTCTGCGTCAGTAGTGCCAACCTCTCCCTTTTGAGCGGCCGCATTCTCGATGGTCTCTAGCTTGATTGGAGCCTCGGTGGACTCGACTTTCGGAGCGTCTGACTCAACTTTTGGAGCGTCTGACTCGACTTTTGGTGCTTCGACGGCCTCAGTGGGCTTGGTTTGGTCGGACATTGTATGAGATGATGATTGATTGAATGTGGCAAGGGAGATAGAAGAGCCGTGGAGATTGAATGCGGAGGACCGAGTCGAAGATGCTTGTGTTGGAGCAAATGCAGGTGCGTGGGAAGTCTTGAAAGATTTTGGAGTAGATGAAAAATGTATGGCGGGGAGAGCTTGGGCGCTTTTTGGCGGGCCGGGGTCTCTATTGTCGGTAAAGAACAACAGATAATTGTTTCCAATGGATGGTATTGTCGCAATTGAATGGTTGGACGTTTGGTTAACGGATGAGTAAGAACTCTATGGCGGTTGCATTGAGTGTATTGAGGATGTATAAGTTATGTTGATATCAGACCTCGAAAGCTGCTCCGTCCGTACAAAAAGAGTCCCCCGGTGTCTTGGCAAAAGCGAGAGTCGCGAAACTTTCCTGGTGCGATGAACATAGCACTGAACTGTTACCCGTCCAACAATTCACAATGCCCCGTGGGAGAAAACATTTCCATGGCCTGAAGAAAGTTGTATGTACCGATGACCAACCCCATTGATACCATACACGCGCTGACAGATACCCACAGAAAGTGCGCCAGACATGGAACAAGTACAACCTCTACAACCTCTCCAGACTCAAAAACCCATTCACCGTAACCCGCACTTTCTTCCAGCAGAAATGGTCTGCCAAAGCCCAGGCACGCGCCTATCACGGCGAACACATCCGCGAGGGACAATGGAACCAGATGTTCAGTCGCTACATTCCCGCCGTCGTGCCCATGGACCCAGCGATGCTGGCAAGCGATGATGGAGCCGAGCAGGGTGCTGGAAGAGGTTCTGGGAAAGACGTGAAACCCTTGTCGCTAAAGGATCTCCTCAAATTGAAAGCTGAGATCGACTCGGGGGCGATCGAGAAGCCGTGGGAATTCCAACCAACACCATACATGGGCATGACCTTTTATCCACAGGAGAGGAGACTTGATATTGCCATTTTCCGAGCCCTGTTCGCGAGTAGTGCGAGACAGGCCAGGCAATTTGTTGTCCATGGCTTCGTCAAGGTCAATGGCAAGAAGGTGAGGATTGCCACGGAACATACTGCTCATTTCCCTTCAACTTTAGTGTCACAGATTTTCCTGTCCAGCTCAGGATCGCTACTGTACATCTCTGACAATCGATTCGGCAACATTTCCAGCAGTTTGGTGCTATCAATCTCGATTTGAACACAGGCAGTCACAGCTGGATTCGTACGATGCATGAAGCTGGCAAATGATCTCGCCCATGGTTTTGCAAACATGATGAACCTCTAATGCTAATGCCGTTCAGATGCAATACCCAGGCTACCTCTTGAATCCTGGTGACATGTTTTCCGTCGACCCCGAAATGGTCTTATGGGCCACCGGCACCCCTGAGCGGAAGCACAGAACACTCGCGGCACCTGATGATGAAGATATATATACATCGTCTCCAGGGGATGACAGGGGAACAGGAAACCGCTCCGCAAAGAATGTCAAATCAGTGGAGGAGACTAGCAATCAGATCGCGGACGAGGTAGCAGAAGTCGGAGAGAATGATAGCGAAACAACCGAAGCAGATGAGGAAGCACAAGGGGAGGAAGAATCACTCGAGAAAACCTCAGCCTCCCGTGAATCCGAAATACACAAAGCCCTCGTCAATCTCCAAAAAGATGTTGCCAGCGTAAAGAGAACCTTCAAAGATATCTCCGGGAAACGCAAACAAGGTCTCCGCGCCCTCTCCAAAGAGCTACGATCAACGATCTCGAAATCGAACTCCGGCAAGGTCAAGGTTGATCATCAACAGCATTTGGAACAATGGTTGTATGATATCCTCAAGACGATCCCTGGTGCTAAAATACCAGCGAGTGTAGCGTACCTCGAACCAGCGGACGAACAGGAAAAACCTAAATCATTTACGATACGGCGCACGGTAGACAAAGAGGAGGATGACAAGTTTGTGTCGGCACACATGAAGTTGCTAGAGTCGTACCCGAATTCCAAGCCGCCTTGGTCGCCGAGACCTTACATGCCTGCGTTTGCGTTTATACCGAGATATCTAGAGGTCAATCAGAACGTTTGCTCAGCGGTGTATCTAAGACATCCGGTGGCGAGACCAGGAATGGCGGAAGTGCCTTCCCCATTCGGACCTGAGACTGGATTGCTGGCGTTTCAGTGGTATTTGAGGCGGAGGTAGAAAGTGCGTAGACTTTGGAAGAGCATTGCGTGGGGTTATGATATGTGCATTACATGGATTAGTGGGTGTGGTTTGTAAGATACATTAGCCCCGTTCAAGATTTGGACATACAGGATATAATAAATCTACCGTATCCAACTCTCTCTCTTTTATCTCTAGCGCGATCCGTAAAGATAAAATCGGAACCATCGAACTTGTCTTGATACAAATTCTCACCCTCCACGTCGGCCTCTAATACATTCGACTGGTACCTCTGATTTCAACGAGTCTCTGTCAGGCTGAAACCCAATAATACACCTTTTCTTCCGATCACGATATAGCCTTACTCTCGCCTCTAGTGTCCTGTATCAAACGTTGGAGTATGTAATTTCGTTATTACCCTAGGTATATCATATCAAGCGACTATTTTTTCTTAACCTTGTCTGTCTTTGGTGGATTTCATGTTCTTCGAGGAATCGAGTGGATATGGGCCCGTTTTGGGCTTGGTCGTTAGTGAATGACAGAATTTTGCATGGAAGTAGAGATGAATAGATGGGGTATGGAAAGGTGGGGATCGATTCATAAAGAACAAACAAGAAAGACTTATGTTTGTTGCTTTGATGGTATAGCTGATGATGGAGCTGTTCGAAGACGACGCGAATTTTAGATTTTGTTCTCGGGCGTTTTCTCCAGTCCTTTCGAGCTCCTTAGTCTTTATTGTCTTTCTTCTTTCCTTTCCGATTCCCTTCCTTGTTCGACGGAGGCATGATATGGGTTCGTGGACTGATTTGAAGCGAAGAAAAGGATTAAAAAAGAAGATGAGGACTCAAATGCTTCGAGAAAATCATCATAAAGTATCTCTAAGGTGGGCATGGGTACAAAAACGAATACTTTGAAGTGAGTTTGTGTTTGCCATTTCTTGCAGATGTAGGAGGAGTATGTCGAATGTGACATCGCAGACAATACTCAGACTTCAACACTTGTATTGAATGACGGTGTTGAAGATGCTGATATTGGCGTCTATAAGATACCTTCTAAATCCCGTCCGCTTGTGCTCCATACCGATCTCTACATTAAACCTGATCGTCATGATGAAGACTCATACAGAATGGTCAACTTTTATCGCCTCAGAACAACAAGCCACACCTAGTTCCGGCATCGAATTTCAGGGCCCAACATTCAACACCCCAGAAGAACGAAAGGGACTCGAAAAAGAACGCTACTTCCTCGATTCAATCGACTTCAACGGCCCCGACTTCAAGATCACTAGACCTAAGCCTCTTCACTCGCAACGGGCCATTGCACTCGAAATGAAAGGCAAGAGATACAGCATTTCCTAGCTCATAGTTTGGAACGGTTTGGGGTCTTATGAAGGGCCCGTAGCTCCCCGGAGACTAACGGCTGAACAGCTGGAGGCGAAAAAGGGTTGGGTTCAGCTCGTTTGCGGTGATGAACGGGCTGTTTGGAGGTTCTCGAGGGGCCTTCGCTCATCAGCCTGGTGGACAACCTCACCACGCCTAGGCACCTTTTTTCGCCATCCCAAGCTTCGTGGAATCTATACATCTGTAGCCGTAGGGAAGCTTCTTGGCCGCTAAAATGCCGCTGGATCACTCCTGCGCGCTCCGATATATTTGCCCCATGAAATCATGGGCGAGAAGAGATCTTTCCAGCTCGTAACCATGACTGAGCCTTGAACCACACAGCAGGGCCATAGTAGTACGCACCAGCTCCGATAGCCGCTCCACTCAAATGGCACAGATGATCGAAACTGCTCCAGCCGCGTAACAGTCCAACAGCATCGATCGCAATCATTCCCGGAACACCGTAGCCGATGCTGATGGGAATGAAGGGCAAGAAAATAAGTACAATTTGGTCGTGCGGTTTGTGAATACTATAGACGACGAGGCAGCTGTACACGGCGCCGGAGGCTCCCAGACCAGACATCGGGAGAAGTGCAGGCGCGGCTTTGGATAGCATGAGTGTTTTAGAACGAATCGATAGCAGTTTAATGTAATGAGGGATGAGATTGGCACAGATACCGCAAGAGATAAAAAAAGCGACGTTGTGAAACGTTGTGTTCAGGTTCATCGTGTGCCTTGGCCCCAGTCCACTTTCGAGCGTATTTGGGTATCGCGTTGTCCTTCGAAGAGTAAGATAGTCGAAGCAGAGCGGTCCAAATGAGTATAGGCCAATCATGTTGCAAGCGAAATGCGCAAAAGTCTGACTTTCTTATTAGCCAACATCATTTTCAATTTGATCAGGTTTCATGCTCGAATATTCTCTCCGGCAAATTTAGTGTGGAAGTGAATCCTAATTATGTCTACGTACCTGGTGACTGAAGACAGACGTGAGCAAGGTATATGGTGGTGTGACTCCGGGGCAATGTACAAAAGATTTGTTCATTCTGGAAGACAGCGCTGGAATCCTCGAAGCCAGACTCCACGCCAAGAAAACCACAGTGTTGGCGGCAATGATGATTATAGTCGCGTGAGCACCGTCGGAATGGCGAGCGTACCAACTCACTGTATTAGTGCCGAAAATTTGATCAACAATTGTGAACGGGGAGATGGAGTTGGCTGCAATGATGTTCTTAGCATCCTGTTTCGATCCTGTACTCCAGCCAAGTTTGGCCAGAATTTCAAGTGATCGTGCATCTCCCCATCCATCAATCGCCTCGGCAGCCAGGAAAGCGCTTACACAAATGCCCAGTCCTACGAAAAGAGGCTTCAGGGAGATGGGTCGTTGAGCACGTCGCGCGATTTCATCGTAGTCGGGTTCGAGGTCGGGAGACTGTCGCTTTACACCTCGGCGTCTGAGGGCATTCAAACGCGCGGCACGTTCTTGCTTTGCTCGCTCATTCTCTGGCGGTAGATTCGGGCTGAAGGAGGCGTACTTTTGGGCATGAGATCGCGATCCTGGAATACATCTTGCCGGACGAATTTTCGACAAGGCCGGTCGGAATTGCGCCGGAAGCAGACGCCCCATGAGAATGATCATCTGCCACTGCCTGGTCTGCTTTAAACGTGCATAAGAACCACGTAGTATTCAGAGTTCCGATAGATTCCAAACAGGATTTGACAAAATAGAGTTGTGGCTGATGGTGAAGGAGAAGGTAGAAGTTCTATGAGTTGAGCGGAAGCGTTGTCGGTCACCATCGCTTGCTCTTTGCCCATGTGGGTACACACCGTGCACGGGCGGATAAGGCTACAGGCATAGGCCCAGATCGAGATATTATTATACTACTTGGATAGTACTACTCTCCTTAGCTATCTGGTTATAAACTAAGTCTAATAGGTTATAGAAGCTAATAAATTAAGATTAAACTCTACTTTCTACTCTAAAATATCTATATATATTAACTTAGAGAAAATTAAAACTTATTCCTCTATTCTTAAACTTATCTCTCTACGTCTATAAAATTTCGTCTATTATAATCTATCTTATTAATATATTATTAATTATAATTTATCTTATCTAGGGTCCCTAATAGGGCGGGTCTAAACCGACGGTTTTTAGATTAGGCTAGGGTAGAGTAGTATTTTAGGGCGGGTTATATAACTTAAGAGAAACCCGAACTAAACTATTAACCCGCCTAGACCCGCCCTATTAAAACGGGGCGGGTTTTTATTACTATAATTAGAATTAAGGTCTTTAAATACTTATATCTCTAGATTTAATAGAATATATATTTTTATAACTATATATTCTTATTCTCTAGGTAATTCTCTATCTTTTAGATATTTAATATATAAATATAGTTATCTATAACTACCCCGGTAAGTTACGCTTTAAAACTATTTAGACCTAAATAGAGTAGATTAGATTTAGTTTTATAACCTACCCTATTCTCTACTCTACCCTATTAAAACCCGAAACCTAATAGGGCGGGTTTTAAATTCTAAAAACTACCTTAAACTATTTTATTAGGGATCCTAATCTTATCTAGCTTAATCTATTAGTCTCTATTATATCTATTAAATTTAAAAACCTCCGAAAATTAAAAATTATTATCTATTATATCTATTATATCTATTATATCTAGTATATCTAGCTAATTAATAGGGGGGTATACCCGCTATCTTTAGGGGGTATAGCTAAAAAGATTAGGGGGTAGCTCGAATATTTAGGGGGTAGCTAAAATACTTAGGGGGGTATAAGCTAAGTTTCTACTTAGGAGGGAAAGATAGAGTTAAGGGGGGGTAAAAAGGTAAAGCTCTAGAGGGGTATATACTAAGTATTTAGGGGGTATAGGTAGGGTAAAGAGGGGGGGTAGGAGCTAAAGTTTTAGGGGGTATAGGTAGAGTATAGGGGGGGTAGAGGCGGAAAATCTAAAAGGGGTAGGGTAGGAGTCTAGGTATTATTCTAATAGTAAGTATAGTATTATTATTCTATACGCGCGCTTAATAGATACAATATTAGGGCTAGATACGCGCGCGTAAAATCTAAGGTTTTATAGATTAGTACTAATAAAAAATAGATATTTTTAATATATAGGTACTAAATATAGGGGTAAAAAATAAGCGAAGGACCCTAGTTTTTAGAAAAATCTAGATTTAACTACCCGTATTCGGAGCTATATAAGAGCTATAGCTTAGTTTTTTTTATAGCTAGAAGATTAATATATACTCTATATATACTATTAAAATCTTATTATAAAACCTAGTATATTAAAAGTTATTAATTAAAAACGTGATTTTTTAACGAAAACCTACTTAAAATAAAGGTTAATAAGGTATATAAATAGTTTTTATAATACCCCTCGATACCTTAGGCCCTTAACTAGCTATATAAAAAAGATTAGGTCTCTAGGTCTATTAAAATAGCTTTATTTAAGTATAGTAAATTATTAGGTCTCTTTTTCTTCTTAAAATCTTATTTTTAACTTCTTTTACTAATAGCTTCTTTAATATAGCTCTTAGTACTACCTACTAGGTATTTTTATAACCGTTAAGCTAAGTTATAAAACTTTAATTTAGGGAACGCTAAGAAATACTAAGAAATTTATATATTACTACCTATTAGAATACCTAGGACCTAAGCTACCTCTATTTTTTTAGTACTAAGAAATACTAAGAAATTTCTATATTAATACCTATTAGAATAGTTAGGACCTAAGCTACCTCTATTTTTTTTAACGCTAAGAAATACTAAGAAATTTATATATTAATACCTATTAGAATAGTAGGGACCTAAGCTACCTCCATTTTTTTAATACTAAGAAATGCCAAGAAATGCCAAGAAATAGTAGGTATCTAGTATACTTCTAGCGTATCTAGCTAAATCTAGTATATCTAGAAATTCTATAAACTTCTAGCGAATTTCTAAGTAACTTCTAATATATCTAAGTAATTTCTAATATATCTAAGTAACTTCTAATGTATCTAGTAAAATCTAGTATATCTAGAAATCCTACGAACTTCTAGCGAACTTCTAGGACTACCTAGAAGTTTCTAGACTATCTAAGTAGTTTCTAGACTATCTAAGTAGTTTCTAGACTATCTAAGTAGTTTCTAGACTATCTAAGTAGTTTCTAACTAACTTCTATACCCCGTCTACTAAAACTTTATAGACGTACTTCTTAGTCTTTAATAAGGTCTATTCTATAACTTAAGTTCTATTAAATATACTATATAACTATTATAAATAATTATATATTCTTATTAAGAGACTATTAGAATAATATAGTATTCTAATAGATTTAAGATATCTTAAAGACGATAAAGTATTAAGATAAGTTTATAGTTTAATAGATTTATAACTATTACTAAAGTCCTTTAGTAATAGTCCTATATACTAAGTCTACTTACTAAAGTAATTATACTTAGGGTCCCTAATAGGGCGGTTCGGGGTAGTTTTTAGAATTTAAAACCTACCCTATCGGGTTTTAGGTTTTAATAGGGCGGGGTAGAGAATAGGGCGGGTTATAAGACTAAATCTAATCTACCCTATTTAGGTTTAAACGGTTTTAAAGCGTAACTTACCGGGGTAGTTATAGATAACTATATTTATATATTAAATATCTAAAAGATAGAGAATTACCTAGAGAATAAGAATATATAGTTATAAAAATATATATTCTATTAGATCTAGAGATATAAGTATTTAAAGACCTTAATTCTAATTATAGTAATAAAAACCCGCCCTATTTTAATAGGGCGGGTCTAGGCGGGTTAACGGTTTAGTTTAAGTTTCTCTTAAGTTATATAACTCGCCCCGAAATACTACCCTACCCTAGCCTAATCTAAAAACCGTTAGTTTAGACCCGCCCTATTAGGGACCCTAATTATACTATAATAAGTTATCCCTACTATATTATCTATCTATATTACTATTTAATAATTATCTACCTTTATAAAATAAGTAATAAAGATCTATCTTATAAAGATAGATTTAGGCGTAGTAATAGATAATACTAGAGTAGATTAGTAGTAATATCTAAATACTAGTAAACTTCTTTTATAGTAAAATTCTAGTAAAGGTTATAATCGAAATCTACTTATAAAATCTATTAAATACTATAGCTTCTATAGCTTCTCTTCTACTAAATAATATTAGTATCTATATTAATATAGAACCTTAAACCTTATATATATATTATCCTTTTTCTAACTATTAGATATTATATAATCTAGATAGATCTTCTCTATATTAGTTTAAATTATAGATCTTAGATAATAGATACTAAAGGTAATTAGTATCCTTTACTTTACTATTAGAGTTAGAACTAATCTCTAGGATATAATATAGATATAACCCGCTTCTTATACCTTATACCTTCTATTCTATAACGTTATAGCCGGTTAATAGCGCCTTTAGCGGGTAATAGTACTATTATAGATAACTATTATATATATAATAGGTCTAGTAATAAGGTTATACGCTAGTAATTATTAAGGTTTCTAGTAGTATCTTAGGTACTTAAGAACCTCTTTTCTAAGCTACTAATATATTTTATTAAGTAATAATAATAATATTAATATTCCTCTACTCCCTTAATTCTACTTCTTAATACTAAGCTTTTCTACTTACCCTATTACTACCTTAAATTCTTCTTACTTTCTTAATAGCTCCTAGAGATAGTAATAAAGTAAGTTAGCTTTTCTAGTAGTTTTAAGGCTTAAGTTACTAATAGAAATAGCGTCGTTCCGGCTATAGTAAAGATAGTAATAAAAATTCGCGCCGTACTCCCTTATATACTCCTATAAGTTACCTAGGCTTTACTAATTAATCTTAGCTAATATTTAATAGAGCTCCCGTCCTTTACTAAGCCCCCGTAATATCTCCCGCTCCTCTTAATATTAAAATAAATTTAATAATCTCTATAATATCTCTCCGCCTAGCTTACCTCTACTAAGTTACTCTAGCTACTATTCTACCTTATAATCTACCTACGAATCTCGTATATCTTATATACCTACTCCGCGTACTCTATCTCGCTAAACTAGTAATTTAAGAGCTAGTTTATTACGTAGGTTATAATACGGGTCGCTAATAGTAATTAGTAGTATATATAGTATAGAAACTATAATAGAAGAGGTAGAATCTTACTTAATATACCGTTTATCGCTCTAGGTTATAATATAGCGTAGGCTAAGCTCTTCTAATCGTAAGTATATATATTATACGTAGTAGTATAAGTAGAATAAGTAGTATACTACTAAGTATAATCGTAAGTACCGTTTTACAGCTAATAGGGAGCGTATCTATCGGGTATAATTAGGAGTTTATAAGGATAATAATAGTATACTAAATAACTTTAGCGGTAAGGAAGAGGAGGAAGATAAAGATTCTATACCTATACGTTATTATTCCTATCGCCTAGAAACTTATACTTCTATTATTTTAGTTTCTACTCTA
Organism: Venturia carpophila; assembly: GCA_014858625.1. Lineage (NCBI taxonomy): Eukaryota > Fungi > Ascomycota > Dothideomycetes > Venturiales > Venturiaceae > Venturia > Venturia carpophila. The sequence continues at coordinate 2,162,162 of JACTAK010000005.1, forward strand.
ACTAGTCGTAGCTTATATTCTTATAGCCTACTAATTAGCTTTATTAATTATCCTCTATCTCTCTCTCCTCCCCCTAGGCGTCGCTTTCTCTATCTACTTAATACTACTTATAACCCTAGATAGTACCCTATAGTATATATTCTTCTCCCTAAGTAATAGCTACTACGTTAGGAGTTATTACCGTCCTATACTATAATATATAAGGAGATTAGTACTATTCTAAAGCCTACTAACCTCTAGAAATAGCTATAGTTTTAGTCGTTAAAGCTAAAGAATATTAGTAATCTCGTTAAGATCTAGACTATATTCTATAATCTCTTAGCTATCTAGTAGTACGTAAACCTTCTACTTCCTTACTAGGTAGATATAATAGGTAATATCTCTTATCTACCTAATAAGAGCTATAATAAGCCTACCCGACTTATCTAGTTTCGTAAGAGAGGCTCTAGGAATAAAAAGATTACTTTAATTATTCTAGAGCGTCCTAGTAAAGTAGCGTATAAATTTTATCTATATTATATACTAGCTCTCTTTAGCTATACTTCTATAGGCGTAATTAAGTATACGAACCTAAAAGATATATATAATTATTATTAAAAAGGCGCTAGTCTATTTAAGGCCTATTATTAAGTTTTTAGGTTCCCCTTAGGGGGTAGAAATAATAAACTCTTTTAGTATAGTATATACTCTAATTACGTCTAGATAGGCTATAAAACTACTCGCCTATTAATAGATAAGAGTAGTACTAAGAAAAAGCTATATTCCTTTATTTCTAATACTTATAATAAGGAATAGAGTAATAATAATAATAAGGAGACTAAGGATAAGGAGGATAATAATAATAATAAGCTAGTTTAAGTATTAGTTTTTACTTATCTTCTAGTAGTTTCTTAATTTATAGTACTTTTCCGGTATTTAGGTTACTAATATAGTTTAGCTAGTTACTTAGTACGGGTATTTAGTTAGGAGTTACTTTTTAAGCTCTCTTTATATAAGCTAGAGTTTAGAGTTCTAGGTTACTTTCTTATTAAGTTTTCGGTATTTTTACTCTCTATTAATATAGCTAACTATAGATAGCGAGTTACTTATAGCTTAAGTAGAATAAAATATAGACTATTTATTATAAATAGTCCTTATACTATAATTATTAAAATATATACTTTAATTATTAAGGATTAAGCTATTTTCCCTATACTAAAGGTATTTAGCTATATTTATCCTCCTATTTCTAGTATTTTCAATTTTTATAATAAAGTAAAATAGTTAAGAAATTAATAATATCCCCTAAATAAACTCTAAATAAAAAGAAATTAATCTAAATATAAATACTAAAGTAGAATAGTAAACGTAAACTAAATATAGTAATTAAATAGGGTATAAATTTACCTCTTTACCTATCCCTTAATACGAACCTCTAGTTTATTTATTAAGAGTAGGGTTTAAAGGTATTTATTTATATTCTACTTTATAAAAGTATCTACTAGATTATCTTCTTTATTAATCTATTAAATCTCTTTAATCTCTTTAGCCTAATAGGCTTACCTAATAGCTATAATATTAATTATAAGGCGCTTTTCTTTAGTTATCCTAAGTTTTACTATATACTTATAGAGAGAAAATAAGTTAGTATATATAATAAGAGGGATTAGCTATAGGTCTAGTTATTTTAGGATTTACGTAATTATCTTTAAGATAATATAGCCTTTATTAACTCCTTCTAATATAGTAAGAATTTCTAATACTAGAACTAAGCGTATAACCCTCTTTAACTTAGTCGAAGACTAATAAATAATATTTCCTTTTATTATAAACTTAAAATCCTCCTTATTTTTATTCCTAATAATAATAAGGTATCTAAGTTAGGAAGAAAGGTCTTAGTTATTAGTAAAAGAACCGTTAATATAAATAAAGAGCTTTAGCGTAGTTAGATCAAGAGGAATATACCTAAGTCCCCTCTTAAGGTTATCTTATTACTATTTAATATATTTATTAAGAGTATTAATTAGATTACCTTAATCTAGTTTAGGTTTAGACTATTTTAGGTAAAATTAGAAATCTAAAGATATTAAAAGTATCTTTTTAGGTACTACTATAAGTCCTTAAAATTTTATCTTTATACCTCGCCGTTCTAAAAAAAAAAAAAAAAGATATTTAGTATAGTAGTAACTTAACTTAGAAAAATTATAGTCTATATATATTATTTATAGAATACTAAAACTAACTAGAGTATCCTTTAGGGGCCTACTAGAAGTATAAAAGTTATTACTTTAATACCTTATTATTCTAAAAAAAGAAAAAAAAGCTTTTTAGTATATACTAAACCTATTCTTTAAAACTAAGACCTTTTTTTTTTTAAGATCTAACTTTTTTTTTAAGACCTAACTTTTTTTTTTAAGACCTAACTTTTTTTTTTCCGTATTTCCACTCTATATAACTTGGAAATCCCTATAGATAAAAAAAAAGTCGGGTTTTTTAAGACCTAACTTTTTTTTTTCCGTATTTCTACTCTATATAACTTAGAAATCCCTACGGATAAAAAAAAAGTCGGGTTTTTTAAGACCTAACTTTTTTTTCTCCGTATTTCTACTCTATATAACTTGGAAATCCCTACGGATAAAAAAAAAAGTCGGGTTTTTTAAGACCTTTTTTTTTTTCAAGACCTAACTTTTTTTTTTTCCGTATTTCTACTCTATATAACTTAGAAATCCCTATAGATAAAAAAAAAAGTCGGGTTTTTCGAGACCTTTTTTTTTTTTCGAGACCTAACTTTTTTTTTTCCGTATTTCCACTCTATATAACTTGGAAATCCCTACGGATAAAAAAAAAAGTCGGGTTTTTTAAGACCTAACTTTTTTTTTTAAGACCTAACCTTTTTTTTTAAGACCTAACTTTTTTTTTTCCGTATTTCTACTCTATATAACTTGGAAATCCCTATAGATAAAAAAAAAAGTCGGGTTTTTTAAGACCTTATTTTTTTTTTCGAGACCTAACTTCTTTTTTTTCCGTATTTCTACTCTATATAACTTGGAAATCCCTATAGATAAAAAAAAAAGTCGGGTTTTTTAAGACCTTTTTTTTTTTTTCGAGACCTAACCTCTTTTTTTTTCCGTATTTCCACTCTATATAACTTAGAAATCCCTACGGATAAAAAGAAAAGTCGGGTTTTTTAAGACCTTATTTTTTTTTTTAAGACCTAACTTTTTTTTTTTAAGACCTAACTTCTTTTTTTTCCGTATTTCCACTCTATATAACTTGGAAATTCCTACGGATAAAAAAAAAAGTCGGGTTTTTCGAGACCTTTTTTTTTAAGACCTAACTCTTTTTTTTTTAAGACCTAACTTTTTTTTTTTGAGACCTAACTTTTTTTTTCCGTATTTCTACTCTATATAACTTAGAAATCCCTAGGGATAAAAAAAAAAGTTAATTTTTTTAAGACCTTATTTTTTTTTTCTATATTTCTACTCTATATAGAGTAGATATCTATAGAGATAAAAAAAAAGTTAGTTTTACTAAGATCTTTTTCTATTACTAAGACCTAAGCTTTCTTTCTTTCTAAGTTCTACTTAATATAGGGTAGAAATCCCTATATATAAAAAAAACTTAGTTTTTATAAGGTATTCTTTTATTACTAAGACCTAAACTTTTTTTCCCCTAGATTCCTATATAAAATCTTTTTTTAAAACTTATACCTTATCTTTTCCTCCCTCTATATTTCTCCTTTTATATAGAAAGTAGTCCTAAGAAGAATACTTTACTTCTAAATCTTATATCTAAAATTAAAAATAGAGATATAATAATATATAGAGAGCTATTTCCTTTAATTTATTTCTTAAGATCTATTTATAGAGATCTACTTATAGAAACTTACTTTAAAATAAATAGTTCTTAATATTTATCTTTATAAATATACCTTAAAAGAGCTACTCTAAAAGATCTATTTAAATAATTATTACTTTATATTAGTAAATACTCTATTATATTAAAGATTATATATAAGTTATACTTTAATCTAGCTTAGAGATTTAATATATTATATATACCTATTTAAACTCTATACTAGTAGTACTATAATTATAGAATACTATACTATAATTAAGACGTAGGATTTATCTATATAAGAGGATACTTAACTAACCTAAAAGGCTAAAACTAAAGACTTAATAAATATAATCTATTATATTAAATCTAAAGTAAATATATAGAAAAAAAGACTAATAGTTAAGAACTAATACTTATAACCTATAGATTAAACGCTAGTATTTAGTACCTAAGTAATAAATATTAAGTAATAGACTCTAATTAAGTCCTAAAACTAATAACCTAGTAATATATTATTAGGAAAAAGATATAAAAGATAAAACCTAATCTTAAATAATAAAGCTAAGATATTAAAAAAATAATTACTAATTAAAGCTAAAGATCTAAGGATAAAGATCTAAAGGTAGAGAGCTAAAGGTAAAGACCTAAAGGTAAAGACCTAAAGATAAAGACCTAAAACTAAAGATCTAAAACTAAAGACCTAAAACTAAAGACCTAAAACTAAAGGCCTAAAACTAAAGACCTAAAGATAAAGGCCCTATAGTAAAGATCTAAAGAAAAAGACCTAATAGGAAAGTATAAAAGAAGAGATCTATTAACTAAGACCTAAAGCTAAAGACCTAAAACTAAAAACCTAAAACTAAAGACTTAAAACTAAAGATCTAAAACTAAAGACCTAAGACTAAAGATCTAAAGCTAAAGACCTAAGACTAAAGACCTAATACTAAAGGCTTAAAAATAAAGATCTAAGAAGAAAAACCTAAAACTAAAGACCTAAAGCTAAAGACTTAAAGTTAAAGACCTAAGACTAAAGACCTAAAGCTAAAGACCTAGAACTAAAGACCTAAAACTAAAGACTTAAAACTAGAAATCTAAAACTAAAAACCTAGACTTAAAGACCTAAAGCTTAAGACCTAAAACTATAGATTAGAAGGAAATATAAAATAGAGTTTATTAAATTTAGTAAAGAGACTTTCTAGTATCTAGTAGATATAATTCTTAATAACTTATTCTTACTTATCTATATTATTAAGATCTATTCTATTATCTTTAGATATAATATATTACTAATAGCTCTAGATATCCTTTAGATAGTAGACTATAAATAGCTTTTTATACTTAGTTATTATAGCCTAGTACTAGCTATATAACCCGCTAATATATAGAATATAGGCTAGTAGTAATAATTATTCCTTTAGAGGTACTAGCTAAATATCTAGAGATAGTTTAAACTAGTTAAAAAGTTTTATAGAGAGTATAATAGTAATTTCTTTAGGCTCTATACTAATTATAGTATAGAGCTTAGGATAACCCGCTACTTATTAATAGAGAGTAGTATAGAAAGAATTAAAGGTCTATCTTCTTACCGTTATAGTAGTTTATAAAGAAAACTATAAGGAATATTTATATAGCTAAAGCTTAATCTTTCTTACTAAATAGTTATAAGTTAGGGAAAAGATAATTTAGTCCTTATTTTATAGAATATATTTATTATTTACGCCTCCTAGTTCCTTTCTTTATAGCCAGGGTTTAGGGTTAGGGTTAGGGTTAGGGTTAGGGTTAGGGTTAGGGTTAGGGTTAGGGTTAGGGTTAGGGTTAGGGTTAGGGTTAGGGTTAGGGTTAGGGTTAGGGTTAGGGTTAGGGTTAGGGTTAGGGTTAGGGTT